>CM071959.1:11422500-11817500 GCA_036784905.1 Acrossocheilus fasciatus | reverse complement strand
TGTTCATTGACTTCAGCTCAGCATTCAACACAATAATTCCACAACAGCTCATAAATAAACTAAACCTGCTGGGCCTTAACAACTCCCTCTGTAATTGGATTTTGGACTTTCTAACCGGAAGACCTCAGTCAGTCCGTGTCGGCCACAACACCCTCGAGCACTACCACACTGAGCACAGGTGCCCCACAAGGCTGTGTGCTCAGCCCACTGCTCTTCACACTGCTGACCCACGACTGCACTGCCAAGTCCAGCTCCAACCACATCATCAAGTTTGCTGACGACACAACAGTGGTAGGTCTCATCAGCAACAACGATGAAACACACTACAGAGAGGAAGTGGCACAGCTGGCTGAATGGTGTGGCGCTAACAACCTGTCCCTCAATGTGAGTAAGACAAAGGAGGTTGTGATGGACTTCAGAAGGAACTCTGGTGATCACCCCCCACTGACCATCGACAGCTCGCCTGTGGAGAGAGTCAGCAGCACTAAATTCCTGGGGGTGCACATCACAGAGGATCTCACCTGGACCACCAACACCATGTCACTCTCCAAGAAGGCACAACAGCGCCTACACTTCCTCCGCCGGCTGAAAAGAGCAAGTCTCCCTCCACCCATCCTCACCACTTTCTATAGGGGCACCATTGAGAGTGTGCTGACCAGCTGCATCACTGTCTGGTACGGGAACTGTACCGCAGCAGACCGCAAGACCCTCCAGCGGACAGTGAACACAGCTGCAAGGATCATCGGTGCCCCTCTCCCCTCCATCCTGGACATTTTCCTTACACGATGCTCCAGCAAAGCAAATAGTATCGTGAAGGACTCCACACATCCCTCCCACAGTCTCTTCCAGCTCCTACCATCAGGAAGACGGTACCGGAGCATCAGAGCCCGCTCTGCCAGACTGCTCAACAGCTTCTTCCCCCAGGCTGTGAGAGCCCTGAACTCAAATCACCCCGCCCCTCTCTGAACCCCCATACAAACCCCCTACCTCCTGAAACATGGACCATCTCATACTTATGGAACTTTTTTTTTTGTGCAATCGAAGTGTGCTACACACAGGTGAGTGGGCCTATACAAACCACCTGTAGTAGCACACTCTCCTCCTCTATGTGCACTAGTCACTTTTTCACACACACTGCTGTGTTTATACAAATCCCACAAAAAGACTCAGTAATATACATATGTTTACATGTTTACATGCTCATGCACTACAAATCATCCTGCACTGTTATCCAGCCAGTTGCTGACTCACAATGTTTCTCTTCGCACATGTACAGTATTTATCTGAAGCACTCGTATAGTTTGTATTGTTTGTATTTTTTAGTTTATGTACAGGTAAAAAATTATTTTATATATAGCATATTTATAGTCAAATCTATCAGTAGGATAGTTGTGTATAGGTTTATATTGTTTTACTGCACTGCTGTATTCCTGTATTTATGTAGCACCGTGGTCCTGTGAGGCACGACATTTCGTTCCACCGTATGCCCCGCATGTAGCGGAATGACAATAAAGCTCAACTTGACTTGACTTGACTTGTTCTAGACAGTAAAAGTACTGTTTTAGACAATTTAGAAGTAAATTGTTCAAAGTGCAAAATTCACCACGAAACTAAGTCACCTAGTGGGTCAGTCTGAAGAAAGATCTTGTTCGTGAACGAATGTGTACCGGGTAGGTCATTCATTTAGCATGCATCAGTCTTGTTCAGCTATCATCAGAAAGTGGATGCAAAGTGCAGTTACTGTGCACATACGCTTGGATATTCATATTTAACATACAGAACATAACTCCACAACGCATTTAACATAATCCCAGATTTATGAATGTGTAAATGTATGACCAAACAATTAAAAATGTTAATTATGCAAGAAAACCTTATGTTTTGCACTTATTTAGACTTATTTATTTAATGAGTGAATTAGGCACACATTTTAATAAAGCCAAATCAGTTTTTTTGTAATAAGTAAATACAGTAGGCCTACTTCGTTGACTTAAGTCTTAAGACATAATAACACATAAGACACTTTTTTTTTTTTCGCCACCTGCTGGTGAATTTATGTCATTTATAGAAATGGTCAGTGAACGAAATGAAAATGAATGAATCTCTTGAAAGAATAAAAATTTCCATCACTACTAAGCTGTCCAATTTTCCTTTGCAGGAAAGGTGAGATGTGCTTACCCTGATGTGGATACAAGATCCTTAAATGAAGCAGCTCGCAACAAACTTGCAAATGAGCGCAAGCTTAGCAGCCGCATGATGTACTAATTTTGTTTCATGTCATTGTGCTTTCACTATAGTTTGTAGGGTATAAAGATGTGATGGTGTTATGAATAAAATGTGTTGAACTGTAATACCACAAGTGTCTATGGTATGTCACATTCTAACATGACCTCCTGTAGTAATTTACCTTCTGGGGCTCATTTATAAAATGCTGAGTAGAAACCGTCCTTCATTTGATTTTAGGACTGTTTCTCTAATGTGCATACGTGTGATACATAGAACGAACGTATGCACAGAAAACGTGCGTACGCCTCTTTTTGATTATTAAAATCTGTGCAGCTGAATGGTTTCAGATCACTGCCTTGTAAATGAACCCTAATTAATGTCATTAGCGTTTAAAATAGCACCAGTCAATGTCAAAATCCTTTACTTTAGAATAGCAAGCTGCAAGAATAGCTTAGATTTCCAAAAACCTGCTGCACTTGAATAAGCAAAAGTGTGTACATATGCTTCCATGTTTTAGGCCGTTTTAATGAATATGAATTTTAGTGTACACTCTAAGATCAAATTTGTGCATGTGTACACTTTATAAATGAGGCCCTGTATATCAACTTGTGACTACTGAAGTCTTGTCTTGCATGTTTACTACGTATATTTTCAGATTATGAGAAGTATGTAAGTAATACCACAGGTTTATCATGTACAAACAACACTTTTCTTTCAGGAAAACCATAGAATGCTACCCTAACTTTAAAGGAATAATTTAGGAATACCACGGAATACTGCAAAAATATAACTATTAAGGACCACAGGTTTATTGCAGGAAATTCCTAGTATCACTGCAGAAATATGACTGAAGTACCACAAGACTATTACAGCAATATTACATACTGTACAACACAAATCCCTGTTGTAAATACTGTGAAAGTAATACTACACAGTACCTCAAGAATATTACATACAGTACAACAAATCCTGTGGTAAATACTACAGAAATGTGAATGTAATACCACACAGTACCTCAAGAATATTACATACAGTACAACAAAATCCTGTGGTAAATACTACAGAAATATAAAGATAATACAACACATTACCACAAGAATATTACAGGAATATTACATACCGTACAACAAAATCCTGTGGTAAATACTACAGAAATATAAAGATAATACAACACATTACCACAAGAATATTACAGGAATATTACATACCGTACAACAAAATCCTGTGGTAAATACTACAGAAATATAAAGATAATACAACACATTACCACAAGAATATTACAGGAATATTACATACCGTACAACAAAATCCTGTGGTAAAATGTCCCAAAAAACAACACAGTACTACACAATTACCACACTAGTTTTATGAAGTACTTTTGATGTTTTATCACATGGAATACCACAGGACATTTTTGTAAGGGCACTTCACTGCGCGAACATCGTTAATGATTTAAATTCTTAACGCTTAACGAACCGTCTATTTAAAGAAAGCAGCGTTAACAAGCTGATGTACTACATTGAGGTTAACGTAATTCCATCTGATCGGTAATGATTAGAGATCTTTTTACACCTAATTCACACAATCGTTTCATCTGTTTGTTAAACCCTCAACAAGTCAGTCGTTTACTTGGATGATGTTAAACAAGCACAAGTTAACCACAATGAACATCAACAATGCTTTTCCCTGAGGTACTTTACACTTGAAGACAGCCGCGTCGCGGCTTTCCGCCATTTTTCGAATATGACGCGGCCTCTCCCGCGGCCTCATGGGATAGTAAAGTGTCCATCGTATGCCTACTACAGAATTCGGAAGAAAGTAGTAGGTCACCCGGGTACTTCTCGCCTACTATTTTTCGAATACTATGAATTCGGACGTACTACTCGCCTCGCATACTGTTTTTCGCATACTATAGTAGGGAAGTATGCGATTTCGGACGCACCCATGGAGAGTTGCCCGCACCAATATGGCGGCGCCGTTGACGTGCGATCGAGCGGCCAATGAGGCGTCTAGGTATTTATTATGTCTATGGTTCACACAGCGCTCGTTCCGGGACTGAACCCGGCAATGTTACTAGGTCCCCAACCCGGGATCGATCCCGGAATCAATCCCGGCTCGTGTTTGCATTCACACAGAAGGCACTCCGGCAATTTTCCGGCAATTTCCGGCAATTTTCCGGAACCAACGTGCAGTATGAAAGGGGCTTAAGATAATTAATTTAACCTAAAAGTCTTCACTGTGGGGTCAATCGGTGACGTCACTTACATGAACTAATGGGCTGAAACTATTTCAAACACGTTTTGAACTTTCATTGCAAACAAATATTGATAAATTGTACTGTGATTTCAGGAGCGTCAGAAAAAAATACCCAAAACTGGGGAAGTTACAAGAAAATCTGTAATGGGAGCTGCTGACAGAGATGCAGGAAACAAAGGTGATCTGAGAAATATTATTAAATAACTTTATATGAATTTTTCACAATATATTTCAACTATATCATCATGCATCTGTAAAACATAAAAATATGAATTCTGGTATCTTAAGATTTTTTTGTATGTTTTGTATATTATTATTATTATTATTATTATTATTATTGCATTTCACCTCTGCTGTAGTTTGTTTATTTCTAATAATCCCGACATTGTATACTACATATTGTTGGCTATGTGACATATTGTTCCTATTCTTCCATGCTGATGGCTGTGCTGCAGAGCTGGAGCGGAGCGGATCTCCTGTCGAAGAACTTCTCCAAAGCGCCATGAACCATCTGACTTGTAAGTAAGACCTCAAACATTCGAAAGTTTGTTAAATATTCAAAAAAATATATCAAATAAATATCAAATATTTCCCAGACAGCAAGCAGTGTCGGCCCAGGTCCGGCCCACATCTGGCCTGCATGGATTTCACACGGGCCAGATGTGGGCCGGATCTGGGCCGACACTATGTTGCTGTCTGGGTTCCTGTATGTCCTACAAGGCCATCTTGTTTAACTCTACTCTGAGGACACTTCATACAAAACAACCTACAGAGGGGTCAATCATAATTCAAAAAAAGACACAGATGATAATAAAAAAGTTCTTTGAAATTAAAATTAATAACGATAAGACAGAACCAGTACTGTGAATGTACCTCACTTCAAACTGTAACGTCTGTATGTATATTATTTTGTAAACTTTAAATGTAGTGAAGTTTGTTCAAGCAGACTTTGATGCATGTGGAAACCTCACGCGAGCCTGAAAAATACTTAAAACTTAAAATATTATTTGCACTCTTGAAGACTGTTCACCAAAGACTAAATTTCAGTCCAGCAGAATTTTGCTTCACCACTGAGGTCAAAATGAGCATTGTGAATGTAAGAGCCTCACACTACATTGTTTGTTTGAATTATTTCAGGGCAGTTCGTGAAGATGGATAACCTGGACAGAAGTCAGTTCAAGATCCAGCCTCCACACCAGACTTCTCACTCACAAGGATTGCTGTCTACTAGATATTATGTGTACTCTTCAGACTTAGGTTCATGCAGATATTATTCAGGGACATGAACACTTGAATATTGGAAAAATAAAGAAATTACCTTATTTACGAATTTTGTGTTAATTGCGTGAACATTAAACAAATATATATTTATTTTATTGTTTTGTTTTCCAAAGCACCTAAAAGCCAATTCACACTGCCATACTCCAACAGGGTGAACACACTGACCAAGCAAAACAAATAAGCATGTTTTTTTTAATAGTTTTTTATAGTTTTTGTGAAAGTGTGAACTGACCATAATGCTGTATGTTAGGTGTGAGATTCATTCAACTTGGTTTGCTGATTAAACATGATTAAATATTTGTTCAGAATATTGTCGTTGTTGTGACTATTCATCTGGGAGGGGTGTGTATCAAGTGGCTTGGTTATGGTTTTGTTGAGGCTGACATGTGGAACCCATCTGGTCCAGCGTATAGGGCCAGCTATGGTCATACAGGACCTCAGATCCCACATAGCAATTTTTCTCTTGCCCAGCTCCGGCCCACATAGCAATTTTTCTCTGGCCCAGCTCTGGGCCACACAATCAGCTTTTGCTTGGCCCACATACCGCAATGACTTACAGTCCTAGTTTAGACCAGGTCTGGATTCCAGACAAGGGCCACACATGGGCCAGAACTGGCCCAATTCAGGGCCAGTTATGGGTAATTAACTTGGCTGAGACTTGGGCCAAGCAAAAGCTGATTGTGTGGGCCAGAGAAAAATTGCTATGTGGGCGTGCTCCCATCGGATGTTCTGCTCATTTTAAAGATAATTGTTTAAAGACAATCCCAAATGAAAACGAAAAATGCACCTGCGTGACACATGAATTGTGACGTTGACAGATATGTCAGTCACTTCTAAATCAAACACCACACACTCATAAGAAAAAAGTATTAGTGGGGAACCCTAGTATTCCGACTCAATTTTAAAGAAGGTAACCCTTTATTTTAAGGTGTCCTTGTTACACGTTACATGTACTTACTATTATTATAACAATAAATTATGTATAATTACATGCAAGTAACCCTAAGCCAAACCCTAATCCTAACCCTAACCTTATAGTAAGTACATGTTGTTCATTAAAATTACTCAGTAGCCTACCTAAATGTATAATTACACTGTAACAAGGGCAACTTAAAATAAAGTGTAACCTTAAAGAACATTTTATGCCAAAAGGTAATTTGGGGGTCGTCCAGGACAGGTTTGAAAACCATTGTCTTAAATGATAGCATAATTATTTAATGTTTAATGCTTTGTTTCAATTTTTCTAGCTATAAAGTGTGGTTACCATGTAGCAGTGGCGGGCCCTGAAAGAAATCCTACCAGATTAAGGAGAGAATTTTAACTATTACAAAAAGATTAATTTGATCAATTTAACAGTCTATTCAGATAGTTTGGGCGCCAGACAAGCTCAGTCTTGTCAAATTGAACTGTTTTACCCAGAGTAGCTCTTTAAGCCACCGGTTACACAAATAATTTAAATGAAACTCCCACACCAGGTAAGTTCATGTTCTTAGTTTCAAAGTTGTATTTAACAAAAGATAATAATAATAATAATAAAAAAAAAAAAACAGAAAACAGAGAAAAACTTGGCATTCTGGTTTCAGTTTAAATGCATTCTCAGTTCACAGTGATATTTTCAACAAGCAATATGGAATCAAACAGAAAACTTAGTACTTTGGTTCAAGTTCAAATACATTCTTTGATTCACATTCATTTTTTCACCCATTCACCAAAGTCAAAAAACAAAAACACAAAACCAGCTTTAGGGCCAAGTCCAATAAAGTTTCCTTTACACTAATTGCGTAGTCCAACAAATCACAGAAAAAAGTAAAACTTGAATGAAAATGGAAGAAGGTGCCTCTGAGGCAGCAGTTTCACTGATGCATGTAAACCTGCAGCAGATTCAACACCCCTTTGAGATCCCATGTGTGGAAGAGGGTAACAAGAGACAAAAAAACAAAACAAAAAAAAACAAGGAAGAAAACATTAAATATAGAATTCTTAGATCGCATTAAACATTATTAAACACTTGAATTCATATAACACAAATACCAAGCAGCACGAATTACTTAGTATTTCGTGAAAATGTGTGCATGTTTGCGATATTTGTGTGAAACAAAAGAAATGTGTGTGTGTTTGAGATACGAGTGGGATTGCTGGCCGCTAATGGCAGGGGGGGGGGGGTCGCTCGTAGCGATCCACCCTGCCCAAACACCGCGAGGTCTCCGTAATAAGCTCGTTTTCCCATTTAGGTCCTCACTGTGACACACATCCCCATGAGTGTGAATTCAGGTTTGAGTTACCACCAGGATAAGTTTACAGGAAATGTCTGTTTTAGGCTTACAACCAGGTTTACATGCTTCTGTCCCCTTGTCATTCTGCTATCATTTCCCTCTGGTTTTAGGGATAAATTACGGGAATAGATTTAGGCATAGGGATAGGGTTAGGTCTATGTTTTGGGGCAGTAATGTTGATCCAGGAACATGTTGTACATGGTGAAATCAAGTTCACCTATGTTTCCCTACTTACTACTATCACTCTGCATGCAAACGTGTCTTTGTTTGTCGCAAGAGTGTTTGGATACACAAAAGACAGCAGTCAAATTCATTTAGTGGAGCTTCACCTGTTCCAACAGCAAAAGAGAAACTACAATCCAGTTTACATTCTCAGAATTTTGGCTAATGTCCTGGCAAGCTTCTCTCAACGTCAAGAACAAACATTCGTCTAATATAATTAATATAATTCTGTGGTCTTTAATAATGATTATACATTATACATTTTTCATGTAATGTTTTCTGTGAAATGTTTTAGTTGGATGCTCATGTAACTTGTTTTTAAATGTAACTGCTTGTTTCAGAATGTTCAGAGAACAATGTCCCCCCAGTGTTTGCAAAATTATAGAGAGGAATGTTTCCAAAATGTTCCATAACCAAGAAAAAAAAAAAAAAAAACATTTAGAAAACTGGATGTTTTGAACATTTTGAAACATTTAGAAATCATGTTTTCATAGCTTGACATGAACATTAGCACAACATTCTTAGAGCATATTTTTGTTAGAGGAAGGACAGTTGAAATGTCAGTTGAAACACTAAATGAGAACATATGTGACCACCAAATGTCAGAATTCAAAGTAAGAAACTGTGCAGCGAGACTGAACCGGAGCATGATTGATACTAGCAGGCTCATCAAAAACCTCAATGGTTGCAAACATTTATTTCATGGCAACACGTAGGCTAAATTGTATTTTTGTGGTGCATCTTTTTTTAAATTGTATTTTTCCCCTCTGAAACATGACTGATTTTGCAGTGGACACCTTTAAGGAATGATCTGTAATCCATACACACATTGCTGTAATTACTGGGACAAGTTACACTCTGTGTGCTCTAGGGGACAGCATTTAACTTCCTTTACATCATTTCAGCTACTGTATCAGCAGAATCTAGACTTTACTCATATGTACACATAGAGTGAATTGCTTATCTGTGAATCTCACTGGAACTCACAGCACATCACAACACTTGAAATTATGCATGGAAACTCATTCTGAATGGCTACAGTCCTGTAAGACAAAACAGCACTTGGTGGTTTTAATTACAACTACAATGAGTTGTTTTGTCTGAATGTCTTTTCAGGTCACATTGTTGTGATTATGTACAATAATCATTGTTTTAGATCTGCCCAGTGGGAGTTAATGCATGAATTTAATTGGCTTATCCAAAGTGATTTACAAATAAGAAACGTGACGAAATTTATCATGTAAGATTAAACTTCAGCAGAAATAAAACTGGGAAAAAATATATTATTAAGAATGTATAAATTTTAGTAGATCCAATTAATACAGCTTTATTTTTGATTAAATGGAACCAGTTGCACTCAGATATACAAAACTAAATACATTTGAACTGAAATGTAACAAGAATGTCATAGTACCGTTGTTTAGTGTTTATAAAGCGCACAATAATGATGATGAAGTCATGTTTCAACACTTGCTGAATTTCTTGGTGGTTTTACTAGCTGGTTGCTATCAGAAGGTCCGCCAGGTGAATACTGTATGTCTCTCCTAATTTGAGGCATCATTCATGTCTGGAGCACAAACCGTTACTGTAACAGTAACTACATATAGTTATAGTGATGCTTGCCTTAAACAGACTGAGCTGTCTGGGTCCTGAATACTGAACGCAGCACAAAGTTCCTCGTCCTGAGGAAACGCTGCATCAAACATGTGCAAGAGTTCAGGCTCTGAGTCTGGGTTCAACATATAGAAGAAAATAGAACCAGCCTCCCGGTCCAGGAGCACACCGAGTTTTCTGATGGACTCTGTTTCAAGTGGTTTAGTTAGTGATTCAGTCTTTTTGTCATGTGCCACACATACGTTTTTTGAGCAGCATAAACACCAAGACATCTTATTGAGTCCCAGACGTACGGTGTCATTCGCACCCTTCCTCTTGATTCCCTTACAGGCCACACCCATGTGCACACCTGTCCCGATCACATCCGCCGTAAAGAAGCAGCGTCCTGACAGCGGCTGGCAGCACAGGACCTGGTTGCACTTGTCAAATCTTTCATCATTAGCAGGAAGCTGTTGCTTCTCTCTCTTACGGACAGCTACTGTGTTGTCCTCGTTCAGATAGAGGTATTCGTTAGCCGTCTGAGGGTCAAAGGTGAGCATGACAGCATCTAAAACAAAGTGAGATTTTTGAGAAAATGTCAGATTAAATATCTGATTAAGTAGCATTAGCAGCATATTGAGTGTAGATGACGTAAAATATTTGATGTAAGTCACATGCAATATTCCATTTAAAGCTACTTTAAACAGCATTTTGGTAATTCTTTCATTATTTTAATGGGAACATATTTTTATAAGCTCATGTAAATTAGAGAAACACAGTTTTTGCACTTCAATAAATGTATCTGTACCACCGCAAGTCCTTTTAAAATGAAATGGAAAAAGGTGTTAAAAATGATGAAGCAGTTACAGCATCTACAAATACACATTCATCTACATTTTAACCTACAGTCTTTATGTTGAAACTCAGTCCCATGTTTAAACTTACATTTGTACAGTCCTGGTTGGTGAATGCAGACTCCTCCAGTGTAAATTCTAGTTAGAGTTAGAGTTAGGGTCAGTATGGGTTAATATGTTAAGACAAGAATCTCACCATTGCACATTTACTGAAGCACATTTTAACCATGAATGGATAGTCTCTTGTTCGACAAATCATTCTCATTTTTAACTTTACATTAGTCTCCACCTACAGTGCTTGTGTATCAAAGTCGCCTAAAGGAAGTGTTGAACACAACACAGTGAATAATTCACTGAATGGCTAGGAAGAATCAAAGTCCTCACTACATGTTACATGGGATCCAGTGATGTTCACTACCTGGTCTCATGGTATAAATGTGCATGGGGGTACTTTTTAGTGAGACGCGGAATACGTACCAATAAATACATATCACTGCAGTTTTCAAAACAAATGAACAATAGAGGCTAGCACATATCCAGCTTCATATCTATGGGTTTTCATAGGCTGTAGGTTTGCTCGGTAGCTCATGGAGTACGGAGATGTACTTGAGAGGTAAAGAGCTCTGGTTCAAATCCCGTATAAATTCAGCTTGACAAAACAGTTCAAATCTGCATGCAAGGAAGTTCAAATAGCATGGTTGCATTAACAAATGCATTTTTTTATCAGTTTTGCATTTGTCAACACTATCGGGTAGGTTTAGGGTTGGATTTGGTGTAGGGCATATTTCCAACACGATAGAGCATTAATGTTTTAGCGACGGTCCCCGGATATTTGAATTCTGAACCACCGCAATACATACCTGAAGCAACGTAATAAAACCCAGCAATACGTACCTATATCAACATAATAAAAATGTGCCAGGGTTTACATTTTGAACCCGTGTTTTAGCGCCACTCAGTGGACATTTCTCTTTGAAACTGCGGCGAAACGTGCAATAAGGTACGTAAAAACAGTCTCGCTAAAAAATGCCCCCAGGTATGCCATGGTTATTCCATGAGACCAGATTGGATGTTCATTCAACTTCCACTTGAACCAATACCAGATAAAAGCTACATACCTCAGTGAGGGCAGCTTATCCTTAAGTAGATGAACTTTCTTTTCTATGATGTTTCCAAAGTCATTATACTGCAGGTCCAGTTCTCTCAGACTGGGTTTCAAAGACGACAGCAGCTTCAAAACTCCTTCTTGAATCTGACAGCCTGAAAGTCTATAAAGCAAAATCAGATTTTTGTTTAGATCAACTGGCCAAGGAATGACATTCATGACATTTACCTGTTTGCCTATTTCAGAGACCAAGCAGCATAGCTGGTTGGTTTCTGTACATCATATATTTACCCATTTAGCAAATGACTTTGCGTTCAAGCTATACATTTTAATGCATTAATGTTCACGTGACATGCAGCTCAACAAATAAAATATTTAATCAGGAATCAGGAAGAGCTTTTTTGCCAAGTTTGTTTGCACATATTAGTACCAGCATTAGTACCAACAACATGAAAATACCAATCAAACATCAAAACAAAAATTACATTTTATGTTTTTTTTTTTTTTTAATTAGAAAGTCACACTATAAAATCAACATTACGTGCTTCAAATTCCGCAGTGTCTTTTCAAACTTACCATAGATGTCCTTACAACATCTATTTAACTCACCTGTCTGGGCCCTAATGTTTGCAGTTAGTTTTACTTACTTCAGAACTTCAAGATGACACTTAGTGTTCCGCAGCCCAGCCGAGAGGATTTTCACTCCTTCGTCTTCTAGATGATTGTCACTGAGGTCCAGGATTTTCAGATTCACATTTGATCCTGAAAGCACATCCTTGATCGGCTCCATGTCCTGACTATGGAGGTTGTTGTGGCTGAGGTTCAGCATCTGAATCTGGCAGTTGGGATCACAGAAGGCCCTAGAAAGTTGCTTCAGTGCAGACAGTCCCAGACTATTGTGGCTCAGATCAAGATGAGTCAGGTGAGAGTTTAGTGAGGTCAGGAAAGGCACCAGGATATCACAGTGTTTCTCGGTAAAGCCGCTTCCTTTGAGCCTGTCAATTTTGTATTTAAATTGTTACAATTTTGCATGTAAACTCTGTTTGACTAAACTTTAATTGGGAATATTTAATGATACATTATGAAGATGTTTACAGACAGTTTTGGGAAAAATTACTTTTAAAAGTAATGTGTTAAAGTATGCATTATGGTTTAAAGTAATACATTATGTAACTTTTGCGTTACTTTTTGTCACCTGAGCTGCGCTTGTTTATTTGTTTTTTAAAAACAAAAACCCCACAAGTTATATTTTTTGGCAACTGTGAGGACCCTTGTAATGTTTTACCCCCAACACTGTTTACAGATGTTTTCATAATACTTACATAGCCTTTCTGAAGCATGTAATGGCTGGAGAGAATCTCTGAAATCCTTCTAAAGTGATGTTGAATTTCCTGAGGACAAACTCATCATGGTCTGTATCTGACATCACAAACCGGAAAGCCAGAAGCGTGCACTGGAACAGTGTGAGGGGCTTTTTGGTCCGTGAGCATTCAAGATCTGGCATCTGCAAAAAAGACCTGTCCTTGAGCTCCACGATGCAACGAACAAGACTGAAGCATCTCTCAGGGGACAGATCTTTCCTCCTCAAACACTTAATGTACTTGGTCACTTTTTTGTGATCTTCTAAACTACTGTCTTCCAATCGAGGCAGGAATCCTTCGAGTAAACGTCTGCTGGAATCACAAGAAATTCCGAAGAGAAAACAGTTAAAAAGATCCAAGTGTTCATTTGTGCTTTCCACAGCCACATCAATCACGCTTTTGAGAAAATCAGACAAATTAGACTTTTGTCCCTTTTTCGCTTTAGTTAATCCCAGTGAGTCTTGATTTCCTGATAGAAATTCATGAAAAACAAATAAGGCTGCAAAGAATTCCTGGACACTGCGATGGACAAAGCTGAAATGTTTAGTCCTGTTATATCCAAACTTGCACTCAGAGACACAGGTAATGAGGCCAAGACATCGAAGAGCTTCATCAGGAGAGATGTAATATTTCCTCAAGTCTTCTTTACTGAACATGGTATTCTGTTCCTTCAGCTTCCAGTATGCCAACTCTGCCAGTTTCTTAATCAGTTCTTTGTGCCGTATGAGAGCATCTTCTTGTGACACATTTTGCCCTTGATATTTGTTGTGACTTAACCTAGTCTGAATGAGCAGATAGTGGATATACATTTCTGTCTGATTCGAGGGCATGTCCTTGTCTTTATTTTGACTTTTAATGATGGTTTTCAGAACAACCGATGAAATCCAACAAAAGAGGGGTATTTGACACAATATCCACAGGCTCTTATGGGACTTTAGGTGACAGATGACTTTTTGGGTTAGATCTGGATCCTCAAACTGCCTCGTGAAGTACTTCTCCTTTTGTTCATCTGTGAATCCTCTGATCTGCGTGACATATCCTTGTCTGAAGATCTCAGATGGAAGCTGTTCTGCTGCCACGGGCCGGCTGGTGATCCACAGGTGTGCGGATGGAAGCAGTTTTCCTCTTAGAAGGTTTGCTAGGAGGACATCCAGTGTGGCTTTTTTAGTAACATCTGACAAAATGCTGGTTTGAAAGCTCAGTTCATTTTTATATTCATCCAGACCATCTAAGAGGAACAGAACTTTTCTATCACAGATCCAGTCAGAGATCGGCCTTGCCTCTTTGAATTCTGGGTAAAAGGCACAAAGCAGGTCAAAAAGACTCTGGTTTTCTTCGTCGCGCAAGTTCAGCTCTCGGAATGGGAGCAGAAAAACAAGCTCTAGATCTTGATTGGCTTTTCCGCTTGCCCAGTCGTGAACAAACTTCTGCACAGTGACCGTTTTCCCGATTCCGGCAATTCCTTTTGTTAAAACGATCTTCATGGTTCTATTTTCATCCAGGGGTGGTTTAAGAATGTCATTGTAGTTTATGACTGTCTGCGCTGATGTGCTTAAATCATTCGTCGTCTCAATCTGCCAGATCTCGTGTTCTTTATTGATGGGGTCTGACTCATCATTGATGATGAACAGCTGTGTGTAGATCTTATTTAGAGAGACTGACTGTTGTAAGCTTCCCTCTAAAATCCTCTCAGAATCCTTCATCATTCTTGATTTCATCTTATTCTTTACGCTCTGAAGAGTTTCTAAAAATCAGGACAAAGTCATGTGATTACTAGAAGTATTGCATTTATGAATGAACGGTTTTATTGAGCAAGAGTTTTGACATCTTTTCTCACTCTTACCATTGTTGTTTATTGAGGTAAAGTTTGACACCTGTTGCTAAAAAACAAACAAACATACAAATCAATATAAAAGGTATATATAAGAATATATACTTAAGCCATTTCTTAAATGAGCAACTCAGCAAAATGAGCAATATTACAGTATTTTAATAGGGATGTGCCCGAAGCCGGATACATTATTCGGAAAGGAGACGCGGAAGGATAATGGCTTCAAAACGAAAACGGATTTATCCGAATAACAGAAAAAATATTCGGCAGACACAATCACATGTTTTCTGGAACAGCACTACATTAGTGAGGTCTGCGGTTGTTAAGATTTGTGGAATAATAAGGGCTAGTACTGCTTTGATAGCGTTTGACACAATTTCGTACAGATAATATCATGGTGATCATTGTGTTTGTCTAACGAATGTGGTCTCCTCAGCAATAAACTATCCGCGCGCTCCTTTTTTGATTGCTGCCTGTCAGTGCCGGCGTGTTGCCAGATATTGCTACAAAAAAAACCAAACACAACCCTCATGAAAGTGCGTATAACAGTACGCCAAATAAAAATGAAAACTCGTGGTATTGATACGCAAAAATGGACTTTGCGTGTCTATGCTACGTGATGGGTAGGATTAGGGTTGTGGTGTAGATGCTTATCATATGTACGCGAAAACTGCGTGTTATATGCACGCCAAAAATGCGCGTAGCATAGACACGCCAAAGTCCATTTTTGCGTATCAATACCCTGAGTTTTCGTTTTTTTTTTTTTTTTTTTGTCGTAATATTTATACTATTTTCATGAGACCGGGTTGGAAAAATGCACCAAAATAAGTTTAAATCTTGTATTTTGCAAATAGGATACAGAATCTCTAACCTCAACCTACATCTTCTCACTTTATTAATGGCCTAATTACTTTATTAACTCTGTTACATTAAGTATTAAAACAAGTCCAGCCATACTTATAATAACTAGATCTGGCAACATGGCGGAGCGGAGGCTGCATTTGCGCCGAACTCCTTTAATCAATAGCTGCGATGCGCTTCTCTCAGAAATCAGAGCTTTCTCTGGAGTTATATCAACTTGACAAAAATATCTTAAAAACGGTCCTAACTTCAAACCTTTTCGAAATCCAACTGTAAAAAGGCATTACATTAGCCCTTTTCGTGAATGGCATTACATTTAATTATACAAGCCGAAGAAAAGCGATGTTTGATCAAGGCTTTTGGGGGGTCCAAGTGATTTGTTGCGCTCTGTTGATAAAAAAACTCATAGCTAAATGATCACAGATCTACTAGTGTTTTTATTTAAGATTATGGATGCTTGTCTCTTGTCAACTTTGTACACAAAGTTCCACTGTAAAATAAGAAGGATAAAGTTATTTTTCTTTTTTGATTTTTAAATAGAAGATATGTACAAAGTTATAATTTTAATAAAAATAATACTTTCTTTAGTTATACAAGGCATATTTGTTAAATGAAAACTACGAATCGAACAGATTTGCATTTAAAATGGTATTTTCATGTAATCTGACGAACTTCCGGTTTAAGCCACGCCCACTTCCGGATCTATCCGAATACAGATACGGATACAAATAATTTTGAGATTGTCACAGATACAGATACAGATACAAATAATGGCTCCGCTGCACACCCATATATTTTAATGATCAAACACTCACCACATTGACGTTCACTGTAACATCACCAGCTATTTTGGATCCTAGTATGTTTGGAGAAACTACTGTGCCGCCATTTTTCTGGTCAATTCTGTAATCTTGAAGATACTGGTCTGAATTTTGAATTGATGGTTGTCTGAGTGATGCATGTTGTGGAATGCCGTCCTGCTGTTGAAGTGCCATGTTTCCAAACTGTGTTTCAATGCTGTTACCATCTGTTTCAAAAATACATAACCAAAACAGTGCAAATGTTGCAGTAAAGCGTATTAAAGACTGAGCATTTTCTTATAACAAAATAAATGAGAAATATTTTCCTACTTTCGATACATCTGTTTTTTCTTTCCATATTCGTTCTCTTTCAGAGGGTCTTCCAACCTCCTAGTTGTTCTGCTGTGTTAGGATAAACAGTTTATGATTAATTTTTATGCTTTATAATTAAGGTTTACATTTGAAATCAATGTTTCTGATCTTTTAATGTTTTTGAATTAAGTCTTTTATGCTCACCAAGGCTGCATTTAGCCTATTTTATCAAAATGTAGATATTATTATTATATTAAATATAAATATTATTATGGAAACTGTCATATTTTTTTTTTCTGGATTCTTTAATGCATAGAAAGTTCAAAAGAACAGCATTTACTTTAAAACCCTTTCATGCATGAATTATTAAATCACAAAATAATATTTTTCACATGTTTGTTTTGACTTTTAAACAAGTGAAAAATTATGCCAATAACTTTTTGGTGGTGGGCTATTCATACACAGGTGAGCACACACACCCTTCCACCACACACTCGAACACAATCAGTGCACATATATACATGCACTCATACAGTATACATGCCTATACTTTTATATGACCTAATAAATAAATATAGACTGTAAGCATTTAAATCAATTATAAAATCTGAAGACTATTATTGCTGCTCAATAAATCTATTCAAGTGTAAGTTATATTATAATTTTGATAAAACATGCAAAATAAGACTCTATAGGCCCAATAGGCAAAATATACCGTTTGGTACATGACGTCCACAGGAGTGAACAGATATATTTTCTGTCACAGAAAAAAATGTACAAGAAAAATATTGTTAAAATCTGGATGAAAGTATTTCTATTTTCATCCTATTTTGTGCTTGTCCTTTTTTTCTTCTTTTTTTAGAATAAAAAGATTTAACACTTATTGCTGAGGTACTTGGTGCATCTTTTCTCTGCCTTATACAATATGTCAAAAAAAAAAAAAAAAGATACAAAGACAAAAATTAAATGGAATCGTAGACAACAAAGGGCATAATACCTTGCATCTTAAATACATAAATAAATAAATAAATACATAAATAAATAAATTATAAAAATTTTCTCTCATCATTCATTTTTACCATTGGATATTCTACACAATCACTGTTATCGTATATATGGGTTTTAAATACTTTAAAAGTTTTAAATTGGCGATATTATAACATCACAAGCCTGACTGCACACCTCATTTACAATTATCACTTCCCTTTTTCTTAACAGTCCAGAACGGAAATATAACGGCACATCTACCTGTAGGCTAGTGGCGCTTGATCGGTTTCTTCTGTAATAAAGGGCTCTTCTCGTGTCCTTCATGTTGATCGTGTTTACGCGTTGCATCACTGAACATTCGTTTGCGTGTATATTTCCGTGTCTTGAACCTAAACTGTAAAAAGCGCGCGTGCGACTGAAGTGGATATTAGGTGTCGAGCAGGAGGTCGAAATTAGGCTCTGATAAGTAAACGAAAGTAAAAGTGACGTGACATACGGCCAAGTATTGTGACCCAAACTCGGAATTTGTGCTCTGCATTTAACCCATCCAAAGTGCACACACACACCATTTATGCTCCGGCGCCCGGGGGAGCAGTTGGCACCTCAGCCGTGGTATTGAGGTGGAGAGAGCGCTGTACATTCACCTAAAATCCCTGCTGACCCGAGACTCGAACTAGCAACCTTTGGATTACGAGTCCGACTCTCTAAGCATTAGGCCACAATAATAAGCCAACGTAAATGAATTTTTATGAGCTTCTTTTTTTTTTTTTTACCTCTTTAATAGATAGATAGATAGATAGATAGATAGATAGATAATTTCCATTAACTGTTGTTGTTGTTGTTGTTGTTGTTGTTGTTGTTGTTGTTAATAATAATAATAATAATAATAATAATAATAATAATAATAATAATTTTTATGTTTTTTTTTTATTTTTAACAAAATAATACATTTATAACAGAAGGCTACAGTCATTTTAAGTGTTATGTCAAGTAAACTCCATACAAAATCAGGTTACCACTTCAATATATGTGGCATGTTTGCCTTCATTTCACAACCTTTGAGTAATGACAGGAAGCAAAGTGGGTCCACCAGCCAAAAGGAAGTCTTTGGGAGCAACTTGCCTACTAACAACAGATCGTGTGGAAAAGTGCATAAAAACTATGCCAGCAAGAATGCAAGCTGTTATCAAGGACAAGGGAGGCCATATTCAAAGTAAAAATAAAATATATATTTTTTTGGTTATAATGTGGTAATAAAGATTAGTTTGTTTTAGTTTGTTTTTTGCCTAATAAATGACAATACGATTTTTGGGATAGTTTTTACATAGTTTTGTGAGGATTTTAACGGAAAACAAAACTTACAAACTCATCTAGACTCTGCCCCTTTCCTGTTTTGTTTGCCAACGGCTGCACAGTAGCGGATTCACACATTCATAGGTGAAGCAGTTTCATTCGGTTGAAGAAACCACACAGCACGCTCCAAGAACCTGCTTGAGTAATATATGGGCGTCAAAACGAAATATGCACGGCTTCCTGCAGTACTGTATGATTAATTAGGCGATAGATCAGAGAAAATGAAAAGCTTAGTACGTTCTGATGAAAGGGTAGCCTATAAAGAGACCATGTCTAAATAAACGTTAGAGAATGCGTTGCTTTCAAAAAACAATTTAAAAAAAAGAAAAAAAAAAAGTGTCCTCTTGACTCAACTTGCCCTGAGTGAGAGGTAACTGAGCCTAGGGAGAGGGTAAGTTAAGTCACATGGAGTTAAACTGTGCCATTGATTATGCTATATCAAAAGAAGAGAAATTCAATAAAAAAATATTCTTAAAATCTATGCGTGAAACTCTGGGGTGTTTCCCTGCCTATGGCTCAAGATGCTGGTTAGGATCCAGCACCCTAACACAATAAAAGTTTGGATAATAGAGTGGATGGATATGATTTCTTAAAGGTTCTGTTTAAAGATACAGTTCACAACTTTTAAGGCATTTTTTAAAGTTATTAAAAACATTTCAGAACAAAAAGTTCAAAATGAAAGGAAGACACACACACACACACACACACACACACACACACACACACCACCACCACAACAACAACAACAACAACACTGCAACTGACCTTAAAGAAATGGGCTAATAGTGTCAGGATCTGTGAGAAATGACCCAAATGCAGAATGGCAAATACAGGGGTTTATTATCACACACAGGGCACAAGAGGGTATGCTGTGAAACAGTCCAACAACAGGGGATACTGGGAGCTAGTGGCAGGGCCAGGAAGATGGTGGTGAGGGCCAGGCAAGGCACAAAAGCAGAGATCTGTCACTTGAGGAACACCGAACCGTTCTAGAGCCAGGCAGAGGAAACCAGCGGTTAGGGAATAACAGGAGGCGGTGCAGGCCTGGGACAGAGAACACTCACAATGGAACAGGACAAGACTTAACAGGAACACGAGACAAGACAATCAAGACAGGCAGTAAAAAACAAAGCTAAACAAAGAACTAAAATAACAAAAGAAACAAAACAAATCAAAGGAAACAAAAGTGAACAAACTAAGGAACTGATAAAAAGGCCAAACAAAATAAAAACCTAGAGCACAGGATTACTAGAAAATAATAAGAGAAGTAATAAAGAAAAACATTAAATGAAACCAGAAAAGTCTCAGCTACTAAGACTACTAAGTAAATCAACCAAGTAGCAAAATTAAAACAAAGAAATGCAATACTAGCAAGGTCCAAGACTTGACAAAGAGCAGGAAGATAAACTAGTTGTAAGAGGCTAAGAAACACACATACACACTCAACAAACTTGCAAAGACAAGAGGGTAGCGAGCACAATAATTGGGGAGGAAAGCACACAAGGAGGTGAACACAATTAGGGAAACAAGGACAAGAGGAGGGCTAAACAAGGAGGTGGGGGAGGAGCACATGGCAAAAACAAACAAAGACAAAGCCATGTGCTGAAACACAAAACATAGAAACATGAAACAAAGACAACAAGACTGTCAGGGCAGGATCCTGACAAATAGTACTCAATATCCCAAATGCTGCAGGGAAATACAATTTCATAAAAACTTAAGAGGCCAGTTTTCATAAATAAGGCCTATTTAAAATTTACAGGACAAAATAAAGTTCAAAACAAAGATCAAAGTCATGAAATATAATGTAGAATTACAGTAAAATAATACTTTACATTCACAAGAAAGGGTGAATCACTGGCACAACTTACCCCGGGACTTTCGGCTCAAATTCCCCCACTCATACCAATGGTATAGAAGATGGCTCCAAATACAAGAAGACGCTGTGCAGTGCCAAGTTGTGTTTACATTGCCTTCCTTCTGATCCCAACGTTAGGAAAGAGTGCATGAACTTTATTTTTAATGAAGTTCCAGACTGCGTCAGTAAGAACTCAGTCCTTTGTTCACTTCATTTTACTGTGGATTCGTTTAACAAACAAGACACAATTCGACACAGGATTTTCAGAAAGATTGAAACTCATTGTCAATGCAATGTTCAAAGTCAATGCTGTGCCGACTATATTTGATCCGACAATAATGTTGCACCAGAAGTGTGAGTAACTGTTTTCTTTAGGTGGTCACTTTTGCTTTGTCTCTTCTTTCAGATATTTAGTGAGTTATTTGTGCGTTTTTGACCTAAATCACAGCAGCGTCCATCTATGAGGAATGTTGCTGTCAAATATACAAAACTATTAGCCAATCATAGCAGTAGCTGTTTACTTCCGAGTTTACAATCCGCCACCTATTCAAACAGAGCTTTCTGATGAGAGGGGGTAAAAAACAGGAAAGAAAATAACCAGAAAATAACTTCTAAATTAGGCTATGGTAAAAATCTTGATAACATTATAAATGGATCCCAGAGAACAGTACAAAATAAAAAAGCGAAAAAACAAAAGCTGTTCATTACCCCCTTCAAAAAAATAAATAAAATAAAATGCACCATTAAAATGTTATTTAATGTTGTTTATTGAATGTGTTGTGAAAAGACAGAACATGAACTGCAGTCAGGGGCGCCCGGAACGCGATTTACCGAGGGGAACGTGATCTGTACAGAGGGGGAACACCCTCAAAACCCCCATCACCACCCCTGGACCGTGTTCGCGATCCCAATTTTCAAAACATTTCAAAGATGTTCTAATCATCAAGATCAATTGACCAAAAATGGGTGAATATCAGATGAAAAACTGTGAAGAATAAAAAAGGATTTAAAAAATGAAAATCCAAAATGTCAGACATTGCAAAGGTTTGGTCACACTTGTATCCAACACTTTGAATTGTAATGTATGATATAATCATATAAAGAGACATCCTGAGAGATCAAGTAAAGGCAGATTATGGCATACCTAAACAAAGTTCAATGATGATGAGCCATAAAATAAATAGCGAGCGAGCAAATAACCACAGCAAAGCGGATGTCAATGCAAGCAGGCACAGTTGCACAGCTCTCAACTTTGACCTTTTTCTGATGTAAGTAACTTGTAACTTGTATCACAGTCTCATCAATCTGCCTCGCTCTGGGCTGTGCTGCAAAAAAGCAACACACCAATTCATGGAATTAGTAAGCAGACAATAAAAATAATGTGTTTTGTTTAATCAACTAACATATTTGATCATGTGATGCAGCCCAAAGTCACATCACATCCTGTTAAAAATTGGTGTTGCTCTGACCTACTTTCACTATTAACAAGCAAGGGCAGAATGACCTGCCTTTTGGATCAGTCTTTATTAAAGATATTGTTCTTTATTAATAAAGTATCTAAAACCTACTGGACCTTATTAATTCTTTCTAAGCTAGACATTTTAGTCAATAAAATCAAATTCTAAAACTTCAATAATCTTCATCAGCTTTATGTCTGCTTTTTTTCCTGTATAGAATATATTCCAACCCATATTCTGGTTTAATATTCCACTATATGACTGCACTTCAGTCAAGAGCTTGATAAAAAGAAACACCCATTTTAGGGAGTAGGCTACTTCCTTATGTTCTGAATTTGCCCTATTTGAAGGTAATTAGCTTAACTCAGCTCTAGTATAAAAGTGACCAAATAGCATGCATTAGTAGCCTAGGAGCCCAATACTCCCAAACACACCTGTTACCCATATTTTGGACATGACACAGCAGTTGCGAACCACTGCTCTATAGTGCAGTGAGAGATTGAACACAATAACAAACTTTCAGTGCTGGAATTGCTATTCAATTATATTGTGGCATCATGAGAGGCTGTGTCGTAGAGGGAAGGCATGTGGCATGTAGATGCTCCGTTGCACTCAGACAACAGCAAACATTCACATGTGAATGTTTAAAAGCTTTATACCAATTTGCTTGTGTTATCTGATAAACTACCAAGAAAAGCTTTTATTTTGGCGGGTTGCCGGCATGTACGTATTATGCGCTTCCGGGTTTAGCGCTGCTGATGGAATTGCGTCAGTGAATGAAATGTCACAGTTTTGCTTTGAAAACGGCAGCGGTGGCCTAGATTATGCTTTCAGTTTGTATAGAAATCTTATACAGTACAGTTTGTCGATCTAAAATGGTAATTGTGCATTAACAGCTGTCAACCATGTCGGGGCGCCGTTAGGGGGGATGCAGAGTATGCCAGGCATATGGGCCCAGACCGCTAGGGGGCCCCAAATTATGACTTTGGTTATTTTTTTATTTGAGCGCGTCTTCTAGCACTTTAAAGGATAGATACACCTTGCCAATTTGCCTTTTTTTTGTATAGCTGTTCATAATATTTTTTTATTAAATGTGACCAAATTTCATTGTGAATGAATGACATTCTTGAACTGACGGCATGAAGCGCGCTGTCATACGGAAGTAAACATGGAGGCCATTGAATTTTAATAGGTTTACCCTAATTTTACACGTTTACCCTTTCATTTATAAGCTGATGTGCCACGAAAGCCAGCAAATTCGCGAGTAGGCTATAAGGAGGACGAAGATGAGGAGAAAGAGAGCAAAGTTTTTAAATATTTACAGTACGACCCCTTATGTTTAGCTTGTAGAGCTGTCACTGTAATACACCGTAAAACAACACCACTGCCTCTCCCTGACTCCCTTCTGCAACTTTGTCATGTTTAGCCTGTTTCCAAAGAACTACTGATACGTAAAATCTTTGAAGTGACTACAATACAAAATGGAATACAAAAGCATGTAAAACACCCTTCTTGGCAGCCTCAAAAACAATTTATTATCTGACAATTTAAAATCCTCAACAAGGCAGCGCAAACAATGTAACAGGCAACGTGATGTCTGGCCCTCCCATCCCCAAGAGTTCGTTAGAGTTTTCCCTATTTTCCTCGCTTTTATTCGCTTTAAATGCATGTGTACATTTTACTTTCACTTTCGAATTAGCGGCAATTCGGCTTCAATTGAATGTATTGACAACAACAAAACAAGTACGACAAACTCACTTAGGCTATATTAAATGTAAAATGTTGGTTTCACTTTATTTTGATGGTCCCTTTAACACATTCCATTGACTATAAGTAATGCACCTACATTTCTACTGACTCTCATTAGAGTGTTAGTAGTGTATTAGTTGACTGGTAGGGTTAGGGTTTGATTAAGTTGACACGTTCTTGCAAAGTTACTTATAGTCAGTAGAATTTCTGTTCGGAGACCAACACAATAAGGAGTTAGTAGATATGAAGCAGACAGTCTACTAATACTCTTATGAGAGTTTGTTGACATGTAGTTGCACCATTACTTAGTGTCAACAGAATGTTCAAAAGGGACCATCAAAATAAAGTGTTACCAAAATGTTTAATATATTAACAAAGCGAATACAAACACCATGCTATCAGGCCTAATATAAAATAAATACATATAAAACACTGAAAATCAGCAAACATTAGTAACAAATTTATTTGGTGGAACCAAATAAATAAGAAACGAATGTTAAAAAAAGCATCCAAAATCATCTTAGATAAACGGCGAAAGTCAAAAGGCCTTCCAAAGTCTAGAATATTTTTAAAGCATGTGCTTTTATACTTCGTTTCGAAACTAAATCTTTCTCACCTCACTCGTCAGCTCGACTCACTCTCCTAACGTGATAAATGAAATCCGACTCCTGCAGCTGATCTGAGATGCGACTGTTGTTTGGCACACTGCATTGTTCAAAGTAAAAACAAAAAAAATGAAAACAAAACTTTATTATGTTAGATTTAATAATAAAAAAAAATGGTAAAAAACAAGGATATTTTTCTGGCATTTCGTTCTTTTGCTGTATCGAAAGCTTAGGCTGCCGAACCGTGACACCACTGTGAGTCCTGTCGAAACGAACTCCCTGCTCTTGACTGAATAACTTGTGATTAATCTACAGCCTACTCCATTTATACAGCGTAGAATATGCAATGTTATTTTACATTTTATTATTTATTTTCTGTACTTGGAACACCTACAAATCTGAAAACCCAAAACATGCTTTATGTGTATCTTTGTTATATTTATTTATTTGTGCTATTGCTTGTAATTTGTTCATTTGTTCTTCTTAATTTACTGACTGTTCTCTTGTCTTTAATAATATTTTAACTTTATATTTGTTAATAGTTTTTGCTGTGTTATTGAAATTGGAATCGTGAATTGTAAAATTTAACTGGTAGGCTATAGGCCTATAATTTTGGTGTTATTTGCTTATTTATTATAATACAAGATAACGGGTCAAAAACAATTATAACTTTTTTTACAACAAAGTTAGGCTACTTGAAATAAAATATTTCAATGTTACTTGAAATAATACAAATATTAACAGATAAATTATTTAAATTTTGTATACTTATTCTGTTTCTTTCAATTTCTTATTAAGCGTTAAAAGAAGGGGGCCCAAATTTCTGTCTTGCATACCCCCCTTAAAACTCTTCATGGCGCCCTGTACGCAAATGCGCTGTCATAACTTATTTAAACAGCGCATTTTTAATTTTGGTCGCGCATGCGGACCTGCGGACCACTTATGTGCACCCCTGGCTATAAGTCAAATATAAAAGCTACACATACATCTACAAGTCTCTTGAGAACACGTGTACTTACTATGTGTATATTACAGAAATATGTATATACAATGTATATTGTGTACAATTGTATATTGTTTGTTGTATACTGTGCAAGTGTGTATATTGTGTCAAGTGTGTATATTCTTGTTTATGTATATTGTAAATTTTCATATCTTGTTGCTTGTACTGCCATGGCACGGAGTCTGCACCTAAGAATTTCACCATTGGTACACTTGTGTACATGATGTGTGACAATAAAGAGATTTGACTTGAATTAATTATGTATACGCACCTGCTTTACATCTCATATAAAAACGTTTGTATTCCACCATAGAGGACTGCGGCTGCAACGCATCGTCATTTGGATTACTTTTGGTACTGCTTTTGACATTTGGCAAAAAGTAAATTATTGTGATTGCACTTTTCTGTCTGTCATGTTTTTCTTTATACTGTACAGAAATAGTAGGTTTAAGGGTAGGAGTGGGATAAGCAACTATAAAAAAATATTTTTAATACTATATTGTTAAGAAAAATCTTTTTTCTATATATTCGCTATAAAATGGGTAGGTTTGGGGTAGGTTAAGATGTCTAAAAATCTAAATCACTTATCAATAAAATGATACAAATGCACTGATACATATACCTTAATTATTTACCTTTTTTAGCTAAAACTACAGCAAATTGTTATGTTTTAAATGTTGAAATACGTCCAAATTGTACGTTTCAGCGTCAATAAAAACAAACAAAGATGTACATTGTGTGCTATTAGTAGTTGGCCAGAACCACTGTACTAAAAAACTACTACTATTTCTGCCAGGGATGTGCAGGGTCAAGGGCAGGGTCTCAAAAAAGGCATCTATCACTACGGGGCAAACACAAACACACACACTTTATTATTATGTAGTAATTATCAAAAGTGGCAATGTGATAAAGTCCTTTCGTGTCACCACCATTTTGTGTGTTCTTGAACTGGCTGCTTTCACTTCACATAATAGGCCTGTAGGTGGGCTTCATTTAACCAGCTATGATAGTTTCATCAAACAATAAACAGTATTATCAATATGCAGTATATAAATAAGAATAAATTAAACATTGCTTAGTATTAATGCGACCTCTTCTGTTTTAGTCTTTTCACATTTGTTTAAACAAAACAAAACTGAAAACAGTGGCTATGCAGTTTTTAACCGGCTTAATACTGAGAAATTACCACTCCATATCACATAATGATTATGATGTAAAAAATATATAATATCATTATTACATAAGTTTCGCTATTAAAAATGTATTCATTGAAGAAACAGAACTTATTTGAGCATATGCACTTGTAACAGGTAAAATTGTGTACTGGCCCTTTAAGGGCAGCTGCTCTGCTTCCCTGTGAAAAAAAGCCTGCTCGAATAGAGACACTTAATAAGTAACATTAGTTAATAAATTATATTAGTTGAGCTGACTCTTTTGTCATGTCTGTTTTACCTCATTATCGCGATCGTAACACAATGCTGATAAAAAGCTCTCTAAAATGTATTTTGATATGTAGGCTACCTCATCATATTAATGGAGTGATTAAATCTGTCACTTTGATCGGGATCGAAAATTTGTGCTGGACGTCTTTGACAAGGAATTAAGAAATTTAAATATATACACGTTTCGTTGATTTCTGTTCATTTCAAACATTTTGGCACCGAGTGGCCATGGTGACTCACCTCAAAGTGTTTCTGCTAAAGGTTTTCTGATCGGTTTAATATTTAAAACTGATTCTGCCATCTTGTGGTCATTAATTATTGTGTCTTCGTATTGGCGATCAGAACAGAAAACGTCTTCATATTTTATTCAGTGCCTTTATTTATTTATTTTACTTTTATTTTATTTTTTTACTATTATTTTATTTATTACTTTATTTACTGACCTTTACTGTCCTCCCATCTAATACCTACACTGAAGAAAAAATAAATAAATAAATAAATAAAAATAATTAATTTAGGTAAGTGGTCGCAAACAATTTATTTGAGCTACATTTAATATATATATATATATATATATATATATATATATATATATATATATATATATATATATATATATATATATATATATGTTGAAAGTTAGTCAACTAAATTTGTTTATTTAAATGTAGCTAAAATAAATAAAATGATTCCAACCACTTACCTAAAAAAAATTGAGTAAATTCAATGAATCAGTTGCATTAAGCTGCTGCTTTCACTCCACAAATGTATAAACCAACAACAGCAAACACAGCTCATGTGTGAACAACAAAGTGCTGTTATTCATTTCACATATGAAGAGTTTGTTTAAAGGCATAATGGCAACGAGATATCCTTTTAAAAAATACATAATTTGATTTTAAAGATATGAAAATATTTTTTAAAATAATATTTAAAAATAATAATAATAATAATTCTAGGTCTATAGAAGCGGAAAGGAGAGAAAACTTTAAAAACAGCTTGAAGCAAGCAGCGAGTCAGGAATATAAAAGAAAACTGCTAGAAGAAATGAGAAAGAATATTTATAATAGGGTGTGGGATTGTTTTGTACACAAATTTAAACTTTCCGAAAGTTTCGCCTTCACAACACAGGAACCTATTTAGCACCCATATACTATGTGAGTACCCAGATGTGAATTAATCAAATTACACTTTCAACAATTACATTGGCAGAAAGCACATAATTTGTATAAATAATACTGTCACGGTGGGTCACGGAAACGAGGAGGATCTAAA
The DNA here is from genome assembly GCA_036784905.1 of Acrossocheilus fasciatus. Classification (NCBI taxonomy): domain Eukaryota; kingdom Metazoa; phylum Chordata; class Actinopteri; order Cypriniformes; family Cyprinidae; genus Acrossocheilus; species Acrossocheilus fasciatus. The sequence goes on along the minus strand of CM071959.1, from coordinate 11,788,796 downwards.
TGCATCTTGCTTATTATTAAACAAAACAAAGACAATAATCCAAGGAAGAAAAAAGAAAAAGAAAACGCATAGTAGTACTATTAGGGATAGCAAAGATCCATTTCCAAAAACACAAATATAAATAACAGGCTCTCAATGTTTTAATGACAACATTATGAGACTGTTTTGAACAATATTTAAGACTCAGTTGTTAATATTCCAGTTGCAATAATTATTACCTCCTGGTGAGTTCACAGTTCCTGCTGAAACATTTTAAAAACTGTAATTATGGCCAGCACTACACAAACCATCACCGATATTAGAATAGTGGCTCTGTTCTGTTATAGAAATAGAAATTTGATAATTTCTTGCTTCATTGAGAATCAAAACCATGACCTACATTGATACTGTGAAAGTAGTAGTAATACAGTCTACTTACAGATTATAGAGATACAATAATTATTATGTCAGTATTTGCAACCAATGCAGGCAAATGGATTATCAGACCTGTTCAACAAAGAGCAAAAGAGCAGCTTAAACAGACTCCATTACCATCACTGATGTACCTTCACTATCTGTACATTCACAGTGCAGTGTATCTTACCTGAAGGTAGAGGGCAGAATAGCTTTCAATCAGAGTTGGTCAGTTTTCTGTATGATGGAATATTGATCATGCCAGTGTTAAGTTAAAATATAATTAAGATAATTTAGTTTAATTAAAATATATTTAAATATTGATGTTTTTGATGTGTCAAACACTGTCCTACAAATAATAGTAAAACTCTTAAGGCAACCTATGTGTCCACAATCAAGTTTATTTACCGAATACAGGCAAGTTCAACATACAGGTTTTTGAGTCAAATCAGCCATAATTGATGAACTGGTTCAAAATCTCAGCAGGAAGTTCTCCAGGAACATGGCAGCATACTAAAAAAAAAAAAAGAATGATACAGAAACACTGATACTATAAGCGTAATTTTCAAATGTTCAAAATAAACACCAACTGCCCACTGGGCAAAGTTACGTCCAGTGGACGTCTTTTTGAAGTCTTTGCTGACATTGAAAAGACGTCCACTGAGGAGCCAGAATGAAAGTTTTTATGACGTCTTTTTTTGACGTGTTCTGAGCGTCCGATATAGACGTTCAGTGAACCTCCATACAAGGTTAAAAACTAGTTCAAATGTGGTCAAGTGGACATATTTTTAACATCATTTAAGGTTCATTTAGTCTTAATTTATACTGTTTCTGGACCAAATACACACTCTCAGGATGCATTAGATTTAAACTCATGTTTTTTCAAAGTAATTTCCATTTATAATTGCAAACCAACTCACAGACACTGTCCAAAAATCATGAAAATAAAAGAATATTCACTGAAACAGTGTTTAATTAAATGATCAAATAACTAATGATTAAGCATTTGGTAAAATCAACTGCAAATCAAAGACAGTAAATCTCTCAAGATCTCAGCAGAGGAGGATCAAACACCTCCACAAACAGCATCACAAGCTTCACTCATTAGATTGACTTTATTTCTGTCAGGCATCTATAGCTTTTATTGATAATTACCAGAGTTTTAGATGTTGATATGTTTCATTTGAACTCACCATTGTGGTGACAGTGTTTGCTTCAGTTGGGATCTTGGTCCTTGTACTTCTCGTGTTAGCTTTTCATTGGCTGCTGCGACTGTGTCTTTGTGAAACACAACAGTTGTGGCAAAGAAAGCCAAAATTAAAGCAAGATCAGATGTTATTTTTGATAATGGCAAAATCATCACAAATTGAGCATCTGATGTTATTTTGAGCTGTGTTTTATATTTTAGCATTTATAGCCACCAAACCTTGTGAAGCCGTACCAAGAGCATTGAATGATCGCTTATTGTGAAGATGGACAAAATGCATGTACATGAGATATTTTCAGGAAACACATCATGTGGTCACATACAGAGATCAAGACTTTGCACATGAATCACAACAACGGTGACAATCAAAGCAAAAAAAAAAAGCTTCATGCTGCAGTGCATGATGGGTGGCTTCATAGAAGAAACTCATCCTTAATTCCTGAGTTTTTTTGTTTTGATTGTCACCGTTGTTGTGATTCATGGGCAAAATCTTGATGTCTGTGTGTGACTACATGATGAGCTTGCTCAATTTTTGTGTGCATGCTTTTCATCCGTAAATATATACATAACAGTTGAAACACAACATGAGAGATTCCTTTTGTTACGATTTTGTCGTCATTAACATGAAAATGTTAACAATTGATTTCAGTTTTCTCTGCCACAACAATTGTGCTTTTACAAACACACTGCTACAGGGGCCTCAAAAAAAGTTAACACAAGCAGTACGAGGACCAAGATCCCAACTAAAGCAAATACTGTCCACCACAATGGTGAGTTCAAATGAAACACACTGTAAAAAATAATTCAGAGGCTTTGTAAATATCACAAAAATAAAAACTTATATTAACTTAATAAAATCTCTGAATATCATTTAAGAGATTATATGAGTTGGGTTTACCAAAATTAATGAGTAAAAATCCCACAGTTTATTTTATCTCAAATTTACTTGTTCTACTTAAGTATGTTTTAATAAAAATATTAAGCATTTAACTAACAAATTATATTTTTCACATGACCTTAATTTTTTTGGTACATTTCAATGAAAATAGTTGAGAAGGTTGCAATAAAATCTGTCAGTTTTAAGAGCAGAAATTACTGCTTAATTTCAATCAATTTTTTTTTTGTATTTTGCATCTACTTAAAAAATTTAGTAAGTTTCGCGGCTATTGTGATCACGTGAACAACGATCGCGCGCTCAACGACGGTAAATCTGCTTACTCACAAGAAAGAAAACTGGAAGAAGGGGAAGAAGAAAGAAAACTGAGGGTAAAACCACGGTGAGACTCAGTTAAAATACTGGTAAGTCAATTATCAAAAATTAATGAAATATTGGCTGTGTTTTCGTGTACACAAAACGTTCGGTGTGATTTTTTTTTAATGCTGTTGCGGCCCTGCTGTTCTGTGGTAACTTTTTGGAAGGGGCAAGCATTTCTAATCACTGTGACTTGTTTTTTTTTTTTTTAAACCACCAAATATTCAGCTAAAATACAGTTAATACAGCTCGGCAACTTCAAATGTGTGTAAAATGAGTCAATTTTCCCTGTTTAACGCAACACAACGTTCCCGTGTATGAGGGGGAGGGGCCGTATTACTATTAACCGCCGAACCGGTTTCATCATTGTTATTTACTTCGGTGATGAGCATATGTGTGAGTAATTGCAGAAAACAACGACTAAACCAGTCTATCCGTTGTCCAGCAACTGTAGACTGGCACAATGGGACAAATCCCGGCGCGCTGCAGCCGCGTCAGTGGCCCGTTGAAAAATCTCGTTTTTAATCGGCCGTCTCTCTGGGTGACTTCACTCCATGTCGGAATAGCCGAAACTACAATATAACTGTGTGTAAAAAGCTACCATCTCTTTGTATAACTCGTAATTACAACTGTAAACTCGGTGCAAAGTTTTCCGAGAGCCCCTACTGACCTCATATGTTTCAAAGCACCGCTGAAACGTCCTCCGGAATCACTCGAATGGCGGAGGCAGAACGTTAGTGAAGAAGTTATCGCGCTTAAGTCGAGGGCCGAGTTTCTTTTTCACCTTTACCGAAATCTACCATGGTTTATGTGGTAAAGTGTAGTAACCATGTTTTTGGCAGATTGATTACCATTTGTATAGGACAGTTTTTCTACAAATACCATGGTTAAAATATGGTTAATGTATTAATGTTTAATACCATGGTTAATTTGTGTTTACCATGGTTTAACTAACGTTACATTAACCATGTTTTTGTTTTTTTGTAGTAACACTGACTAATTTTCATAAGGGCAGTCATTCACTACCTTACTGTTATTAATTTGAAGTGTAAAGTTATGAATCTCATGGCAAAACTGTTGAACATTTGTTTTACAGCATTGACATCATCCTCCAAAAACTTCAAAAGAATAACAAAAGGCAGGAGGTAAGTGCAGTTTACTATAATGTTTCAGTATAATTATATTTATAAATGTAGAAACACAGGACACAAAATTCTAGATACCTTATCCAAATTGTTTAAAGAATCCACATAAGCTTGATTTTCATCAACCGGTCAAAAATTTATAGCAGGGCATACAAATTCTGTCTATTTTTTTTTGGCCAGACAATGTATGCTGTAGCCTATATGTTTTTATCTACTCTCAAAGAGACAAGAACTGGGAACCTGCATTATATGAATCACCAAGGAGCACAGTTTTAGAAGAAAAATGTCACCTACATATTGGATGGCACCTTATTTCAAAATATAGATAATATTTGGTAGTCTTGTAAGTCCATCTTTAAGTAAACTTGATGTTTGAGATTTAACTTTTTAGCCCCTTCAGACCTGCCGTCCATTGGAATGGACATTACATATTTTTGTGTCTAAACTAATGCTCAGCAGAAAAAAATCAGGTCTGAAGGGGTTAGTCATGATTTGTAGCACCTTGAAGATGGTCTGCTTCTCCAGGTGATATGAACCATATTATCTGTGTCCTTGTCTTGTAAAATGCAGGCTGAATATTAGCTCTAACCTGTTATTCTTTATATTTGTGTCTTCAGGATGTTGCTGATCCACCTATTTGTGTTCAAGAGGAATTAGCTGTCTTCAACAAACTCGGTGATCTTAGCAGAGGCTGCTGCTATCTTGTGGGATTGACATATGCCTTGGACCTGCGATACCCCAAGAATTTTAAAGGGTTAGATTACCCAAAAATGAAAATTAGCCCATGATTTACTCCTCCTCAAGGCATCCTAGGTGTATATGACTTTCTTCTTTCAGACGAATCCAATCAGAGTTATATTAAAAATTGTCCAGGGCTGCGTTTCCCAAAAGCATTGTAAGCCTAAGAAGTTCTTAAAAACGATCGTACGACTGATCTTAATATTACGGTCTGTTTCTCAAACGCATCGTAACTCAAGTAGCACTTGAAAATCATTGTAGATTTACGAGTGCTCTGTAATCGTAAAGCACTAAGTGCATCTTAAAGTCGGCATGAAATCAAAATTGAAAATTCATATTTTTTAATGGAATACTGTAGTGTTTATTATAAATAATTTATCCGTGCACTTCATTTATTTTTTTTAATTCATGTGCCTTTGTAATCTTTAATCAAAAATGTTAACCTCCCCTCCCCCTCAAAACGACTCATCTTCTCTTCCGGTCACGAGTGATGGCACAAGGGCGGAGCTATTGACGTAAGGGGTAAACGTTGGGATAAACGACAGGGGAAAAGCTGAAGCTGATGCTTCACTTTATAGAAATAAATGCATTGAATAGTGCTGACGTGAGCAATAGGGTAGTACACTAGCCTTAAAAATTGAAAGGCTATTAGGATATTACCACAGCATTACTCAAAGGAAATCGCAAACAATTTGTTTTAATGAATATGACTTAACCTGATGGAGGACGCGTTCAGTCATTCAGGCAGTCTCTCTCTCTATCGGTCTCTCTCGCACGTGCTGTTGGACATGTTTTGTGCTGTTGATCGTCCTCGTCGCCGTCATCCTCACTAAATAAAAAAAAATATTCATGCTAGGGTGTCGGCGGTGAATCCAGTGGAGAGAAATCTCCCCACAACTAACTGCAAACTGGCATTCAGATCTGCCTCCATTTTGTTAGCAACGCCCCAACTTCCAATGATCCAATCAATTCTCGAAGGACAAAATCAAGTCCCGCCCTCTCATTTCAGATGCCGTTTCACTCAGCTAGATGTCACAGTAGAGAAAAAATGACAATCGCTACTTCCGTTTCATGCTGACTTTAAGAAGACTAATGAGTAAAGAGTAATGAGGTCACCTGCAGGACAATAGCCAGATTACACCTTTAAATTTATTCAAGTGCAATGTGACTGTAATATAAGGTTTTGATTGTACTTTATTGTACACTTTATTACTCTTTATTTTATTTTTTTATTTTTAATATATATATGAAATAAAAAGGGCAGAAAAATATAAATAAACAGACATATGTTGATTCCTTGAATGTAGTGTTAATCAGAATCCACTCACTGCTCAAAATACTGGAGTTCTGTTCATTGCTGAGTTATGCCATTATAGAGCTTGGAAGAGCCAGGACAATTTTTAATATAACTCCAATTGTATTCGTCTAAAAGAAGAAAGTCATATACACCTAGGATACCTTGAGGGTGAGTAAACCATGGGCTAATTTTCATTTTCGGGTGAACTAACCCTTTAAATACACTTTGGAGGTCTTTTCCTGGAGCTGGATCCACTGAAACTTTAAACAAAGGTTCAGAGACTAAAAAATTACCTGATTACATAGATTATTGTCCATCGTCCATGTGTTGTATATTTGTAAAAATGCATTTTGGTTGGGTGTTGTTACCTTTTAATGTTAGGTTTTAATTGTACTTTGTAAGTCTGCACATCCTCAGTTCAGTGGATAAAATTTCAATTTATTTAACATGTTGTCATTTGCAAAGTATACCAGGTTGAACTAAAGTTAAAGAGAGAGTTCACCCAAAAATAAAAATTCTATCATTAATTACTCGCCCTCATGTAGTTCCAGACCTTCATTCATCTTCTGAAAACAAATTAAGATATTTTAGATGAAATCTGAGATCTCTCTGACCCTCCATAGACAGTAAGGGAACTGAAAATTTCAAGGCCTAGAAATGCAGTAAGGACATCGATAAAATGGTCCATGTGACAACAGTGTTTCAATTGTATTTGTTGAATAAAGTTATTTTAGTTTTTCTGCGCACAAAAAGTATTCTCGTAGCTTCATAAAATTACGGTTGAACCACTGATGTCACATGGACCATTTTAACGATACCCTTGCAACATTTCTAAGCCTTGATCATGTTAGGACCCTTGCTGTCCATGAAGGATCAAAGAGCTCTCGGATTTCATCAGAAATATCTTCATTTGTGTTCCGAAAATGAACAGAGGTCTTAGGGGTTTGGAACGACATGAGAGTGAGGAATTAATGACAGAAGCCTTTAATTATGTTTTTTTTTTTCATTGGTCTTATTTGGCAAGTAAAGGTTAATGTCTAAAATTGTAAATGTTATTTTTGATTAATTTTGTATGTTTGTAAGTATCCACAGTTCAATGGCTAACATTTATTTCAACAAGTTGTCATTTGCAAAGTATGGCTGAATTGGAGTTATGGTCAAATCTGACAAATAAATGTTTAATTAAAATAATGTGTTTTGTTTATCACTTTGTTATATTTATTGTAAAGTACTAACAGAGTAAATGGTGAATACAGTTAAAAATATATAAGTAAAAAAGTAAATATAGGACATTGTATATACAACATATAAATTAAATCTACTCAATTTTTTGTGTTTCGGATTTACTATTGAATTACTATTGCATTGCTTAAGGGTTTTAATTATATTTACTCATTTTATGCAATTATTTGAATCTACTTATTTTTTTAATGTGTTTTGATTTAGATTTACTGTTGCATTGCTTAAGGATTTTAATTATATTTACTCCATTTTATTTATGACATTAATTAATCTAATTATTTGAATCTACTTAATTTTTTTGTGTGTTTTGATTTAGAATTTCTGTTGCATTGCTTAAGGATTTTAATTATATTTACTAAATTTTATTTATGAGATTAATTAATCTAATTATTTGAATCTACTTAATTTTTTTAGTTAAATTTACTTGATTCTTAAAGTATATTTCAATGATTTCACAACTTTAAAATCTACTCAATATTTTTTAGTGTAAAAATGTTTCACCAAAAAAATTGAGTAGATCATAGTAAAAGTTTTTACAGTGCATATAAACATCTAAAACTCTGGTAATTATCAATAAAAGCTATAGATGTCTGACAGAAATAGAGTCAATCTAATGAGTGATGCTGTTTGTGGAGGTGTTTGATCCTCCTCTGCTGAGATCTTGAGAGATTTACTGTCTTTGATTTGCAGTTGATTTTACCAAATGCTTAATCATTAGTTATTTGATCATTTAATTATACACTGTTTCATTGAAGTTGATTTTTGAACAAATGTCTGTGACAAATGTCAGACTCACAATGTCTGTGAGTTGGTTTGCAATTATAAATGGAAATTACTTTGAAAAAACATGAGTTTAAATCTAATGCATCCTGAGAGTGTGTATTTGGTCCAGAAACAGTATAAATTAAGACTAAATGAACCTTAAATGATGTTAAAAATATGTCCACTTGACCACATTTGAACTAGTTTTTAACCTTGTATGGAGGTTCACTGAACGTCTATATCGGACGCTCAGAACACGTCAAAAAAAGACGTCATAAAAACTTTCATTCTGGCTCCTCAGTGGACGTCTTTTCAATGTCAGCAAAGACTTCAAAAAGACGTCCACTGGACGTAACTTTGCCCAGTGGGTGAGAACACTGTGTCTTAATACTGTTATACAAATTAATTTGTTCTGTCCCAAGAAAATCGCAAATCTAGACAAGATGGTGCTTGGTTTTGTTGGCAGCTCTGCTGTGAAAAGATGTATCAGATTTTTCTCAAGTCTGGGCAGAAGAATTAACTAGAGGAAAATGAATTGACAGTGCCACAAGAAATGTTATGAAAGTTTCTGAGTAAATGTGGCTCTGTGTCCTGATATCTGTCTGAAATGGTCTCAGTAGGAATGCGTTTAAATTATTTAGTTAAAAAAGAAAAAAACATTGACATCTCAGTCTAAGAAAAAGCACCAAATAATGGTAAATATAGATATGTATAAAGGCAAATAAAGGGTCCAGGAACAAAAAGCTTAACACTTGTTACATAAAACAATATTACTCCTGTACTTTTGTTATCAATAGTTTTCATACTTAATGCACATTAATTCAGTGCAGTCACTTGCTTTTTCACAGTTTTATCCATATGCCATTAAATGATTTTAGTGGTGAAATGCAGCATCATATGGAATGGCTATCAGAGATCTGTCGTACAGCGACTGCAGTCTGTTGGATTGTCAGATCATCATTTCAGTGCATAATGCTTTCTGCTCCATCAGATTACTGTAAGAAAATGGAGAAACAATCAAAAAGAGAAATACACAAAGGAACAGTGTTGATGAGATCTGCACACACCGTGAAACCTAAAGGAGGTGGAAGGAATAACGAGAATAACGTAGAATAAGAATAAGAGTAAAATGTTCAACATTACTTTGAGTTTTACTTTTAACTTCACTTTTCACAAAAGTAATGATCATGCTATAAAACATCTCCTTTCCTCACTCCAACCATTATCCAGTGAGGATCTAGTGAGATTTTGGTCTTGATTAATTTACTTCATTAGTGAAAAAAAGTCTAATTAAGGAGATTGCCAAAATGAATTTCATAGTGATCAGAACACCCCAAAAAGTACGCAATTTGAAATTAAGATGATATTAAGAAACTAAACAGTAAAAGTTTTTACACCATTCTTTTTGCAAACAAGGTAATTTTATTATCAAATTACATTACCACTTACTGGTGCACTTTTTTTTTTTTTTACACCAAGATCAGTTTCGATACTAACCTCCTCTCCTCATCTTGCTCGTCTGGATTTAATTCTGCAATAGATCATCACACCTACTGCAGTCACGACCAAAAACAATAAACTAAGTGGTATCATGAGCACAGTATGTGAATGTTGATAGAGTTCTGTAAAGGACAAAGACGAATTTGAAATTAACATGTCTGGATCCTTTCAGAACCAAACAAAAGTGTAAATCACAGGTGTTTTTATGTAACAGTTACAAAAAAGGCACAGTATGTGAAAATATATGTAAGCTGCATCTGAAAATTTTGTATTTGTGATGTTCATGCCGTCTCATGACTCTTGTTTATAAAAATTACAATGTAAGTGAAGGCAATTCACACAAAATTAAACAGATCACCAAGTGTAAAAACCTGCCAAAAGGCAGTGCTGGCTAAATCTGGTTCCTTTTACATATTTATGTACTATTAATGTGCATTGTCCCTGATCAAATAAATAAATAAATAAATTAAACAAAATTAAATCACAGCTGACCGTACCTGGACATGGCTGACAGAGTTGACTGATGTCCAGATATGTGGTCTGGTTTCTGATGGGATTGTTCACCACACAGCTGTAGGTGTTTTTCTCCTGATATTCCACCTCCAGAGGAAGAGAGAGACTGATGCTGAGATCAGACACACTGATGCTGGACAATAAACTGTTTCCTTTGAACCAGGAGAGAGTCACATGACTCACATTCACCACTGAACACAGCAGTGAACAATTCTGGTTTGATGAGGAACATTGTGAAGGGCCATTGGTGATAGCAGGAGCATTTAAAGAACCTGAAAACAAATACATTTAAAACACAACTACAACAATAATTCAGATTATTTATCGTTGTCTGATTTATAACTTGCTTACTGTAGACAGTAGCACCAAAACATTTGAATGCTTCCAAGTGTCCACTTCTGATGTTGGTAAATTCGTAATGTCCAGTGTCTTTTGAGCTGATATTTCTGATGGTGAGGGTTCCAGTACGACGATCAAGCTTAAATCTCTCCCCGAATCTCTCATCACCACATGTAATCGTTTTCGCATCAGTGATTTTAGCTTCACATAGTTTTAAATGGCTAAACCTCCACTGTATCACATCATCTACCTGTAGTTCAGTAGAATCAGAGTAAAAAGTCACAGAATCTCCCTCCATGCCTGAAACTGACTCAGTAAATCTTGGACCTGCAGAACACACAATTCCAGTAGAAACTATTATGACACTTAAAAATAGTCTTTGTGTAACTCCTTTAATTTATTGGAGAGCTTTGTTAATATGGTCAGACGTTAAGTCACCCTACTCACATGTACTGGATAAGACTTGTGGCAATTTCACCAGGAGCAAGATGATAAAACTGTAACCTACAATGTTACAGAGTTAGAACTTATGAAGATGTGCTGAAAGAAATCTTATCACAAGCTGAAGATAAAGACACTAGAAGATTTTTAGTGATGGGATGATTGATACCGATGCTCCGACGCAGTTTTCAAACCACTGTTGTTGTATCACACACTGAACCAATGCTTGTATCGAAATGACAATACCACGTGACTGATCACGTTTGAAGGCAGTATTGAAAAGTCGGGACAGCTGGTTTGAAAAAATAGGCACTTTGCATGACTCTTGTGTTTGACTTTACATTAGGTTGAAGCAGCGCTGCGCAGAACGATCACTGTAATACAGACATCAAAGTACGAGAGCAATAAGAGAGCAGACGATCCTGCGCATTCGAATCGCTCCCGCGGAACTTTGATGTCTTACAGTGATCGTTCTGCGCAGCGCCGTTTCAAGTCGAACGCGCCTAAAAACTTGGTTGTGTGTGTGTGTGTGTGTGTTTGTGTGTGTGTGTTTGGGATTCAGTAGAATAATCTCAACACCAGACAGAAACTGAAAGCACTTCACACCTCCATTGCATATGTTCTATAGCTGGGCTGGAGTCTCAGCTCACACAAAATTGCTACTCACATCAATTTTTAATTCTAATCACACACTTGTATATTTTATATAATTGATCAATATGTGGATCCGTTGACCGGACTATGACTTGGCACAGATTAAAAACTTTTTCAAACCATCCGCTCCGCGATGTTTTGTTGGCTGTGGTGGATCCAGCCAACATTTGTGTGTGGGGCCCAGGTGGGTTTTACATGGGCTGAAAAAGTGGGCCCAAAATGGGATTGTCCGCGGGTTCCATAATGGCCCAATGCCAATTGCCCACATGGATTTCATGTGGGATTGTACTTGCCAACAGGTGGGCCCCAACTGGGCAACATGCGCAAGACCCATCTTGGCCCCAGCTTTATTTTTTATGTGGGTACTACAAGGTTACTACATGGGCTGAAATATGGGTTGTAAGTGGGTTTGTCCACAGGTTCCATGTTGGCCCCATGCAACATACCCATGTGGGTTTTATGCAGGATTTCCCTGGGCTTTAGGTGGGGACCAACTAGGGATGATATGCAAAACCCATCTGGGTTCCATCTAAGTATGGGTTGTAAGTGGGTTTGTCCACGGGTTCCATGTTGGCCCTATGCAGCTTACCCATGTGGGTTTTATGGAGGATTTCCCTGGGTTTTCAGTGGGGCCCAACTAGGGATGATATGCAAAACCCATCTGGGTTCCATCTAAGTATGGGTTGTAAGTGGGTTTGTCCACGGGTTCCATGTTGGCCCTATGCAGCTTACCCATGTGGGTTTTATGGAGGATTTCCCTGGGTTTTCAGTGGGGCCCAACTAGGGATGATATGCAAAACCCATCTGGGTTCCATCTAAGTATGGGTTGTAAGTGGGTTTGTCCACGGGTTCCATGTTGGCCCCATGCAACTTATCCATGTGGGTTTTATGCAGGATTTCACTGGGTTTTAGGTGGGGCCCAACAAGACAATATGCTTAAAATTTCAAATTTATTGAAACTACCCATCATATTATGCTATATTCTGATACCTAATTGTTAAAATTAATGTAACTGTCAAAGTTAACACACATTTTGAACCTGTATTTGAACCAGTGTTTACTGAAAGCTTTGAACATTTGCACAAGAAAAAAAACTGGGGACAGTTAGAAGCAGCAGCAACTATACATTTTTCAGTACTGCTTACACTGCAGACAGACATTTGTGCATTCTAGACACCCTCAGTCCTCCTCTGTCTCTTGTACCAATTTTGAGAGTTCCCCCTCAGCTTCTTGCCGGTTGACCTTTGACATCAGTGCAGTCTTCTAAAGAGCCTCTGCAAAACAAATATTGATTATTTTTTTTAGATATACAGCTATACAAAATAACATTAAATTAGCACTTTTATGCTTAGCTGAATCATGGTTATACTAAAATGATTTAAAAAAAAAAAAAAAAAGAAAGGACATTTTTAAAATTTTTCAGGAAGATGGTGTATGAGGATGCTGCCCTCCCCTACAGTACGGAAAACAACAGAGTAAAAACCAAAGTGTTTATGCCATTCAACTTTTTTAGGATGGGTTTAGTAAATGTGAAATATTATGCTATACACATGTTAAAATACCATATGAAATAACTTATTCCAATACATTGACCATTCCAAATTAATTTTTTTCTTATCCTTAGTATATCACTGGAAGGGCAAAATAATAGAGAAGTACTGTTTATTTATTCAGACAATTCTGATTTCAATTTGTAATCATAAAATCAGCTTATAATGTATGCATATGCATTTTAGATATTTTTCTGTTAGGTAGTTTCTCATGTTCAGATTCTCTGACATGGATGGAATAGATCGACAAAATAATGCATAAAGTTTTTTTTTTTTTTTTTGTGAGGCATCATTGACCTCCACAGTATGAAAAAATAATATGAAGTCCATGGTACCCCACAACCGTTTTCAAAATATATTTTGTGTTGAGCAGAATAATGAAATTCATACAGGTTTGGAGCAATTTGAGGGTGAGTAAATGATGACATAAGCTACAGCTGCATGATTCTGGATGCATAGAGAATTACAATTTTTTTACTTTCAGACATCACGATTCTGAACAGACAACTAAAAATAAAATGTAATTTACTAGAAGTTCTAACAAAATGTTAATGGCGGCAGTCCATTTAAAATGTTTAATCTTGAATGAATATTAAAAAAAAAAAAAAAAAAAAAAAAAAAAAAAAAATGGTCTGAATGATTAAATCAGTGTTTCCAAACCTTTTTTCTGCCAAGGCAATTTTGATATGTAAAAAATCAAATATTTCTGGAGAAACCTGAAAATGTGCATCTGCCCCCATCCAACCTGACAGAGCATGAGAGGTGAAGAGATGAGAAGGATGGCAGATAATTGCCAAATGCTGTTGAGCAAAGCTTGTCGCATCAAAGAAAAAAAAAAAACTTGAGACTATAAAGGTTCTTCAGCTAAATATTTAGTTAAGGGTATGAATACTTATTTCAGTTTTTTATTTTTAATACATTTACGAAGTTGTGACAATTCTGTTTTTGCTTTGTCAGTATGGTGTATGGAGTGTAGATTGATGTGAAAAAAAATAATTTAAAGCAGTTTAACATAAGGCAGCAGCATAACAAAATGTGATTTTTTTTCCCCCGCAAGGCACTGTATGTGTCCCCATATATTTCTGATAATATTTGTAGAGAAACATAACACTTTTAATCCAGAATCATAATTATACATTGTATTAAAGGGATATTTCATTAAAAAATGAAAATTCTGTCATCATTCACTCACCCTTCTGTTGTTCCAAACGTTGGTAACTAAACAGTTAACAGGCCCCATTGATTTCCACAGTAATTTTTTTTTCCTACTACCGTATGGAGGTCAATGGCTACTATGAACTATTTGGTTATCAATATTCTTCAAAATATTTTTTTGTCTTCAACAGAAGAAAGAACTTCCTACAGGTTTGAAAAAACATAAGGGTGCTGAAGAATAAATGATGGTAGAACTTTCATTTTAGGGTGAACTGTCCCTTTAAGTAAACATCTCACATATCACAAAAGGTCTGTGAATCCATACCAGAAGTGACAGTGCAGTGTAGCAGATAAAGGACAATTCTCCTCCAAATGGCCAGTAATGAAGCTGCGGTCACCGGGGCTGGCGATGAGGTTGCTAGCGGGCGTTCTCACTACTGGTTGCCTTCACAGCAAATCAGGATTCTTGCCGCTAAATAAAAACATTTGGGAGGCAAAAGAGTAAATATAATATAAATATAAATTAAATCCGTACATACAAACAAATATGAATGAGAAGCAGAGCCTACTTTTTTCTTTGTGTTTGTTTATCTCTGGCTGAAAGGAGAACAATCACATGAGCTCTACCGTCTTCTTTCCTATTGGCTATTGCTCCTGAAAGTCACTCTTCATTTGCATGAAGTTGAATGATTCTGAACTTTGTCCCGTCGCTGGACACGCCCCATCCGGTCGCCAACGGCCTCTGTCGCCGGAAATCGCCAGCTCTCCATTGAAATGAATGGGATCGTGTTGCTTTGTCGTTGCGTGTCGCTTGTAGTGTGAACAGGGCTTCTGCTGGATCCTTGGTGAACCTGGAGTAGGATGAGGCTGACGAGTCCTTAAAAAGAATGCTTTTTTTAACCATTCCTTTAAACAATCTTAAACAAAATGCATTTAAATTGTACTGCCATTTGCCATTATGCACCATTTGGACAACATAAATTGTCAGCTTTGAAACTGTTAGTAATGATTGAAAACTTAAACATAAACCTAATGCATGACAATCTCATAAGAAAAATGTGAATCCCCAAAAGAAAGACAAAGAGGATTCACAAAAATGGGAACTTTCCATAGATATCATAGCAAGGTGAACACAACTGTAGCTTTAAAAAAAAAAGCCAATTTGTACACCACAATCAAACCTACCTTCAAATAATTTCCCCTGCAGCTGCATTTATCCTGATAAGACACATCTGAAGGTTGTGATGTTCCCCAGTGAATAAAATAAAGGACCGATGATGGTGACAAGTTATATTTCTCTTTCTTTGTGCCACCTCAGAGGAAGAAAGACAACAGGAGGGAAAAAAAAGTTACTCACATTTTCTATCACCAGTGGGAAAATGTCTTACAAATGTACTTATAATGATTAGAATCATACTTAATACTACAGACATTATCCCAATGTGAGGTCTAGAAACGGTTAAAACTGAATAACATCTTACTGTAGTCTCTGTGTTGGGTGCCTGTTTTCCCTGAAAAACGTGTGTTTGATTTAAAATGTAAACCAATATCTTATCATTAGCAGTTATCAGTATTTGAAGAGGAGAAAAGAAAAAAAAAATACTCAGAAACGGTCATCGACACAACAAATACAACATCTCAACTATCCTATAGATTCCAGTGTCTCTGAGTGTAAATTGCAGTTTTCTCATTCACTTTACTTATTCCGATGCTCCTTTACTTCTCACGAGTTTGAGTTTTAAACTAACTCAGCTGACATTAATACAAACACACAGCAAACTCAGACACTGCATTGAAATACATAACTTACTAGCCAGCGCTAATACGCTAATCGCAATTATAGACTCTCACTTTGATTTCTCATTCACATAAATTATGGACACAAAACATAACTTTACTATGGTTTGACTGAAAAATGTTTTGTTACCTGATATCGCCATGTTTGCAGGACCACATCCAGTCTGCCCCTTCCTCTGTGTTCACACTCCAGCTGCTGTTCTCCATTGACATGCCACGACTCAAATTAATTTAAAATAAGACTTTAACAGGCACATAACCGGAACTGACCGAGTAATCTCGCAGTCAAACACATCACCAAACTGACGTATTTTCAAATTTACTAG
The DNA here is from genome assembly GCA_036784905.1 of Acrossocheilus fasciatus. Taxonomy (NCBI): domain Eukaryota; kingdom Metazoa; phylum Chordata; class Actinopteri; order Cypriniformes; family Cyprinidae; genus Acrossocheilus; species Acrossocheilus fasciatus. The sequence goes on along the minus strand of CM071959.1, from coordinate 11,772,485 downwards.
TAAGAAGGCGCGCACTTTTGTCATTGGCCAGTTTCGTGGATGACAGTCAGATTAACCAATCATGATGAAAGCAACCAGGTGAAACAACCAATTGCAATTGTTTCAGAGTGGTAACGAAAGTAAAGAGTATTTTTTTTTAAATTATTATTAAAGAAACATGTGCATTGTTTTATTTTTTTAGGCTGTATTATTTGATAAATTGGTCAAATAGTGTTCTGATGACAGTGTATGAATAAAAGTTCAATAATGCATGGTAAACTGTAGGCACACACACAAAATTGTAAATCCTCACAAAATCTCACTGCTCTTTTGAGATTAAAACTGCACCCATTATAATTATTGTTACTAATGATAATAATTATATTTGTACATTTACATTTGGATTTTTGATGAGGTGTTTTGATTAAAATATCATAAAATGCTAATAAATAAAATATTAATGATCATAATAATTCAAGGCAGATATTTCTTTTTAATGACATGACATTGATTCAACAGATGTTTTAATTGTCTTCTTTTTTTTTTTTTGTAATGATTTGTTTTTGTTAAAATAATTTTTCAATGATTTGGCATTAAACTTTATATCAACATTGTGTCAATGTTAAAACAGCAACTGACATTATTTCAATCATATTTCAACTTTGAAGGTCGGTCATGTGCCGACTAGACTGAAAAGAAAAGTCTGTATTGTTGGTCCAAAAAGAAAACTCAACACAAAACACAATATGCTAACTGAATGAAAGGGCAATTTATTCTGAACTCCTGTATCATGCTGCAAATACAATTTCTGGATTTACATGGGATTTTCCCATCAGAAACATGAATTTCCATTCTATCTTTCTTCGCTTGTGCTATTTCATTATCTGTTACTAACTAACTGACCATAAAACTCTGGAGTACTTCTGTGGAATTAGGCAACTGTTGCTAGGGGTTTGAGTTCTGCATCTCAAAGCCACTATAATCCCATTATCTTGATAGATAATTAGCCTTCTGTAACCCGTTCTTCATATTGCACAATGACCATTTTCTGGATATTTTGAACCATTTAGATTTTGAAATAACTATATGGAGATAAGCATGTGCTTTGCAGGCCATTGCTGATGGCACACTGGGTTTAATTTGATTTGTATATTCCAGGGCTCTTCAACTCCTGACTTGGTCATGAACTCTTCCAACAATCCTAAATGTACTGTTGAGTTTAGTTCTGTCTCTAACCAAACACACCAAACAAGCTAAACACAGTGTTCAAAATGATTTGTGAATTATCGAGACAGGTGTGTTTGTTGAAATTAAAGTATGCTATACACCAGCCCTCCAGGACTGGTGTTGACTTTTCACCTTATGTAGCACCGCCCCTTTTTAGTGCTGCGTTTGCCATCTTCTGTGATCATCAGACTTATAAATGAACCGCTTGTTTTAAAATCTTCCTGGTCTACTGACATTTGTCAAGACATTTGCTTTAAACATTACAATGTTTACGATAACTTCCGTTAACTCTACAATACATAAAACCACTTTACCAGCTAAATAACTTAGACAGCGATGCCATAGAAATATACAGAGCTACCGCACAAGTTCAAAGACAATATTCTGAAGATGGTGACGCGCTTGTTTCTCTGGAGAATAAAGTCAATACTGTACTCACATAGATCCCAAACACACTGCCCAATCTGTACCTATTTATGTACAGCCTAGGGCCCATGTAGTCAGCCTATATAGGACTGATTATGTTTGCTCATGTCTTATCCAGAATGCTTATGTCTTACCCACGAGGGCCCATATTAGTGATGGGAAGTTCAGATCATTTTACTGACTCTTTCCTTTGGTCTCGTTCATCAAAATTAACAAATTCATTTCAATCATTTAAGTGGCGTTAAATATTATATTTTTACCAGACAAATTTCCCGAACACATCCACCTACACAATCTTGATCATATTCCAAATTAGGAAATCATTATAATGCAGCCAAATATACTTAATGGGGAACATAAATAATTACTTTACCTTCAAAGTCTTTCATTCATTTGTCACATGACAGACATAATGAACAGATCATTCATGAATGACCCATCACTACCCCATATGTATTTCCCCATTCACAACCCATACAGAGATTACCCATGTGGGTGAGCCCATGTAGCCAACCTATATGAGAATGATTGTGTTTGCCCATGTCTGACCCATATTGGCAAAGAGGGCTCCGTACATGTTTCCCCATTCAGAACCCATATAGGGTTTGCCTTTGTGTGTACTACCTTGGGCCAGTGTAGGCAGCCTATATGGGAATGATTGTGTTTGCCCATGTTTTACTCATATGGTTTGACCAAGAGGGCCCCGTTTGCATTTCCCCATCAGAACCCATATAGAAGTTGCCTATGTGGGTACTACCTTGGGCCAGTGTAGGCAGCCTATATGGGAATGATTGTGTTTGCCCATGTCTGACCCATATAGTTTGGCAAAGAGGGCTCTGTACGTGTTTCCCCATTCAGAACCCATATAGAGTTTGCCTTTGTGTGTACTACCTTGGGCCAGTGTAGGCAGCCTATATGGGAATGATTGTGTTTGCCCATGTTTTACCCATATGGTTTGGCAAAGAGGGCCCCATATGTGTCTCCCCATTCAGAACCCCTACAGAGTTTGCCTTTGTGGGTACTATCTTGGGCCAGTGTAGGCAGCCTATATGGGAATGATTGTGTTTGCCCATGTTTTACTCATATGGTTTGACCAAGAAGGCCCCATATGTGTTTCCCCATTCTGAACCCATATAGACGTTGCCTATGTGGGTTTTGCCTTGGGCCAGTGTAGGCAGCCTATATGGGATTGATTGTATTTGCCCACGTCTAACCCATTGGTTAAACCCATATGGGCTCCATTTGTGTTGCCCATTTCGAGCCCATGCACTCATTTCCCATTTGTGACCCAACTAGGACCCACATAGGGAGCCCATCTGTTTTTGACCATGTGGGACTTACTTAGCTGACCCAAGTGGGCCCCAGATAAGATGCCCATTTTGGGACCATGCCCACTTGGTACCCATATAGACCCAGCATAAACCATGTGGGGCCCACATATACATGTTGGCTGGGGAGAAACCAAGTCTGGCCACCAGTCGTCGCTAATGCGCACTGACTTTAAAAGTTTCGAGTAATGAACCGTTTTTTGATTAAATTTGATGAAACGGTTCAGAAAGATCGTTTCCCATCACTAAAGATAATTGTAAAGTCAAAACAAAAACATGTCGCACTCACCTTGCTCATGCAGTAGATTAAAAGTGAGCAAAGCATGATGGAAATTCATACTCTGCATCAAGTGTCTTCGTAAAACAGCGGGGTTACGGAACAACTGGTTAACTGGGGATGTGCGCGTGCACGTGCACGTGGGCTATTTTACTTTCCTTTCCGGCAGATTCGTCCGATGCGATTACACAGCTGTAACGAAAAGAGGTTTGTACATTCTTAATGTTTTTAATAAATGGGTCATTCATCAATTGGGGTGGCAAATGAGAGGCAGAATTTGTAAAAATGCTTGTTTGTTTGTTTTTTCGAATAAAATATATTGCTATGCATTTAAAATTAGTTTAATATGCCATATCCGTTAAAATGAAAGCTTAAGAACATTTTGATTTTTAAATAATTTCAATCAAACACTGATGACACAGCCACTTATGTCTATGTCATTTTGAAGTAACACCACAGACGTAATATAACACCACAGACTTCATATTGCAAGTTACTGTAAGCTCTGTGTTAGCAGAAAAGACAGTAAAACCACAGACAGTAACACCACAGACAAATCGGCCTAAATCCAGACTTCTCTAAAATGGAGGCTGCCATCATGATGATTTCAAGATCAGGGGACATTTTGGAAATATTAATAAGTAGCCTATGCATTTATCAACATTTTGATTAAAATATGTAAAATCTGCAAGTTATCAACATAAAACCACAGACACTAATAAAGTGTGGCACATGAAATTGTCAGAAATTTAGCTAAACTTAAGAAAATTAATAAGAAAGAATGTACTCCCCATGCACCTCTTAGATCAACCTTTACACACAGGAAGTAGTCCAAATAGAATTCTCCCTTTTTCTTAAAGGGGCAACATCCATAGTTGTAACACCATAAACATAAATTTGGGGGACACAACTTTTTTCTTAAATATGTAGCCTATTTTTAAAAATAATTTAATAAAACTGTACATGTTAACCCATAAGAACCCAGACCAATTTCTCCTTATAGGAAAATTATGGGGCATATTATACAGACCAAATGGACCACTTATAACATGTTTCTGCAGTTGTTTTTAAAATACAACCCCTCCTTGTGAAAGATCTGTAATGTTACACATATGTCACATTGGGCGTTTATGATACATTTTTCATGTTACATATATGTCACATTGGGCATTTATTTCTCAATTGAAAAAAATAAAATAATTTTATCTTTTTTTTTTTTTTTTTTTTTTTTTTTTTGCTAAATAACATTTTTTTTTCTGTTTATTTGCTTTTTCACAACATATATCAAAATTATTACTTTTCTGGTAAGATAAAACAAAAACCTTTTTCAGAAGTAATACAGTTTTTGCATTTTATTTGCTTTGCCACAACATATTTCAAAACCACATAACTGTGACCATTAAATGTTACAACAACTCTTTTGTAACATATCACAATTCAACCTTTATATGGTATATGATTTAACCAGAAATTAATTTTTAGATTTTTTGATTGTTTTTTTATTTCACATCAAAATTCCAACTACTTTTAGAAGGTTAAGAGCCAGATGTGACATATGTGTCACCACAATATCTTTGTAACTTGTTTTATATCAATTTATTCAAGAAATGTATTAAAATCAGGTTAAGAGTAATCTAGGATATGTTATTAAAACATTATAATTGTTGCATGGGTTGAAACATACCTTTAGTAACAAAAACAAGCATTTTAAAAATTGCTGATACTGCAACATATGCTAACCAGACAGGATGCCATTTTGGAAATGTTGCCATGGCAACAAAAATGCACACATTGTCACATGACTGAACCTGAATGTTCATTATTTGTCACTTGAAAGTGGGAGATAAGATACAGATAATCACCAGTGTTTGTGACACTCGAGTCACCGTGGGTTCTTATGGGGTTAAATAAAATCTATATTCACATTATAACCACTTTATTTGTGTTAAAAATGTTATATTTTTGCGATTACATTCCATGATACCTCTCTAAGGTATGGCAGGAACATGCATAATTTGTTACAAATGCAATCTCTCAAACTCAATTAAATATGTATTTTGAAAACAAAAATGTAACTATTAATAGTGCACAAATTGTGTTTACACAACCAGTTATTAGATTTAGGGGGCAATTACTTTTTCAGTACCAGGCAAGCTTGGACAACTTTTTCTCCTTTAATAAATGAAATCATTATTTCAAAACTGCATTTTGTATTTACTTTGGGTATCTTTGTGTAATATTAACATTTGTTTGATGATCTGAATCATTCAGGTGAGACAAATATGCAAAAAGTAATAATAATAATAAAAATAAAAAAAAAAAAACAGGATGGGGGCAAAACTTTTTCACACCAGTTCAGATGCAAAAGCCTCCAAGTGCCGTCTGAAATTTTCTTATAAAATTTGCATTTTTCTCAGGCTCCTATGTTTATGTTCAGTTATTTCACTTTAATGGCAAATAAAATAACCTATTCATTGCCATTAAAGTGAAATGACTGCAACTACACATATGAGTCTGATAAAAATGCTCATTTTAGAAGAACTTTTTAAAAGCCAAACTGAGCTATCTAGCCTTAATACTTCAGACCAACATTACATAATAATGAATGAATGAATAAAAACGGGAGTGTGACGTCATGATTGACAGCTGAGACTGACAGCTTCTCTGAGTGAACTGAGGCACCAATGGACTTTTCTGGGGTCTTCAGGAAAAGTTTGGAGCTGTATTTACTTTATTTTAACACAAGCCTCTTATATGGAAATCAGCAGACAAAAAATGGACCAGTCAGGCTAATTTAAAAAAGGGTCAGGGGCGTGTGTTTGCGATCGATTGGGTGACTGAGTGTGGGCGGGATGTGGCTCCACTTGGCTCTCTACTTCGCAGACTCTGGTCCCAAATCAGTGCAATATGGCCGTGCCCTATTGGGACAATGGCGGCTTCACTTTTCTTTAATGGAAGTGAATGAAGGTGTATCGTCCACCTTTTTTACTGTCTATGGTCTGTCCATATAAACTTCCCTCGTTCACTTCACGAAGTGGAACGCACTTCAAAATGGCAGCGGGGATTCCCCGAGGGGAAGTGCTTAGGCAAGTTCGCAAGTGCGTGTTAAAAAGTGGAGTGGAACGCAGCCAAAATGTGACTCTGTCCTCATATCTGTCTGTAATGGCCTCAGTAGAAATGTGTTTAAATTATTCATTTAAAATGGCTAAAACATTGACATCTCAATCTCAGGAAAAACACCATGTTGTAGCCTAAAAAGTTTTAATGTCATATTAAAGGGGTCCTATTATGCTTTTTCACTTTTTGAATTTTAGTCAGTGTGTAGTGTGTATGTTTGGGCATATAAAAGATCTACAAAGTTACAAATCTCAAAGTCCACTCCAAAGAGAGATAATTTTGTTTAAAAAAAAAACTACAACAGACGGCTCGTTTGGACTACAGCATTGTTTTCCAGGTTTTGTGATGTCACATTAGACTTTAGAATATCATTAAAATAATTCCCGCCTACGGAAATTCGAATGTGTGGGGAGGTCGTGGTGGTTAATGCTTGGTTGAGTGCATCAGACAAGACGACGATGAAGAAGTGCTGCTGTAGCATCAAGTTTTTGCCATGTCGAAGAAGATGTATTTGCAGATTGTAAGCAGAACAAAGACGATTGTTGTAATACCGTCCCATTCTGTGCTTGCAGGTATACATTATTGTATTTTTATTGTTTTATTATTGTTACATTAATTTTCAAAGTTCACAATTTTCTTGTTCTATATAAAACATGTCTTTGGTGTTGTTATGCATTTTATTGAATGGAACAATTTAAGATATAAAAGAGAAGAAAAAAATACATTCTGTGATGAGTCCACGGGAGGCACTCTGAGGAGAGAATGTAAGCAGAACAGAGACAATTGTTGTAATACTCTCCCATTCTGTGCTTGCAGTAAACACCTTAAAAGACTCTACTGGTGTTGGTCCTTTTTGGCGGGTTTGGTCCTGTGGTGCATAAGAAATCTACAATACCCTTGGTCCAACATTCCACACTTCAAGTAAGTAGATTGCGAAGTGGGGGAACATTGATATGCTTCACAGGAAGTGGAGAGGGAAAATAAACAGCTGAGGCTCTGTCATTTTTTATTTTACTTTGTTTACAAGAAAATAAAGCGCACGAGATGAGACCACTCTACAATAGTCTAAGCATACAAATTTTGAGTATATTTATTAAATACATATGCTAATTATATATGCATTTTATATGTAGGACCTATTTTAAAATTAAAGTAAAATAAATTACAATATTTATTTATGTTATATCTGTGTGACCTTTTTAATATTTCAGTATTTAAAAAAAAAAAAAAAAAAATTATGTAAAATACTATATCAGCTATTCTATTTAACATGTTGTTTTGATTATTTCATGGAATAATTGAATAACCAATGACAAGACAAAGCAGAATGCCATTAAAAGAGATTAATCTGCAAACATTATTCTATGACTCAGGCCTATATACATGCATATGAATATTTATTTATTAAATTCAATGTTTAAACTGCATTTCCAGTAGGCTATAAATTCCACTCAGCATAATCTAAGCTTTATTGGTATGTCGAGCATTTACAGTAGGTTTATTTACAGTACAAAAGTAGTCAGAACGTCATGTAAAGAGATCGAAATGAAGGGAATAAACAAATGTAAAATATTATAATAGGCTAATAATAATGATGATGAAGATGATGATGATGATACTAGCTAGTAATAATATACAAATATTATGGAAAAAAGCGATCAGTTAATGGACACAGCTAGCAAGACTGTGGGATGGATGAAAATGTTTTTTTTTTTTTTCTAGGACTTATTATTGGTGAGGTCACCACATCATGGTTGAGTTTGAATATGGATTTAAATTTCTTTTCGACGTGAGACCAGTCTGGACTGTTTTTGACTGTTAGGAAGAGTTTGGTGTTTGGGAGCTGTGGCGTGTTTTCATTACTATCAGCCAACTTCAGCTATGGAAAGTGTTTGGACATTGATGTACTACAGATAAGACTGTTGCACACATCAACTTTCACATGACGAAATCCTACAATCTTACATTGCTTTTTTTTGGGGGGGGGGGGGGGGACTTTTGTGTATTTACATTTTTGCCTATATGTATCTGTATTAACCTGAATTGAATGTTTTCTATTTTGTATTTAATAAATTGATTTGAAATCCCTTTGACTACTGTATATTTTTGACAATACAGACATTAGTTATCCATTTCAGATTTACAGTAACTGTTTTTCCCAAAGACTTAAGTTATAGTAGCTGAAAAGTATTTAAAGTGAAACAGATGTTTTGTTATAGATCAGGGGTGCATCCTGTTTCTGGAGTTAACCCTAACCTAAGACTAACCCTAACCTTCAAATCCTAATTAGTTGGTTCAGGTGTGTTTGATCAGGCTAAGTGAGGGCTGCCCATGCAGGGCCAACACTAAGGGGCTAACGTTTTGCCAATGACCAAAATCTCAGAAGCCCTGCGCTGGCAGCCCACTGTGGGCCCTTAGACTAGCCCTAAGTGGGCCCGTAAAGGCCCAGCGCAGGCTTGTTTGCAGGGGCTCTATTTTGACAACTTAATTTTCCAGTGAAGTTATTTACTCTGTGTTGAGGTCAGGCCACAGGGTTCCTGAGAGTAAAAAAAAAAAAAAGGCAGCTCTTCATAAATCCACCCACACACAAACACCACAATAACATGTGCTGCACATGCATTTCTATCTTGAATGTCCAAAAAACCTACATACACCTGCTTTCCCCCAACTAAATATACCATGTTGTAGTAAAGACCCCATACTCTATACCAGTGGTTCCCAACCTGGGGGGCGCCAGAGTTCACAGCGGGGGCACGGGAGCAGATATACTTTGAGGTAGGGCTGGGCGATAAAACGATAACTACTATTATAGTGATATAATTTTCCTCAATAAAACAAGTTTGATAAACATTTAATGTAATGTTTATGCGGGAAAAGCGGAACAAAACAGCACTACTCATTTGAACCACGCTACAAGGACCATATCCGCTCGGTTCAAACAGCAGCGCAGCGCAGAGCCAGCTGACTAGAGCAGATCACGTAACCACTAAACAGCGCTGTGAGATCCAGTGAGAAGCGCTTGAATTCAGCGAAGAACATAAATGACTGGTATAAACTAGTATCAGTCGATATCAGTCAACTGATATAAACTAGTTTAAATTCAGATAAAACAGCGCTGACAAACAGCAGAAAAACACTGTGTGATTACCATGTGTACGTACGGGGGGCCCATGAAAAAAAGGCTGGGAACCACTGCCCTATACCAAAGAAAAAACCCCAGACCGCAACAAGTATCACGTTGACACACAAACCGAGCTGATTCTGTGACACAGTGCATATTTTTCCTCTGTTAAAAAAGAACAGCACAGGCCTTGTGAAGGCCTGATTAAAAAATTATGTAACTTTTTGCAGTAATTTGACTTTACATATTACACTTTAAACAACCTAACGATCCATTTTAGCAACCCCAAAAAACTCTATCAGTAACTTCAGTACTGATGATAAAGTATATCACTCTGATCCTGTACAGAATACGCAGTCATACAGAAGTAAACGGCAGTGACAAGACAAAATCTGTCTGGCATCTTTGAGCGTTTTCATCACACTGTTGCTGGATTAACATCTGAAAAAGCTTCTTAAAGCCAGTACTGGCTCCATGTTGTGAATACATAAATAGCTTTTAAAATCCTACATATAATTCTTGACTGTAAATTATTTAAATCTTCTAATGACCTGTTGACAGTTTTTCATTTGCTTGTTGTGTGTGTATTTTTCCGCTCATGTTTCAGGGTTGGGGATGAAGTGATGAGGCGAGGACTGCAGAGAATGGGCTTTTTATTAATAATAAATATAAACAAAGCAGCAACAAAAAAAGCGCTATATAAATGTAACAATTTATTATTTATTATTCACTCAAAGATGTGTTTTCCCCAGTGGTGTTATTAGAAAGGAGGACGTGATAGCTTCTTGTTGACTGATGTGAAAAAAAAACATATTTTTCAGTTCTAGTTTATGAGTCATATTATTTTCGGCATTCTATTTTTGTCCAAAGGCTTCTCTTTCTTAAGATATCAGTTCACTTAAAAATGTAAACTCCATCATAATTTACACACCCTCATGTTGTTCCAAACCTGATGACTTTCTTTTTTCCATGAACAACATGTCAATGACACAAGCTTAATTTTTAGGTGAACTGTCTATTTAAATATAATCTGTTGTGTCTACAGTTGCCATCAACAATGCATATAAAAACAATAACATTATATTCTTAAAAAAGATTAGTTCATACAGTTTACACTCAAGCTTAAGCTCTATATTGCAAATCTGAAGTCATGGGTTGCATACATGTTACAGTAGTGGTGCACATATAGACATGTTTACAGAAATGCTGATGCAAAGATTTACTTTTAAGAGAGAGAGAGAGAGAAAGAGAGAGAGAGAGAGAGAGAGAACATGTAAGCACAGTTTTTACACTACTCTGAGTTTTTGTTTTACAATAGTATTCTCTCCATTAGCATTTTTTTTCCTACACCAGACTTTAAAAAATTATTATATACTCCTGATAGACATTATTTAAAAGAGTTCCATCTGGTGTTCCATATCATTTAGCTGCATTGTGCAGATATGCATAACTGCATCTTAAGTGCTCGTAATACTGGTTAAACTCACACACAGAATTTACCAAAGCAGCACTGTGCAATGCAAACCAATTTAAACAAACCACTGGCAATACAAAGTAGACTCTTTTGTAATCTCAACTGTCCCTTTCACAAACTGATACCACATCGATATAATTCATTTGTCGCACCAATATTTAGACTACAGACTTTAGCAATCTGGCGACCATTTATAGCTCCAAAAATATGCAATTTTCCTTTAGCATACATTGATGTATGTACAGTTTTAATCACATACAAACATCTGCTTTGTTATTTATGACTTTGTCTTTGTGTCACAGTCCTCACTTTACAAACCACATCCTGTGAAACCATCAACAGTTGAACTACAATGCCAAGCTGACAGAGAAATGAAAGAATCCAATGAGATATAAAAAAAATCTAAATTGTTTGCTTACAAAACCACCACTGGCTCGGCACCAAATCAAATTTGCATCATATCCACCTTACCTTCAATCATTGTCATCCAGGCTCCCCAGGCAATGCTTCTAAATATCCCTCTCAAACAAACAAACAAACAAACAAACAAACAAACAAACAACCAACAGAGATAATGTGTAAAAGTGAAGGCACGGAAAATACACAAACCACATACTATGTTTTTAAAATTAAACTGCAACACCATTATTTACATTATATCATATCTGAACATTGCAAGACTATAACAAGTTGGTTTATCTACCCATATTTACCTTTATTAGACTGATAAGCTTAATGAGTTTCATTTTCTTATAAAATATGAAAGGTGTATAAAGGGAAAAGGATAAGAAATCCAACTCATTTAAACAAACAAATTTTTTCAATTCACCACCAGTTCTTTTCATATCTCACTTTTTAATTAGAGATGCTATGATACTTAGTGATACATCATGGTAAAAGAGAGTCTATGATTGGCCTTTGAGAGATGCAAATATTATATATTTATTGGATAGCAGAAATGCATGACAACTGTACTAAAATCATGATAAGAAGCATGCTTCTAGGCCCAATTTTTATTTAATAATAGATTATACAAAACCCGTTTAGAACTACAAAAAAAAAAAAAAAAAAAAAAATGTACATGTTTTTATGTACATAATATTGCGCTCGTTTATCTTAAAGTTACTTTCTTTTATATTTAGACCATAATAAATAAAAAGAACTGAGTTGAATATGCATAGAAATATTGAACTGCTATGCGCCTATACCTATTTTCATTGTAATGTTTTCAGATGCTTTTCATATAATATTCATCTAAAACTTTACATTAGAACCTTTTTCCTTTTTCAAAAACACTGTCTGTTAGAGTCCTCATATAATTGTGCTCTCCTCTTCTGTTTAGCTCAGGATCTGATGTCATAAATCACTGAAGCAACAGTAGCCACACCCACCACAGCAGAGAGGACCAATCGGATCACAGCTTCAGTGAAACCACAACACTGGACAGATTCTGAGGGAGGAACTTGAAGAACACGGAAACATTAGTGCAGTTTAACTAACTCTTTTAAACAGATACTGGCTGAATCTTTTTTGAGTGCAAGTTAAAATAAGCCACTATAGACAAACATCAAAACTGAAGGGGTAAAAATGAATATTTTATCCTGGTTACCTGCATAAATACAACTCAGGATATAAATCAATAATTTAGTTTTTTTAATAACTAGATATCTAGTACATAATCCAGAAATATGTAATTAATCTTATCATTTTCATTAATAAAGTAAATTTAACTAAATATTTTTCATGAATAAACTTGTAAGGGCCACAGATCATCTCTAATATAATCAGCATAGCCTGTATTTACTTCACCGCTGATGTACCTTCACACATGTGACAGACTTCACTGATGTTGAGATGTTGAGTCTGGTTTCTGATGGGATTGTTGAGCACACAGCTGTAGGTGTTGTTATCCTGATATTCCACCTCCAGAGGAAGAGAGAGACTGATGCTGAGATCAGACACACTGATGCTGGACAATAAACTGTTTCCTTTGAACCAGGAGAGAGTCACATGACTCACATTCAACACTGAACACAGCAGTGAACAATACTGGTTTGAAGATGATGATGATGAAGAAGAAGAAGAACAATTTGAAGTACTTCTGGTGATGACTGGAATGGGCAAATGGGCTAAAAATGGCAAAATTATTATGTTTTATGAGAAACATTTGTTATATGAGATTTTCAGTTCAAAAGCAAAATGAAGTGTATAGTCATGACATAAGTTAATGAACAATTCTCAAAACAGTTCTCACCATAGACAGTAACATTGAATCTCTTGTATGAAGTTCCTCTGTGACTGAAGAACTGTAGTTTATAAAGTCCAGTGTGTTCGGTTCTGATGTTTCTGATGGTCAGAGATCCAGTTTGACTGTCCACACTGAGTCTATCTCTGAATTTATCTTTGTTGTCATATACAGAAATGATCTGCTTATAGATTTCTGCTATACGAGTGTCTCGAGGTCCAAACATCCACAGTATCTGATCATCTCTCTGTATTTCAGTAACATCAGTGTGTAGAGTAACAGAATCTTCTTCCATCACTGATACTGACTTCACTGCATTTGTATCCACATTATACACACCTAAAATAAAACTGCATCTTAATAACTGGAGCAAATAAATATGAAGGGTTTATTATTTAGTGTATTGGTAAAAAGTAACAAGTGTAGGTATATATAAACAACAACAGCATGTCGTTTAATCCTTATTTGGACTGATTTACAAATCATTAAAAGTTACTTTTCTGTTAACTGACTAGACAAAAAGCAATATAAATAATAAGAATTATCTTACCCCCCAAACAAATGAAAAACATGATGTAAAGCCACATGTTGGTTAAGGTCTGATTGACTTGTATTGCTGTGAGTCTCTGTAGTGTTTCAGTGAAGTGGAGTGAAATTTAGGCAATGACTGGTGACGTCATTACTGCTACTGCTATGGGGTGGATTCAGTCTGAGATGAAACTCAGCCAGACATAATTTTTAGCTAGGTTTTGTTCAGCATGAATACATTTAAGAGTACAACTGGGCTTATGCATTCTATCATGTGTATCAGATGGAGAGATGACTGTAGCTCGATTATTACTGAGTAGCCTATAGGCCTACTAGCAGAAAACAGTGTTTTGTTTTGTTTTCATTGTAAGCACGCTTTCTTCATACAAATTAACTCTTTATGTTGTCTATTTACCTTTTAAAAACATTAGAAATAAAGCATCATTTGAATGCATTAATTTATTAACCTGTTCACTGTGGTTTGCGTTAGACTGGTGTTGTGTACGCGAAACAGCATTAGCGGTTAGTAGGGATGGGGAAGTGAAGCCTCAGAGCACTGAGAGTTCCCCTGATTATTCCGGGAAAAGATTCAACGTTTCTAGAGTGTCGAAACAGCGCCATCTGGTGGGTTAGTAAAAAATAAAGCAGCCAAAAGCATGTGAAGCTCAGTCGGATGAGCAGCTCACACACTCCGTAGAAAGTTTTACTGAGTAGCCTACAATAGCTTATGCCTTATTTCTACATGTGTTGCCACACGTTTTTATTCTAAGTATGTCAGGTAAGTTGATTTTGTTAACGTAATAAAAACGGGCCATTAAGCTGCAACAACAGTAGGCCACACACTTCGGTAGATGTTTTTCATTCCAAACATCTACCGAAAGTAGCCTTTTAATGTCGTCGTGTATTTCTTCAAGCCAAACACACACGGACAGAAAACATGAGTTTTCACTGTGGGGCTGATATGAGATATTTGCTCAGTTATTATCAATGTGTTTGATATATAAAGACTGTAACCAGGCCCGGATTAACACAGTGTAGTAGTGCCCTAGGGTGACCACATTTGAAGTGCCCCCCCCCTCAAAAATTCAGGAGCACCTGATCAATAACAAAAATTTGCCTTCCCATTACTAGGTAATATTTGACTCCTTAAAGTGATTTACAGGGGCATTTTTTGTGATGCCATTTTTTTTCTAATTTCATTAAAAGTATGTCATTGTCAAATTCAAAAATCTATATTTATAAGCTTTTCCATAATTTCTAATAAAAAAAATAGAATAAGAACAGGTAGAATAATAAGTATAAGTTACCAATCAAAATAAATCAATATTAACAAAATTAGTTTCCACAAGAATGGTGGCACAGAAGAACACAGAGTGGCATGTAGGTAAATTTACAGACATTTACAGAGGCTCAGAGGTGGGATAGATGTTTTAAATTCATAATGTTGTGAGATTAATGTTTTAAATATATAACATTTTGAATGTAGAACTATGGTTTGATTGAAATGATTTAAATAACTGAAATGACACTTTAAACATAAAAATAAAACTGCCAGTAGATGGCGGCAAGTCACTGATTTTAGCACTGAATCATTCATTTAATTGATTCGTTTGAACGTCTGATTCATTAAGGAACGAAGCAAGTGACTATCTTTAGGAATGGGTAATTTATGTAATCACTGACTCACTAGATTCATTTAAAAACACAGGTTCATTCATAAATGAAACACCGCTGTGTTTGAATGGAGATGCGCAGCGGCTCAGCTGTGACTGTTTGAAACTATTTTCCTTGACTAAATAGAGCAAAATCAGGCAATATTGTTAAATTCATGCAATGTACATCACTTTATATTAACTTATTGTTTATTGAACTGTTGTTAATTTAATATCACATTTACAAACTCCCTTAGCTATAATCTTTAAAAGCTGTCACTCACTTCAGTTCTTCGCGATCTTACAAAGCTCCATTATAATAAACGAAGCTCTCTACATTGCACAATGAATCTCTTATTTACACTCTGTCTACACTTTTTTGTTATAACGAGAGGATTTGTGAGCTAAACTTGCATAACTCGGCAATGAACAAAAGTATTTTGAGCAGTGAATGGATTCTGATTGACACTGCATTCAAGGAATCAACATAGGCTATGTCTGCGATACATTACTCACTGCTACACAAACACGCAAGTAGAAATCTTTGAAGCTCCTCTCGCAAACACAAATATGCTGATCGGGTGTGTTTTGATAGTCG
Organism: Acrossocheilus fasciatus; assembly: GCA_036784905.1. Taxonomy (NCBI): domain Eukaryota; kingdom Metazoa; phylum Chordata; class Actinopteri; order Cypriniformes; family Cyprinidae; genus Acrossocheilus; species Acrossocheilus fasciatus. The sequence goes on along the minus strand of CM071959.1, from coordinate 11,756,513 downwards.
CATGCAGTACTTTTCAGTCGCACTGTAGAGCCCTGGCTATGTTCCGTGATATGTTCTCTTTTTTAATTTACGTTTCGCACAACCACTAATTCTGCCTATCCATTATGAATTGAATTATTATATATTGGCGGGCTCGACTCTGACTGGGGGGAGGGCGCAATTACGCTGTGACCTGACCCAATCACAGTTCTTTACATGCGTGCATATATTTTATATTCTCTCTGTATACTTTGTATCATTAACTGGTCATTTTCTTTGCATCTGCATCTCTTCCAGCAAAATAATATATATATATAGGCTACAAAACATGAAAAATATTTTAAAGGTCTAGTAATTATCTTAATCACTTGGTGCCCCCCTATTGGCTGGTGCCCCAGGGCACTCGCCCAATCCCGTCTATGGATAATCCGGCCCTAACTGTAACCGTAGTGAATGAGTGTTATCCAGTCATATGAAAAGGCAAATTTATTAGCATTCAAGGTTAATGAATTTGCGCGTCTAACCAGAAGATGGCGCCAGAAGCTGAATCATCCATACATCTATTTTTCAAACCGCTGTTCGGTTAAAGGAACACTCCACTTTTTTTGGAAATAGGCTCATTCTCCAACTCCCCCAGAGTTAATAAGTTGAGTTTTACCGTTTTTGAATCCATTCAGCCGATCTCCGGGTCTGGCGAGAGCACTTTTAGCATAGCTTAGCATAGATCATTGAATCTGATTAGACCAGTAGCATCGCGTTCAAAAACGATCAAAGAGTTTCGATATTTGTCCTATTTAAAACTTGACTCTTCTGTAGTTATATCGGTTGATTTTAATGTTGTTCCAGGATCAACAAGGATGTTGATCCAGGAACATGTTGTACTTGGTGAAATCACGCTCACCGTGTACTAAGACAGGCGGAAAATGAAAAGTTGCGATTTTCTAGTCCGATTTGGCTAGGAACTATACTCTGATTCCGGCGTAATAATCAAGGAACTTTGCTGCCGTAACATGGCCGCAGCAGGCGTAGTGATATTACGCAGCGCCTGAAAGTAGTCCCCGGTAGCTAACGCTAATGTGCGCATGCTCAGTAGCCACAGCTGTCTCCATGGGCGGCGCTAGGGAGGGTACTTTACTTTACTTTAGGAAGTACTTTACTTTACTTTACTTTACTTTACTTTACTTTTAGTCATTTAGCAGACGCTTTTATCCAAAGCGACTTACCAATAAGAAAAAGTAACTAAAACTAAAAGTTAAAACTCTATAAATACTACATGTAAGAAAATTCATTTAAATGAAAACAAAAAATAAAGCTAAAAAACAATTAAAATACTAAAACAACAAAAGGTATGAGTATAATAATGATTATATAACACTAATACATACACATACACATATAAATAAATTCAATATATTATTATTTCATTTCCATTTAGTATGTTGAAGTACTAAAATAACAACATTACTACAACTGTAACTACAACTATAATAGATAACAAATACAAATCAAACTGCATTAGTTTATCAGTAATCCTAAAAAATAACACTGAGCCAAACACACATGCTAAAAAAACAGCAATAACTTACTTACACATAGTAAGAAATGGTTATAAAAACTGAAACAGAAGTGAAACAAGTAGTAGGAAAGAGGAAATAATAACAAATATTGTGCCCTAGTACAACCTTTAGGGTTACTACCCAGATCTTTCGGTTTCATCACTATCCCACCAGTATGTGTGTGTTTTTTTTTTTTTTTTATGGATTTCTTGGTAATGGGTCATTCTATGGAAATGTCCATTTTTCTGTCCCTAGCCTTTACAGATATAATAATAAGTAAATTATAATATTAATAATTAATATTATTAATAATAATAATAAGACCAAAGCACCCCCATAGCACCCCTAAAAATAAAGAAGATGAAATAAACAAAATATAAAAAAAAAAAAAAATAAGAAAAACATTTGACTCATTACGCATGCATAACATGCAAAGCAATACAACATGACGTGATTTGCAGTCGCACTTTTTGTAATGTCATAGCATTTTATTTTAAAAATGGATTGGTTCCTTCTATGGGATTTTTTATCCATTTAACTATCCGGGGCAAAAACCACAAGTCTGGTCACTTAGGCCTGTGCCCGACTAAAGATTCTTCTAGTCAACTAGTTGCACGTTTATGTTAAATTGATTAATAAAATAACCTAAACCATCATTTAATATAGGCTAGGCATACTATTATAGCCGATTCCGCACTCAAATTGACCCGTATTGGATTCAATAATTCCACAAAAATTACGATATAAAAAAAAAAAAAAAATCAATAAACTTTTAACATCAATACTTTTTACAAATTAAAAAGAGAAAGAATATCTTAATTTTATGATTTATAAAAATGTTTTTAACCACTATATCTGACTTTCCCCCCCTCCCCCACATCTTTGAGATGTTTGCAATTACATATATTTCAATTATAATATCTTAGTCTAAACGTAAAGTAATCTTGACAAACTATATATCATTTGAAAGGTTTCGGACTCTAGTTTTCATATTTCGTCACAGATGAAAATGACAGAGCAATAGATTTTTTGATATGGTGCCAAACACACTCTTATTCTATACGTATGTTTTTTTATGTGTTTTAGAGATTGAATTCAAATCAAATATTAAAGTTACTGCCTAAACTATTTCTGAATAGGATGTCTACTTCATAAATATTTAGAATTATGATTTAAATATATGGCTCATAACACTCAAAAAATAAATGGAGTCCCTGCATCATCTGGTGGAAAATGCAGCCACAAAATCGTACTTAACAGTTCATTTTATTTTCAGATATCAACCTAAAATTTGGCACAAAACTTGTTCAGATGATTGGCGTTGATTTTCTTGAAGATTTGGAGGTAAACATGTTTTGTAAAATTTATATTTTATATAAAATATATATTTTTATATTTTACATTTTCCTACATTTAAACTTCTATAACTTTTTATAAACTTACTTTTATAACTGTTTTTTTTTTCTTCTACAATAATCTGTCATGTTTCACCTTTAAAAAGATACCAATCTTAAGTCTGTGCTCCGAAGTATTCAAGTTGTATAACAATTTTAGCTGGAAAAGTCATTTTTATGTCTATGCTCAAAAAGTAGGACTTACAGTTAAAAGGCTAAACAGTTTTGTTTTCACAAACTTTTAAATGAAAAAGTTGTTAAACTGATCTAGACACTGACACTAGGAGGCACTTCAGGACTAGAGTTGAGGAGCTCTGACATACAACAAAGGAATGTGTTGTTATTTTGTGTCTGTAAGTTGCTTTTGAATGGCTGTCTATGAGGGTCAAATTGAGTAGAAAGAGGAGGCTCAACCAAACTTTGGTCTTGTGTATATATATATATATATATATATATATATATATATATATATATATATATATATATATTACAAAATATCACACAGTAAATTAATATTTAATGTTATATGATAATTTGTTCATTGCATTTAATAGATTACACTTTCAGTAATAAATATTTGCAATTGGTTTGTTAAATGTGTTTTAGCTGGAGTGAGTTATTATGGGGTGTTTCTCAGCTGGACGGCTGCATTTAGCAAGGCTGTGTCCTTCATACCAATCCTTCATAGTAGGCTAGACTCCTCCTCATAATTAAATACTAGAATGACATATTATAGTAAAGGACTTTCTGTTAATGCAATACAGTGAATATCAAGTCGAGTCTTTCCTTTGAAATCAGGGTCTATCAGCTATACTAAGTACACACAAACATCATTAAATTGTGTATAGAATGCTTAATAAATAAATAAATGAATAAATAAAAGTTAAATTAAAAGTAAAATTTTAAATTAAAAAGAAGCCTCCATGGTATATATGTTAGTATATTATTTAGTATGTTAATTTATTCAAAATACCAGTTTTTGCATTGCAGATGCTGATGGATGAGTAGCGGGGTGATGAACAGGACGAGCAGACAGAAGATGACGACAGGTTTCTCATAGCAAACAAGAGTTAAGGATTCCAAGACATTTAAATGAGTCAATACTTATAGAGTTAACGACAAGCCTATGCAAAGAAGTGGTGTGTGCTGTGCTGTGATTAAAAGTCCTTGATGAGCTGGTGATACCGTCAATGTGCATTATAATAACAGCCAACAGGTGTATGAATGGAATAATGGGAAATGAAGTCTATACAGAATAAAGTGAAGGAACTGGGTGAAAACCGGGACTAAACAAGACCTTTTAATTCACAGCCTATCACATACTCACTGTTCTCATTCTCCTTTAGAATTCATACCGTGCCTTTAATTATACATGTATTTTGTCCATTGCATGATATCAATTTACACCTCCTTTTACAAAGAGACATTATTAGTTGTAGCCGTTCAACATATAATTATAATTTTAGATAATTCCTGGCTGTGGCCTGAACCACCAGTCTTTATGGTACTCTTAAAAAGTAATAACCTCCAACTTTGAAAATGGGATTTTACAGTCCATCTTGTAAAACACTGTCCTTTTCATATATTTTTAAGATGGTGTTAACAGGAAAGTCTTTATGCTGTGCCTTTAGCTTGTTTGTAAACTTTTCTCTTATTTCCTCCAACCTACTGATCTATAATAGAGAAATAGATCAGTGCTTTTCAAAAGGTACAAATATGTACCATTTAGTTATTAATACATATGTACACTTAATAAAGTACTTATATGCACCCTTTTGGGGTAACCTGTTGATGAAAAATTGTTTTTAAAAGCTTTAACTTTCAGGAAGGTGTACTCATTTTTGCAATAAAATGTTATCACTTTGATCTGAAAATCTGAAAATATTGATATGCTTCTTTGATAAATGATCAACCAGACATGCTAGAACATTGAAATCCCACTTTGTCTTCTATGTAAACAGTAATTGCTTCATTTGTTTCAGTGGGTCATATTATGTATCACTTCAAAACCTGTTTTACTAGGTTGCATAACTCATAACGGGCTGTGTAGTTCGATGTGTGACTTGATGAAGAGCAGACTTGTTTTTCCGTTAGACATAACTCTTTCTCTGAAAATGAAGAAAGGGCTTTTGTTTAGTCTGTGCTTATTAGGTGGTAAGTTGACCTTGCTTTGTTTTTATGATTCTACATTAGAGCTTTGATTCTGAAAACACGCAATATTTTCAACAATCAGTACATTGTTCTTTACTCAACTGTATTTTGATCCAGACACTCAACATATATTGAATTTGATGTGTATGTGAGCATATTATAGAATGAGGGAAACATGAGAAGCTCTGTATATTGTTTTATGGCATGCAATCACAACGCCGCAATGTAGCAGATACAGCTATTAGCTACTTTAAAGCATCAAACTGCTTTTAATCACACTCCTTTGGCAGTTCTTCCCATTTACCTTAACTTTTCTAAAATACTATAAGAACAAGTAAACACTCTTAAGATTGTTTGCTTGTTTTGCAGTATACGAAGTCACCAAGTAAGTTGGTGTTATAACTTGTTAGTATTTTGCATGCCAATCAGCTTTGTAATCTGCTACAGCAACATAGATATGGTTATACTTTAGTTAGTGAAACTACTTAAAAGAATAAAAACTAAAACTAAAGAACATGTGTTTCTTTAAACCAACATGGTGATACATCAAAAGCGTGGTTCACATACACCCACAACGTGCTTACCGTTACTAATCGTGTTATCATATGATTGGCTGGACTACCTGTCTGTTTTTTTTTCTCTTTTTCGATTTTCATGTACTTTTTGATTCAGAAATATTTGTTATGATGTTGTGATATCAGATTTTTAATGTGTATGAAAAATACATAGTCATACCCAAACAGTGGCCATTACTTCCTCTTTTGAGGATTTTGGGTAGTGTAGTTTTTGGGCTGTTAAAAGAAATTGTTTTTACAATAGCATATTCAACTTATTTTAATGATCTGTTTTGTGAAGCTAAAAATAACTGGAAGCGAGTTACACCGGAAGCCTCGTAAATTCAAATTACAAATGATGGCACCCAATCTCACTGTAAAAATTAGGTGGATAATGAGATTTGGTATTAAACCAATAACAAAAGAACAGGAACAGAACTACAAACTAAAAGGTGAAATTTACAAAACAAGAGCACAAGGAAAGACATATACAGTTCTGGTTATGTGGCTATTAGAGTTCACTGATTTTCATAAAATGACTGCACATGTCTCAGCATATTTTAGCGCTTTGCATACTGAGTTGCCTTGTCCTCGTCTTTTTTCAAGAAGACAAGTGAACACAACAAATGTGTATGGTTTTGTGTTTTATATATCACTGTAAAAAATGATTTTGTGGTGAAGTAAATACTACATAAAACAAATGTAATTTCTACATTAAATAATTTAGTTCAGGCAAGAATAAAAAAAAATGTAAGTAAATTCTATATTAGTACTCAATTTAAGCCTGTAGAAATTAAAGTTTGAACTTATAAGTATATTTTACTTGGAACTGTTTGTTATGTTTACAAGGAGTCTTTAAGTAAATATCAAAGTTATGATCCTGTTTTTCCTATCATGCACTGGGGCATGAATAATTAAAATGTTAAATTTTTCGGTATTTACACCATTTTATGGTTGCTTTTGTTGTTAGGTTAAGTAACTTGCTGTTTTGTGACATTTGGAGTTCATTTTCTACTCAAAATGACCCATTCATACTCAAACACTATTCACTGATTGTTACCGTCATTGTGTATGGTGCACCAAGTATTGAGGTCTCTGTGTTCATTGGGTTAATAATTATATTAAGTGGACACATTATCTTAAAAGCATAACAAACTGTCTACTAACTTACAGATTTTACTTAATTCAATACTTCAATTTTACTTAAAACATATGTGTGCAAAAGAAAAATGAAGTAAATCTTACTTTTTTTTTTTTCTTCAGTGCAGTAATTTACTGTTATTTGACAGCACCATTTTTTTACGGTGATGAGTGTTACTGAAGTAAAATTTACAAACAAAGAGTCAATAAAATTTACTGGGAATTCCCAGTAAATTCTCAGAAAGCTGCTAATAATTATGTTTAATAATATGTTACAAGTTTTTGTAAATTAAGTCTTTTCTGAGTGAAAATTGTTTTGAAGCTTTTTTCAAGTAAATCCTACTCCAATTTTTTTTTTTCATGTATGATTATTCTGTTTTACATGGCTTTGGATACAAATTTTCAAGTAAAGTCTTTGTTTTTAAAAATCCTTTTAAAGATCATGCCAGTGATTCGTGTTGATGTTGAGTGACTCAGTTTGTAAAATCATTTATAGTAGTTCAGGTGATTTGCAAATTCTTTTTGACATGATTTACTATTTTCCTGTGTTCTCAGTTTTTGTTCGCATTTTAGCCCCACATCAAGAGGGTGATTTTATGCCAGGTACTGGCAAGAGGTTTTTGTCTTTTGTAGAAGTAGAAACTTAAACTGTTTCCTAATGTGCTTCAGGTGTGTTTGGCACTGATACAGATGAAGGAGAGTCAGTATCAGTGACTGAAGGAGATTCTTTCACTTTAAACACCGATGTTACTGAAGTACAGAGAGACGATCAGATACTGTGGATGACTGGGCCTCTAGAGATTCGTATAGCTGAAATCAAAAATCAGACCATTGGTATGTTTGACAGTAATGAAAGATTTGGAGACAGACTGCAGATGGACAGTCAAACTGGGTCTTTGACCATCAGAAACATCAGAACTGATCACACTGGACTTTATAAACTACAGATTATCAGCAACAGAGGAACTTCATACAAGAGATTCAGTGTTACTGTCTATGGTGAGTAAACTCTTTTAGTATATTTTACCTTGTGCATATTTCTCAAAAAAAAAATAAAAAAAATCAGTTTTACCCAAACATTACAGATTACAGTAAAACAATTATTTCTGTTACTGTCTTTACATATAGTAAAAGGGAAAATATGTAATGATTATTCTAGTGTTGTGTGTGTTCTACCCTGAGTTATAGAGATTTTGTATCACTATATTAATTAATAACATACTATCATAAACTGTAAAATACAGATACCAATATCTTATAGCGCCTGAAACATTATAACTGTAATTTTTATAGTGCAATTCTGACAACCACTATGTCGTTTCTTGAATCACAACACCTTTATTATTCTGGTTTTATTTTATTTTTTTTTTTAATCTTGAGTTGCAGTGTTAGAACAGGCATATTTCACTATTACATTTCCGATTTTAGATCTGTTTTTGATATCAAAATATAAAATACTATATTTTTGTATATTTTGTACATAGGTTTTTTTGTTTTTTGTTAGAGTTGTCTATGTTTTTGTTAGAGTTACTGGAAAAGACACACTGATCTGATCATCTTAAAAAAAGGGGAAATCATGAAAAAATATTTTTTGATCAAATAATTGGCATTTTTGTTAATGCATGTGATGAACTCATGAATCAGGAACATTTTGCAATTTTGTTTAGGAAAGTGGTGGTAGTGTTATTTAGAGTTTTGGAAGGAAAATAAAAAGCCTTCAATATTTTATGATGAACCAAGATTAACAGCCTCTCATTGTAGTGTGATCTTAAAGATTTAAATCTTAATTTAAATCTTAATTAATCTAACTTAAAAGATACATTTTTTATTTTATACCCTCATATTTTCCAGCTCATCTGCCTGTTCCTGCCATCTCGAGAAACTCTTCAAACTGTTCTTCATCATCATCAGGATCTTCAGTGTCCAGATGTGTGCTGCTGTGTTCAGTGTTGAATGTGAGTCATGTGACTCTCTCCTGGTTCAAAGGAAACAGTTTATTGTCCAGCATCAGTGTGTCTGATCTCAGCATCAGTCTCTCTCTTCCTCTGGAGGTGGAATATCAGGAGAAAAACACCTACAGCTGTGTGATCAACAATCCCATCAGAAACCAGACTCAACATCTGGACATCAATGAAGTCTGTCAGCCATGTCCAGGTACATCAGTGCTGCTGATATCAACTGATCATTTACAGAAATGATCTGTTATTGACTTAAAAGTAAAATTTAAGTCACAAGTAGTCAGTATTTTATTTATTATTTACTGTTTTAAATGACTATATCGCATCAAATGAATGTTTGTTTTTTTTTGTTTGTTTTTTTCTGATGATGACTAAAGTTGATGATTAAAATGCAGAACAATTAATCTCTTTCCCTTATTCAGAAAGTTGGACTGGCAGGATCCAGTTACACTAATTACTATTTTCTATTTGTCCATAACAGAAATACCTCAGCGTTCATATCTCGTGCCAGTGGTGGTGGTGGTGGTGGTTGTGCTGCTGCTGCTGGTTATAGTACATGTGGGTTTGAATTGGTATAGAAAGAGTGAAAAGGGAAGGCAAGTATCTCTTTTCTCAGCTGTTTTGTTAATTACTATTTTTAGATTTACAAATGAAGAGTTCAGATGCAAAAGCCTCTAAGTGCCGTCTGAAATTATCTTAGAGGCTTTTGCATCTGAACTCTTCAAATGGTCTTCATCCTTCCTTCACATATGAAGCCATGCTTTTCAGATTAGTGTTTATTTGCTCAAGTGATATTTATGCCTGTGCTTTTTGTATGTTAATAAAGTGCTATGACTCAATGTGTTCATTCATGCTACAGAATTCATACACACTATCAGAATGTAAATTCCCTGGGGTTGAGAGTCTTAATACAGAATACATTAATTCAGATGGACTGATTAAGTTTTTTTTTTAATTTTTTTTTTTTAATTTTTGTTTGTTACATATTATGAATCAGTTTTTTTTTTTTTTTTTTTTTTTTTTGCCATATTCAGACACCACCAGCATTTCGTTTTTTATTTAATCTCTAACAAGTTTTTTTTTTTTTTTTTTTTTTTGCAAAACACTTTTGCTGCTATTGAGGTAGAATATGGGTAAGGTTAGGGACAGGTTTGGTGGTGTGGGTAGGTTTAAGGGTGGGTTAAGGTGTAAGTGATGGGTCAACAGTGTAATTATAAATGTAATTACAGAAATTAATTACAGATGTAATTACAGAAATTAATTACAGATGTAATTACATATATGTATTTTTAAAAATATAAGTACAATGTAAAAACATGTATGTACACAATAAGCGCACTGTACCAAATGATTAATTTAAATGTAAGTACATAGTAGTTAAGGCCACCTAATATAAAGTGGGACCTTTCCTCTTTTAAGATTATTTCTATGTTCTCTTACAGGAGGCTGAGTGAAGAGAGCTCAGTGTCTTCTGATGAACGAAGATAATTAAATAACAGCCCTTTCTCCTAACGGGAGCAGCCATAGGAGAGAGAGAGACCATTCTGTCAGAGAGAGAGAGAGAGAGAGAGATCAATCATTCAGTCTGTCTGGAATGTGGAATGTGGTATGTCTGTGGTATGGATCTCTTTAACCTTATGGTGTTCTTCATTCATTTTTGCCCCCAAAATTGAGTTTTTTCTTTTAGAATTTTCTTCTTTCTCGGAATGGTAGGAAACTAGGCTAAAGTTTTGCCCCTTGCTTAAAACTTACCTTTTTTTAATTTCACTCTTTTAAATGCATAGGCCTGGTTTCATATACAGGGCTTAGACTAAGCCAGGAAGCCACCAAATTTAAATCTGTGCTCCAATGCATTCAAGATTTACGACTGTTTGTTTAATTTTAATTTGATTAAAATATAAATTAAATGTTTTATGCCATCATTTGATTATCAGAAAAGTTAAAGTAGCTTACATAGCACATAATTTCTGAAATAAATAAATAAATACATGAATAAATAAATAAAAAAAATAAAATGGTCCAATTTTTGTTTAAAAAATGTTTTGGGAAATGGAAAATGCTGAATGAATGAAACAGAATTTAAGAAAAAATAAAACATTTTAACATTTTAAATTTAGATTTTTGTTTAACTTGTAATAACATTTTTTATGATTTTAATTAATTAGACCTGCTTTTTTATTAATAAAATTGAATTTAACCATTAAACAGAGTCCAGAAAAAATAAAAATAAAAAATAAAAATTTAAAAAATAAAAATTTCATAGGGCCCTTGAGTGTATTTTCCTTATACATTTTCAACAATATAGGCTTTTTCAAAAAACCTCTCTTGTTCTTACTAATTGAAGTTCTCTCAATTTATGTTTTCCAGTTTGTCAATTGATATAAGCTTGTATATGTGCACCCCTTGAAAGCCTGAAGTCAAATCCCAAATTAACCCCTGATTGCAAACATATAATTTAGTAGCATAAAATCCCCTACAAATACAAAATATCAAAATATTAAATTTAAAGAAAAAACATTAAAGAACTAAAACATGTTACATTCATTTAACTCGAAACAAACAAACAAAAATAATAATACTGATTTTTGACTGCTACGTGTGCAACACCAGAAGGTTAAGATTTTATTTAATTTTCCGTTTTTAAGTGCTTTTTTGAAGGATATGATGTCATACCAATTTATTATTCTGTACAATGTATAGAACAGTGCAATATGTTTTATTAATTTAATCTCATATAAATATTTTTAGTGTTTGTTACAGTATTTTATTATTTCAGTATCAAATATATATTTTGGAATTAACTTATTTTGAATATAAATATATTGTATTGCTTTATGTTGTTGTTTTATGAAGTATTTTTTTTATATGTAAGCAGGGCTGTAACAACTATAGACCCCCCCACCCCACCCCACCCAATGAATGTATCATGAAATGAATGAATATCAGAAACTGCCAAATTTTTTTTTTTACTTTTTTTTAATAAAACTGTTCAAAATGGTTAAGTGAAAATGTGATCAGCTTTTGAAAGCATGCACTGGATTGCATTTAAGTTATATATATATATATATATATATATATATATATATATATATATATATTATCAGTTTTTGCAAACGTTTGTTTAAATAGTAGTTTGTTAGTTTTTACATTTCATCTGATTTAGCAAGCACTTTCACTGAGCCATGATGCAAATGAAGAACTTATTTTTGTATGTTTAATATCTATGTTTAATAACACTTTTCAAATGTTCTCTGAAAATGAACGGTTCTCAACCTTTCAAGCCACCTTTGATCAAATCAGAGGACCCAGCCATAGCCTCATACACTGTTAGACATTTCAAAGGGTTTTTACAGATTAAGATTTACAGTAGCAAACTGCATTTGATTTATCAGTATACTACTGTAATTCATTCATTTACTGAGATAAGACTTTCATCAGTTCCTTGACTGGCCATTTGACTATCTGTGGAAGTGCCTTAAAACACACAAACTTACACTTAAAAGGTGTGATTAAATTCAAACACTTATTTTCAATAAATAAATACACTTAAATATAAATATTTTAAATTTAAAGATAATCTGTTTAAAAACTTAAATGGCTCTTTTTGGTTTCATTAATATGATTCTCAAAATTGAGCCAGTGATTCTAAATTTAAAAAACAAACTACTGTTTAAGAAAATCAAGTTAATGCAATGCAAAATACAATAATAGCCTATATCTTTTGTCAATCTACAATGTTTTATGTAAACAAAAATCAACAGGCCCAAGTTTCGCACTTGTGGCCAATTTATATCGCAGTCTGTCCAACTGCAAAGAGAACATTACCTATTTCACATCACATCGCTGATGTAAACATAAATCTGTAGATACATAAAGATATATTCATAAAGACAAATGATTATAGTAAGATAGAAGAAAAAAAAAATAATAAACAAAATGACTGTTGGGAGGACGGGAGACTGCTTATGGGAATATCAGGCACTGTAAGCTTTTGGGTTGTCTTCATTAGTTAGCTAACCCACTTAGTTTGCGAAAACACTGGCCCGTAATATAGCTTTTGTCAATCTCATATTTCATAAAAACAAAAATCAGCACTTGTGGAAAATATATATCACAGTCCGTGCAACTGCAAAGAGAATTTTGCATCACATCGCAGATGTAAACATAACTCTATAGATGCATAAAGATATATTCATAAAGATACTGAAAATTAAACAAAGTAACATTTTAATAAAATAGCTTTCTGACAAAATATAGCCTATAATTTTCTGATTAAATGTGTATTTTTACAACATAGAGCTGCTTCCTGAGGGCGCTCCACAGATCTACAGGCTATTTTCTATTACAGTACATTATAAATGTCAACACAGTTTGTACAAGAAGCACTTAATTAACTTTCTGTAAAATACATGTTATTAGTATATGCTGCTGATTTTTACCATACAGCATCTTTAACACAAAACTAGCATCCTGCTACATGCATGTGTGACAAACCTTTGGTTTGTGTTATGTTATATCTGTGTTGTTTTGTGAATGTCTGTATGTGTCTGTCTAGTAACATCATCTGATTGGTTCCTGCAAGCTCACTGATGCTCTGTCTTGATTGGTGCACAGCACTTTAAAAATCATGTCATCACCTCCTCAGGAGACATCTTTTGTTATGAGCAGAGTTTGATTGTATAGTGAGAGTTTGTATGTGTTAAGGGGGAATTATAGACTGAGTACTATTTGTATCAGAAGGAATGTGTTGGTTTATTTGACCCCTTTACACTGACCTTGGATTGCCCTTTGAAATTTGTAAATAGTTTTGTAAATATTGTCAATTGGGATATTAGGGAGCCTGACACCATTTTTGTTTATTGTGAACTTTTGATCTGTTTTGGGGTAATGGCAGTTAGGGTAGTGACTTGTATTTTCATTCCTTTTCATTTGGTGAAGTAAGGTAGTGTCACAACCAGAACTTGGAAGCAGAGTGTGTTGAAACAAAGCACTAACCACTGTACTATAAAGCAGTATGGACCCAAATTGCAGAGAATTACAAGAGGCAGGATTTGAGGAAAGCAAACAGTCTTTACTTAAAGTCCTTCTTGAAAACACAACAGTCAGGCATCATAAGCTGGGCTGAGGAAGGTACAAATTCACAGTGACTTGAAGGCAAAAAGTCCTTCTAAATAATCCAAGCCTGGCTCCCCATGCATTAACCAAAGTTTGCCTAGACAGAAGAGTTTCAAGACTGAGCAAAGTTACAAACAAATGCAACACACACACACACACACACACACACACACACACACAATATCATTTAACTAATAATGAACAGGAAATCAGGAGAATGTTGTAGAAGGCTTTGTTCTCTTGAATCCAACAGCCTCCTCACTGTATACGTGGGACCACCTTCTATAATGTGAGGAGGGGGAGGGACAGGAGCTGGAGAAGACAAAGGAGAGGTTATTACAGGTTTCAATTGGGATACATGAAAGGTAGGTCTTACTCTCATAGATCTAGGTAAGGCAAGCTGATATGTAACAGGGTTGACCCTTCTGGTGATTTTGAATGGGCCAACAAATCTCGGGGCAAGTTTTCTGGATTCAACTCTTAAAGACAAGTCCTTAGCAGAAAGCCAGACCCTTTGTCCTATTCTGAAGTATGGAGTCACCCTCCTTCTCTTATCAGCTTGCTTCTTGTATCGAGTTGAAGCATGTTTCAAGGCCAAGTGAGCTCTTTTCCATGTCCTTTTGCAACGTTCAATGAACCTTTTAGCATTAGGGACTCCTACCTCTACTTCTTGACTGAAGAACAAGGGTGGCTCAAACCCAAATTGACACTTGAATGGAGATAACCCAGTAGAGGAGCTACGTAAGGTGTTATGTGCAAGCTCTGCCCAAACCAAGAACTGGCTCCAGGAGGATGGCTGATGAGATGTAAAACAGGGAAGATATTTCTCAAGTTCCTGATTTACCCGTTCTGTTTGACCATTTGACTGGGGGTGGAAACCTGAAGAGAGACTGACAGAGGAGCCAAATAGAGACCAGAAAGCCCTCCAGTAACGAGACATAAACTGAGGACCCCGATCAGTAACAATATCCACTGGTATTCCATGGATCCTTACTACATTTTGAAGAACAATCTCAGCGGTTTCTTTAGCAGAGGGAAGTTTAGGCAAAGCAATGAAGTGTGCAGCTTTAGAAAAACGGTCCACCACCACCAAAACAACGGAGTTACCTTCAGATACTGGCAAGCCAGTAATAAAATCCATGGATATATGGGACCAGGGACGCTGTGGGATAGGCAGGGGGTGTAAAAGACTGGCAGGACGCTGATTAGAAGACTTCTGCTGAGCGCAAACTGGGCAAGAGGAGAGGTGTGTCCCCATTGAAGAACTTCAGATCTAGTTTCCTTGGGAACAAACAAGCATCCTGTTGGAACGTCATCTGGAATATATGCATCACATAGGGCTTCACGCACAGAATCTTCAATGGACCGACAAATAGGTGCCAGAATTCGATCTTTGGGAATGATGAATTCTGGAGAATGATTAGTCTGGGCACAATCATACTGGCGTGACAGGGCATCAGCCTTAACATTCTTAGATCCAGGTCTGTAAGAAATCACAAAATTAAAACGGGTAAAAAAGAGGGCCCACCTAGCCTGCCGAGGGTTAAGGCGCTTTGCCTGCTGTAAATAGGATACGTTCTTGTGGTCTGTCCACACAATGAACGGATGCTTGGACCCCTCCAACCAGTGGCGCCACTCTTCTAGTGCAAGTTTTACTGCTAAAAGTTCTCGGTTACCCACATCATAATTTCTTTCAGCTGAAGACAGGCTTCTGGAAAAAAAGGAGCATGAATGAACTATTATCAATGATTGATCTCTGAGAGAGAACTGCTCCTACTCCTACTTCAGATGCGTCCACTTCAACAATAAAAGGTAATTCAGGGTCTGGGTATAACAAAATTGGGGCAGAAGAGAACAATTTCTTTAATTGGTCAAAAGACTCCAGAGCTTCATCAGTCCATTGAATACGAGTGGGTGAACCCTTAGTAAGAGCAGCAATGGGTACTGCAATTGTACTGAAGTTGTAAATAAACCTCCTATAAAAGTTGGCAAAGCCAAGAAATCTCTGTACCTGCTTCAGTGTTTTGGGCAGGGGCCAATTGGTAATGGCAGATACCTTCCTTGGTTCCATCTGGATGCCTTCTTGAGACAACATAGCCTAAGAATGAGACTTGGGGAACATGAAACTCACTTTTCTAGCTTTACGAAGACATCATTCTCAAGTAGCCTCTTCAGAACTTGTTGGACATGATCAATGTGTTCCTGTAGAGAGTCTGAGAAGATTAATGTCATCTAAATAGACAAACACAAAATGATTTATCTCCCTCAAGACATCATTGATAAAGGCCTGAAACACTGCTGGGGCATTTGCTAACCCAAAGGGCATAACCCTGTATTCCCAGTGGCCAGTCGAGGTACTGAAAGCGGTCTTCCATTTGTCACCCTCCTTAATGCGCACCAAATTGTATGCACGTCGCAGATCTAACTTTGAAAAAATCTTAGCTTTCTGAAGCAATTCAAAAGCAGATGACATAAGCGGAAGAGGGTAGCGATTCTTGATAGTTATTTTATTAAGCCCACGATAGTCTATGCAAGGCCTAAGGCTACCATCTTTCTTGGTGACAAAAAATAAGCCAGCACTAGCTGGTGATGTTGAGGGGTGAATAAAGCCAGTCCGTAAAGCCTCCTGAATATATTCATTCATGGCCTTAGTTTCAGGGGCCGAGAGAAAATATAAATGACCTCTAGGAGGGAGTGTGCCAGAAAGAAGATCAATAGCACAATCATATGGTCTATGGGGCGGTAACCTAGTAGCACTTTGTCTGCTAAAAACGTCTCAAATCATAATATTCAGGAGGTATAGATGTCAATTCCAGTTGATTCAAGGAACAAGCACTCACCTCGTCGACTACTGCCAGAATTTCTTTACTCCCAACCACAAAGGAAGCAGGAGAGGTACAGGAGTCCTTACACGCAGATCCCCAACAAAAAAAAAGAGAGTTCCTGAGGCCCAAGAAAACTGAGGATTGTGAAGCCGCAACCAGGGGTAACCCAGGATCAGGGGTTCTTTAGAAGATTCAATAAGATAAAAGGAGATTGTTTCATGGTGGTTATCTTTAATAGTCAACCGAAGAGGGACTGTTCTAAACTTGATCACTCCAGACCTAATAGGTCTGCCATCCATTTGTCCATCCATCTTTCCAAGATGAAGGACAAATCTCATAGGGAATACACAACTTCTTTGCAAGTTCAAAATCCAAAAAATTATCAGCTGCTCCTGAGTCCACAAAAGCCTTCAATGTAATCATTCTCTCCTTAGTATCCCCCCCAAGTAAGGGTAGCTGGCAAAAGTAAACGGGAGTGAGGAGTGTCAGTCCGGGCAGACCCACTCACTAGGGTCCCCACACCCCCTAGTGAGCCTTGGCTTTTAACGCTAATTCAGGACAGGAGGCACGCATGTGACCAGACCCCCCACAATAGAAACAACGACCTTCTCTCATGCGTCTCTCTCTTTCCTTAGGTGACAGGCGAGTCCTTCCCAGCTGCATTGGTTCTTCCTCTATCTGCTGGTTAAGATGGATCATTTCAGGGATGTTTGGAGATGCTAACATGGGCATAACTCGAGGAGTG
The DNA here is from genome assembly GCA_036784905.1 of Acrossocheilus fasciatus. NCBI lineage: Eukaryota > Metazoa > Chordata > Actinopteri > Cypriniformes > Cyprinidae > Acrossocheilus > Acrossocheilus fasciatus. The sequence goes on along the minus strand of CM071959.1, from coordinate 11,739,096 downwards.
CAACGTTCTCTTCTCCCTTCACGAACACGGTTATCAATACGAATAGCCAAAGTTATAAGTTCTTCCAAACTTTAGCCCCAGTCTCTACTGGCTAGTTCATCTTTTACATCTTCAGAAAGGCCACGATAGAAAGTTGAAACTAGAGCCTCTGAGTCCCATTTACTCTCAGATGCCAGAGTACGAAATTCAATGGCATAATCAGCCACAGCCTGATGCCCCTGACGTAGCTCTAGTAACCTTCTTGCCGCCTCACGACCACTGACTGGATGATCAAACACCTGCTGAAGAGTGTCTGTGAACACCTGTAGATTTGAACAAATAAGAGACTGTTGTCTCCAAAGGGCTGAGGCACAATCCAGTGCACGATCACACAACAGGGAAATTTTGTACGCAATCTTGGCCTTCTCAGAAGCAAAGGTGGAGGGTTGAAGTTCAAAGACGAGAGAAACTTGAGTCAGGAAACCCTTACAGGTACCAGGTTTACCATCATAGCGCTGAGGCGCTGGGATCTTGGGTTCCGGAGATATTGGTACTACTGATGGTGGAAGGTCTGGAGCTGACGCTACCACCTGTTCTCGAGGAAAGAGTGTTTGGAGTTGTTGCAGAGAATCTGCAATCTGAGTCACAGCCTCTGTTAGCCTCTGAAGCTGTGTCTCATGTGATCCAATCGAGGCTCCTTGTTTGTTGATGACTCCATGAATCTCTTTAGCCTCTGCTGGGTCCATCGTTATGGCTCAGTCTTGCTGTCACAACCAGAACTTGGAAGCAGAGTGTGTTGAAGCATCAAAGCACTAACCACTGTACTATAAAGCTGTATGGACCCAAATTGCAGAGAATTACAAGAGGCAGGATTTGAGGAAAGCAAACAGTCTTTACTTAAAGTCCTTCTTGAAAACACAACAGTCAGGCATCATAAGCTGGGCTGAGGAAGGTACAAATCCACAGTGACTTGTAGGCAAAAAGTCCTTCTAAATAATCCAAGCCTGGCTCCCAAGAGACCATGCATTAACCAAAGTTTGCCTAGACAGAAGCGTTTCAAGACTGAGCAAAGTTACAAACAAATGCAGGTCTTATATACACACACTCTAACTAGCCAGGCACAGGTGATATCATTTAACTAATAAGGAACAGGAAATCAGGAGAATGTTGTAGAAGGCTTTGTGCTCGCTGTTTCCCTCTGCTGGACAGTCCGTAGTGTGACAGGAATGTTTTGTTTGTTATTTTGGCTTGGTCAGCTCCCAAACCTAAACTCACAATTTAAAATAAAGTCATTATGATGCAATTCTACGCAAGTTCTTAATTGTTTCACCTCATCCCTAGATGGGTGCGTAACACACGAGTGCAGTATCTAGTCACTATATATAATAAACAAATACATAATATGTCCTGCACAGGATCCGAAATCAAGTCTCCACAGTTCCTGCTCCAGATGATTCCCATCTCCATAACGACCACTGCCATAACAATATGCTCATCACAATATGTATACACACTCTTTAAAAATACTGCACAACCTAAAAGAAGTAAAATAAAAATTATGAAAATTTGGAAAGAAAAATAGCATATGTTGTACTCCATGTTTTTTTTTTTGTTTTTTTGTTTTTTCCTACTCAAATTCACATCATAGTAGCAAGAAACTGGAGAGTTCCTACCACACAAATTTGCATGCTCTTTGCAAATGTTGAACATTAACTATGGTTTTGAGAAACACTGAACTGTTTAACTTTGTTGCTAAGTGATGTTTTATTAACAAATTTTGGGAGGAGCTCGCACAGATAATTAACATGGCCAATTCATCATCAGTAATTACACCAGGCATCTTCCCATTCTGTTCTCCTTTTCTTATCACTAGGAAAGCAGTGAAGTCTTATATTACATCGCTTCTTTTGTTGCCCTTCGACTGAAAATTACAACCAAAAGCCTCACATGTGGTATCGTATCAGTATTTTATTTTCTGAGTTGTGCTGCAGTAAAAAGCGCCAGTAGCTGACCGAGTACAACCATTTGACATCATCAACACAGAATGTACTGTGTACATAAAATAATGGCACCCCCCATAGTCCAAAAACGATGTGGATTTTTTTCAAATAACATACATTTTCATGGGTTTTTTACTACATATTTAAATAAGAGACATCATTTAATTTATATTAAGCTATACATGTCTTAATACCCGGGGATCCCTTTAAGAACATTTACAGATCTGAGGGTTTTTATTCAGATTTTACTCTCACCTGGTATATCAAATGCAACTTTCCAATTGGTGTCTGCTATGACAATGGATGGATGATAACCACAGCGGTAACAAAAAAAATTGTATGAGTACTGCCTTAAAGCACTGAAATGGTAGAATGATTTTCTTAGCATGTTGATTGGCAAAGCAGTTCTTGAATGGGATTCAGTTGTGCTAAACAGCCGACCCACAGCAATATGATTCTGTGGAAAGTAAATTTAATAGAGGTTTTACTCAACTGATGAACAGTTTTGCATGATTATTGTGATATCTTGAAACATGCTCTCTAAATATCTAAATTTTGTGTATACTTAGTGAAACACCAGCAGTGAGAAAAGAGCATAAAGGGATTGACAGAAAAATTATGTTATTGTAGTTGTGAAACCCACTATCATATTATTGAAACCGGACCAAGTTTCTGCAGACAGGACACTCCTTGGCATAGACAGAAACACCTAGATAAAAAAATAAATCAATTCAAGGTGATTTTTAAGGTGAGTTTTAGTAAGAAAGAAAGTTGCTCATTAACCATTACATTAGTCATTTTACCTTTAAACTGTTTAAATATCCCATAAACAGTTGCTTGTTGGGTGATGAGTATTTTGTTTCCAAGATCTGGAGGAGATGGGCCAGGACAGTATGGGCACTGTACTTCTAGTGGTTCAAAGTTTTCAGGAACGGGCTTTTCTGTTGTGGTTAAATCCACTGGAAGGTCTTCTGGTATCCTTTTTGAACTCCAGAAGTAGTTGGTTTCCATGATGATACTACTACGTGAATGTTGATGGACATCATCACCAGCACTGATCATCTCCTCAACATCTTCAATATCCTCATTTGAGGTGTCCACTGCATTTTGTAACAGCTGGGGATGCTGTTGAAAAAGCCACCACATGGATAAGTATGTATGGACACAACTGATCCGATTTTTTGTACCTCTGCACTGGCAGTGCCACTTACCAGTCTTACTATCAAATGTGCAGACTGTTCTTCCAGACTTACACCAATTGTCCTTTTGGCCTGTGGACACAGAAAAGTATATATATCGCTCAGAAAGGCCATGCTCACCCCCAAAAAATAGGAAAGACACTCAGAGCAAGCCTGCTGGTTTACTGTAGTGCAAAGACTTTTGCACATGTATTGGTAGTCTCATCCCATGAGATTCTTTTATTGTCACATATATTCTATTCACAGAATCAATGCATATCATTGGTTCCTGTCTGCCATGCTGCTGTCTTTCATGTCTTTGGATGTGCTCGTGAAATGAATCCCACATTTCTTGCAGAACAGGTTCTCTTTCTGAACTGGGTCAACATGGATGGTGTCCAGGCAGGGTTTTCTGTCATCTAAGAAATAATGATACATTACATTATGACATTTTCCACTTTATTACATTTACTGTGTAGGATGGTTATATATTATGTGCCGACCTGAGGCTTTTTCTGGGAACATCAGACCTGTTGTTGGCACACAACAAAGACAAACAAACAAAATGTATCATTACAAAATTAAATATTTAAAAAACAATAGTACAACTTTCAAAATTGACAAAACACGTACCATGTCTTTTTAAGTGGCATTTGAAATCAAAAGACCTTTGAATTACTTTCTTGCACTTTGAACAATGCCAGTGGCTCCTTCTACCACTTTGTCGATCAGGACTTAACATGGTATTGAGAACTTGCCTACAAAGAGCTATTATGGAATCAACATGACAAGTAATGGATCTTGGATATTATACATAATACAACATATATTATAGTGATTTTACAAAATATTACATTTTTTATATTACATATAAATATTACATTGCATTAACATTTTTAACAATTGCTTACTTGTGTCACCATCTGTAAAGTGAATGGCAAATGTTAGATGCCGTTTGGATATATGATCACTGGATGCTGTAACAGATGTTCTGCAGTAACAGCAGTCCTGATCTCCTCCCAGGCTTAAAAGCTCCTCTTCACTGACAAACTCAAACTTCTTTGCTGAAAAAGAAAACAAATTTGAATAAGCAGACCAAAACACCATCAGGATGACACAGAATATTTGCTACAATATCACTCCATATCCTAAATCAGTGGTACTAAATCTTTTTTACTCCATGGCCCCCTCCTATCTCAATCAATACTGCAAAGCCCCCCAACCTTTTTTCTTCACAAAACAGTTGTAATTCTAGTGTTATTACTTTGCAAATTCATGTCATTATTTGTTAACAAAATATATTAAAGCTAGATTGTAATCTAAAGTGTTCTTTTTTTTGGAAACATACTTTGCAGAAATGTCAGTACAGAGTGTATTTACAACTTTACAGTACTTTGTTCAATTATACAGTAGCATTAACAAATAAGAAGTCAACCTATCATACCAAACAAGACCACAGGGAGACGCCAAATGACTGCACATAAACTACTAAACAGGGCTGCGTTTCCCGAAAGCATCATAACTTTCAGTATATCGTAGACCCTTTGAAACCAATGGAGCTACGATCAACTTAGGCTTATGATGCTTTTGGGAAATGCAGCCCAGATCCATTCAGAATCATTAAACACACCAAAATGCAAATTAAAAATTTAAAAAGTCTGAATGTGTGGAAACTCTGAAGGCGGCTCTGTGTCATCAGTGAACAGTTCCTCTTTCAGAACAAGCCAACATGTATGTGTTTGGAGCATCTGATGCCCTTACATTAACACCACTGATCCTCACAGTGCATTATTTTTGACAACTACGTGAATATACTGAACTGTGTTCAAGCAGAAATATGATATCATAGTCATGACTTATACCCGTACCCAGGCTTTGAAAATTAGTGAGGTAAGGTGAGGTGGGGGGTGAGGGGGGTAATTCTCTTATTATAGAATTGTGCTATAATAACCCCTACAAATACAACTCATTATATACACTGTAAACACTTTAAAAGGGACATTTTAGATGTTTGTGAAAGATGTTTTCTCTGTTTCGGAGGGATGATCATTTTTTAAATCATACATGATTGCATCAAAACTTGTTAATAATTTATAGTTAAGGGTGGATAATTTTATCAGTCATTTATTATTCATGCAACAATACACATTACTGTTATAGTTTTTATTAACAACTTTATCTATTGCTCTTATGAATGTTTATAGCATGATTTGTGAAAAGTTAACTACTGAATGGCGTACTTTGCGTATTTCATTTCATTAACCTACTTGTTCTACAAATCTGTGTACTAGTGTGAAATGCTACTGTTTTTTGATAGAGTTGATAACGTTTCTGACTGAAAATATAATATTTTTTACGTTTTCCTTAACGAATGTGCTATCCTGTAAGTAATAATCTGTCCATGGGCTTTTTCTAAAACAAACAAAAACGAAAAAATAAAACGAAATTATTTAAAATCTTTTTCAAATATAAAATGATATATATATGATAAAGATATCGCTGACCGTAAACTGCAACTTCCTACTTCATTAACTTTCTAAAGTGTTAAATTAAGTGGAAAAGACAAATCCCAAAAACGCTTATAATAGCTGGATCTAGCAACACGGATGCTGCGCCCGCGCCCTCACTTACAACTGGTTCATTCTGCGTCTTGCAGCGATCATTTTCATACCGCGGATGCTAAACATTCTTGTAAACTGTCTAAACTGAATTATACATGTCATACAGACATTCATAACTACATGAAAACATTACCGAGGTCCGGAACTCGGTGACCTCATGATCAGTGCGCTGAGAGCACACATACACAGTTCGTCATATCACTACTACTCTTACTGAAGTAAGAAATGTTGTTAATGTTAAGAAAATGCTGAATTATTTTGCTTACCTTCCATGCTGTAAATTCTCCAAGAATCGTCAACTTTCAGACACTTTTAGCTGCTTTTTTCCATAGAATATACAAACTGACAAACCTAGCGACTTTTTTGGATAAACCTTAGCTATGGTTCAGTTGGAAGATGTCGTCAATGCTGCCCCGCGAGCGCGAGGTCTTAGTCGAAGCAGGGCATTCAGCTGGCCGTACCGTAGCAGACTCGTCAATAAATGAGTACAAAACAGCGTTTCCAAGCACAGCTAACTGACTGTTTGGGATTATAAATATGAGCATAGTTCGTCTGTTAATATTATTTACTTTTTTTTTGTTTATTTTTTAGTTTGTTACTCAGACGCAGGCAGTGGTTTAGGTTAATGGTATCTGTCTTACAATGGAATGCAAGAAGCCTATATGCCAATAGTTTAGAATTTAAAAGTTACATCAATCAAATGAAAGTAAAACGAGAGGCAATATGGATTCAAGAGTCATGGTTGAAACCGAAATTCGATTTTGTGTTAAAAGGATATATTAGTGTTAGAATAGATAGGGAAGAGGGGAGAGGAGGAGGGTGTACTGATCATAGTGATCATTTTCCTATAATTACTTCAATAGGAGATAACTGGAGAAAGAAAGAAAGTCAAGGAAAAACTGGAAAATGGGAGTATGAGAAAGCGGACTGGAAAAAATTGTATTCAGATATGTGAGGAAAGTTTGAATATGATCCAAATGAATGAAAAATTGCCATTCTCCTTCATGCTTTAGGAGAGGAGGCCTTAGAAGTATACAATTCACTGTCTATTGAGCCAGAAGAGGAGAACGAAACAATGCAAGATATAGTAACTGCATTGGAGAAGTATTGCTTACCGAGAAAGAATGTTGTTTTCGAAAGGCACCAGTTCTGGGCCTACCCCATGCCTGATTCAATTACCATCGATAAGTACATCACAGAACTGAAAAAAAAAGAGTAAGGATGCAAAACAGAACAAGAGATATTAAAGGCCCTCATCTCAACAGCACAAATCAGATTCATTCATCTGCAAAAAGTGTGGAAATTCTCACTTTCCAAGACAGTGTCCAGCCTTTGGTGCAACATGTCATGCCTGTGGAAAACGTGATCACTTTGCCGCAGTGTGCATGTCTGAACAAAAAGACACAAAGCTTAAACACAATAGAAATGTCACTGTTGATTCATTATTCATCGGGTCAGTCGAACTAAAACAGTTAAAGCATAAAAAAAATGAAGTATAATAGTCTCTTTGTGAAGGCAGTTGAAGAAAACATAACACCCAAGACGATTACTTGTGTCAGTCAGCAGGGTTTTAAATGTTATTATAAATATGCAGTAGTTGGATCTATTTGATACAAAATTTTATATATAAATTTGATACAAAAGTTATCAGAGGCCAATTATAGAAATAATTGGTATATTTTATATAAGATGCTTTAAATGCTGTCAGTAGCCCCCTCTGGTGATGTTTGTTTAATATAAACTCTAAATATTACATGGATACACAAGATGAAATTTGTTTTATTAGACAGCAAAGTGAAAAATTAAGAGACTAATTAACATATATTAAATGTTATATCTAATAATATAACATTATAATACTAATAATTATCAGTTAAGATGTTGCCATAGCTCTCAACTCATTAACATGTCTTGGAAAGCTTCTCAGACATGGTTAGAAAGCTTGAAGAATATATTTAATTACTAATTAATCACTAATATCACCACTGACTTACCTGGACACGTGTGACAGAGTCGAGTGATGATGTTGTGCTGAGTCTGGTTGCTGATGGGATTGTTGATACACAGCTGTAGCAGGAGCGTAAATTTCATCTAACAGTAAGGGGGGACAATAAACATAAAACTTGTAAGGATATATATGTGTATACAGCATGCACCTAGCATGGACTATGTTTAAATATGAGTTCGGTTCATATGGTTCATATATGAGCATAATTATTAATATTATTTTGCGTCCTCCATAGTATTTTAGGTTTCGTCTGAAACAGAGTACGTCTCTTTAGATATGCAACCGCATTAAGCCCACTGATCTGCCACTTAACATCATATTGAGCAAAACCCAACACATCGGTAGATCTATAATATTAGCCAAATATCAGTTCACACACAGGCTTGTCGCCGTGTTAGTTGTAGTGGGTGACAAGCTACGGTATTAAGCTTGTTAACCTTATAATCACTCATAGAAAGTACATCGGATATCATAATTTTTTTGTCATGACTAATTTATTAATGATCCAGCATCATCTGTATTAAAGAGAAAGAATCATTTCACTCGATGTTTAGAGAATAAAATAGCCTTGACAGCCTAAGTTACTTACACATAACTAACTGTTATTGAGGAACTTGCTCTCTCTCACCGGAGTGACCGGACTCGTGTGTGTGTGTGTGTGTGTGTGTGTGTGTCTATCGGTAAAAGAGGAAAGCAGGCCGTGGACCAAACCACTGTGAGGCAAGGGAGGGGGGAATCAAAACATTTCTGAACTTAAAACTTTTTTTGCGTTTATTTTGTGTTACTACTCACACAGTTATTTTAAGTATATGTCCATTATATTATTTTCATTACACAGAGTTAATGATATTTTTAGGGGGGGCAACCCTAAAAATATCACAGAGGAAGATATTCTGAAGAATGTGGGAAACAGAGCAGTTCCGGGGCACCATTGACTTCCATAGTATTTTTTTTTTCCTACTATGGAAGTCAGTGGTGCCCCAAAACAGCCTGGTTACAAACTTTTTTCAAAATATCTTGCTTTGTGTTCAACAGAACAAAGAAATTGGGTGAACTATATCCCTTTAATATGTCTTTAGGTGTTGCTAGCAAGTATCTAAATTGGGACTACAGAGAAGTTATCAGGGACATTAAAATTCATTACACCGAACAGGTAAACTCATCCTCTCGCTAGTCACTTTCACAGCCTCATTGTGTTTATAATTTCACTTTTGAAAACTGTTCTAACTCAAACTTTCCAAATTATAGATTTTAAATAATGAACCAGCCTGAAAAACATTGTATTAGCCATTTATAATACCATTGGTTTTTAGACTGTATTCCAGATTTGAATTATATTTTTGGAATGTTTCACAAATTTGGCACTCTGAATCTTTGAACTACAATCAATTCATTTTATAATTCAATAGTTTAAGAATTTAAGAGAATTTAAGAAGTAGCCCATTAAATTTAATCCAGAAAAATTTATGTTCTATACAGAGAAAAATTACGTAAATGCCATGAGACCAGGTTGAAAATACAATATTTGTGTCCTGTTAACATTAATTTGGTATAAAATGTTGAAATGATGTTGCAGGTTTCCTGATATCTGCCTACCCACAATAAAGCCTGTTCTTAATGTATTATTATCCATATTGTTGACTTTAATCTAGCATTTGATGATTAATGTGGAATTGCATGATGTAATTGCTTCATTTTTTTAATTGCTTAATTTCATCTATGGTTATGTCAGCTGACACATTGCGCCCCTCAGTGGCCACACGTGGTAGCTTTTTAGACAAGTTACAAATCACAACCATAATGTGCATTTGTTTCTCTTCCTTTCGATGTCTTTTTTTGTTTTCACCTTTTTATGTTTTGCTTATCCTTTATGTACTTGTGCAGGTTATCTACTCATGTTATGAGGAGAAAGTCCTAAGAGTGTAGTATTTCAGATTCAGATGCCTCTAATCCTTTTAAAATGATTACTTAATACTTAGGCTCTCAAATTAACATTGTTTTGACAATGAATTTGACATTTTTGCTTTTAAATAAAATCCTTACACAGTAACTATAAAGCCAAAGGTGATGAAATGATGAAGATGATGAAGAGTTGAAAAAAAGATGTTTGCAGTGGATATTTTTCACAAAAGATCTAGCATCAATATTCATATAACAGCACACACTGGTGTCAATCTGGGACAGTTACACTCTGTGTTCTGTAGGGGGCGGCATTTAACTTCCTTTACATTACAGTTTTTTTTTTCAATTGCTAACAAGCGTTTACCAATACTTAAAGTACTCTTAACACATCAACACACATACATCACACAATTAGCCAAATAGTTAATTTTCTGGCCAAAACCACATTTTGTTAAATAAAGAGGCTACAAACTCTACATTTCAAAATGCTGAATACCTTTTTCTTCATATAATAACTCTATCAAAACACAGCAAGCCTGATTCAAAATTGAGTCATTCGGTCAAAACATTAGCACTGGTTTTCTATCCAACAGGAACATGTAGTCCATTATAGTGCAGAGACTGTGAAAATGCTAACAATTAATGGCATTACAAAGACTGCATTACTTATCATGTCTCAGTCCGACCTGTATAGAACATACAATCTGAGATCCATTAAAAAATATAGCAACAACAACAACAATAATAATTCAGCCAGCAAGTTAATTTTTGTGTGTGTGAGTGGATTCATTTTAGATAGCATGTGTACCGCATAGTGAAGGATCATCAGTACTTTATAGAATGTAAAAGAAAAGTGACAGAATTGCAGCAGTATGGCTTTACTGGCAAAATGAAATTGCTGTCAGTGATAAAAAAAAAATAAAATAAAATATATATATTTTTTTTTTAAATGAATGTACAGATATGTTATTTGCAAGTGTGCAGTTCACAAATGAACAATTTTCAGTTTTCTCTGTATAAATGTGTCAGCTATGTTGGACAATGTAGTGTTCAGGCTGAATATAGCCTGCGTTAAGAAACTGTTCTTGTGCCTGGCTGTTCTGGTGGTTGGTTCTCGCTGACCAGAAGGCAACAGTTCAAAGAGAGAGTGGGCAGGGTGTGTGGGGTCCAAAGTGATTTTCTTAGCCCTTTTCCTCACTCTGGGGGCACACATATTCCTCTCTTAGTCTTTTGATGTCTGATTTGATAGCTGAATCAAAGAGACAGTCCTGGTCCAACTACACTGTAAAAAGTGCTAAGTTGACTTAACTTAAAAAAATTGAGGAAACCCGTTGCCTTAAAATTTTTCAGTAAATGATAATTAAAAAATTGTCAAGTTCACTTAACTTTTTTTTAAAAGATTATTATTTACTTAATAAGTCAACTGATCACTTTTTACAGTGTACTCCTCTCCCTCATCCAACTCTCCCTCCTCCAAATATGTTCTTTCTTTTTATGCTTCTCTGTGTTGTGTTGTTCTGTATAGTTTTGAACAAAACCAATCAATAGACTGCCTTTTTATTGTGCATGGCCATGTATGGAAAGACTCGGAATTATTCATTAAGATTGGAATCAGCTATTTCTCAATTATTAGTAATTAGCGTTTTAGAAACGTGTTAATTGACTGAATATTGTGTGAATACAACATGAATTGTGTTAATGGTATGGTCACAAGAGACGGATGTTGTGTTAATTGTGTTTAGAGTTTTGAAAATCTGACTACAGATTTGACAAAGGGATGTTTGTTTTGTCAGGGTGGACAGGGCTTCCTTGCCAAATGTATTGTTTGTTATTGTTGTACAAGGGAGAGTACAAACCTTCTTCCTTGGCGGTCCAGCAGAGTTTAGCAACCCCAATTTGGCACACACCTTGTGCCAAAGTTTAAGTTAAAATATGAATGTTGAAGAGATACTGTAATAATCGCCATTATAGGAATCTGGTCAAGTCAGTTAAGACCCACATCTGGTTAAGTGCTTTGTAGAAACAGGATGAGAGTGGAGACGCAATGTAAACAGGAAACAGAACAAGGATGAGAGATCCATTTTTAAACACTAAGAGAAGCATAAGTTCAGGAGTGGACAAAGGCCAAAAGAAACAAAGAGCAACACACTAACAAACAACACATTTACTAAATTAAAGAATAAGAACATAAAATAATAATAAAATATATTTTAAAATCCACACCAAATCACCAACGATTTTAAAACACACACACACACACAAATATATATATAATATATATTTAATATATGACACCCACTCCTAGAGCATTACAAAACATACAAAAACATACAAAATAATACTTTGAAAGGTGGAGTGAAATGAAAAGATACATATTTACAAAAATGACTTCACTAATCAACAGTTTTTAACTTTAGCTGCTCCTGAATTAAATGTAATGAAACACATATCAGGGGAAAACACCGGTGGTGTCAAAGTGAACTGCAAGAACTCATGGCACTGACTTACAGTATAACAATAAACTCTCCCAAGAGACATCTAGTGGTTAGATTCTGAGAATGTATAGTCACAGGTGTATATTTAGCCAATTCTTACTCTCTATTTTCTAACACCTTGACGATGGCCTGCTTGGGCTGATACATGTTGGTGTCTTTTTAATATGTAGCACTGTCTTAGAATAAAGGCTTTTTTACTTTGTGAGTGCCTGGATGTGAATTTATTTTTTATTTTTTTATTTTTTGCTTCAGGATCCACTTTTCACTTTTAAATAAAAAGTCTGTTGGATGTTAAATTCATATCCTAATACTTGAATACTCTGTGCGATCTGCTGCAAGGATGTCCTGCAAGGAAACAAAATCCCAATCAAAAATAAAATCAATTTAGGTTTGAACACACAAGGCGTACTGAAAGCGAAAAAAGAATAATACAAAACAACAGCTCTATTTTCGACAGTTCAGTAAAATGAGTGAAGAAAGCTTTTTGGTGTTATCACACCAGAAAGAAGCACAGCAGCGTGATCATGTAAGCACATGCTCGGACACATACACAATAACTACAGTACTGCAGAAGCTGAAGGTGTTTACAGATAGAAATAAGTCCACAATATATCTTACCGTACTCTGAAACCCATGTGCACCGAATGCTGGATCAGCATAATGTATCTCTTGATCATGAGCCTTAACTGTTTTAATAGTAATCAGACATTTAATAAACCTAACTACACTTGATCAACTTGACTGATTTTTGTTTATTTGCTTTGTTTGTTTAATTTTTGCATGTCAATACTTGCCTTCTTTTTCTGGTTGTTTGCACCTTCTGTAGTAAATCAAACCTACAACAGCTATTAACACCAGCAGTGCTAGAATAACAGCTATTGACTTCATGAAACGCGAACGGTTAGGTGCTGTAATTCACAGAGAAACCAGCCATTAGTGTAATCTGATAGTTTAAACTTTAAAATAAAATTTGTATATAATAATATTTGTTAACAGTGAACAATATGTCAGATAACACTGCAGATGAAAGAACACATATAACTGACCTTAACGCCTATATAGACAAGGACTACAGTAAAACACAGTTTTGATTCATTTAACATGATTAGAGGAAAAGAGAGAATGTGATACCTGGACATGTCAGACAGAGTTCAGTGATGTTGCTATATTTAGTCCGGTTGGTGAATGAATACGCCACAACACAGCTGTAGGTGTTTTTATCCTGATACTCCACCTCCAGAGGAAGAGAGAGACTGATGCTGAGATCAGACACACTGATGCTGGACAATAAACTGTTTCCTTTGTACCAGGAGAGAGTCACATGACCCACATTCATCACTGAACACAGCAGTGAACAATCCTGCTCTGATGATCTTTCAGATGAAGAACATTGTGAAGAGTCTCTGGTGATGACAGGAACAGGAAGAGCAGCTGAAACATTATAAATAAAAAAGTTGTTCGGCAAGAACAATCAAACATATAAACTTTGTGTTTTTTGTTTGTTTTTACTTTGACTTATGATACTTTAAAATGTCACAGACATAGGTGATGTCAGTTATATTTACATACTAAATTGACTTTTCATTCTTACACTAATTTATCCATCTAAACTAGAATGATTAAATTCTCTTTCTCTTTCTAAATTTGGCTTTACAGCTTTTCTAACCATCATTGTACCTAAAACTTTGACACCATTGTCTTTCTTCCTTCTATTCATAAGTATTTCCATCAGGAAATAGAAAACAAAAGTGCATTATGAGAGAACTCTCCTGCTAAACAGGGTGTAGAAAATAAGTTTTGCTCTCACTTTGGTTTGTTATTTAACACTTCTTAATCACAGATGAATCAGGGGGAAATATTTTAATTTTGAGAATCATCAGAGTCTGGATCATCATGAGATGGACATCAGTTACTCACCATAGACAGTAACACTGAATCTCTTGTATGAAGTTCCTCTGTTGCTGATGATCAATAGTTTATAAAGTCCAGAGTGTTCAGTTCTGATGTTTCTGATGGTCAGAGATCCAGTTTGTCTGTCCATCTGGAGTCTTTTGTCAAATATCGTATTAGTGGCATCTATATAGATGTTCTGTCTGTGGATCTCAGCTATACGAGTGTCTCGAGGTCCAAACATCCACAGCATCTGATCATCTCTCTGTATTTTAACATCAGTGTTTAGAGCGACAGAATCTCCCTCCATCACTGATACTGACTTCACTTCATCTGTATCACCAATCACACCTGGAGAAAAACAAACAGTTTATCAAGCAAATAAAAAAATAAAAATAAACTGTTTAGGATCAAACAGAATATTAATGAGGAAGATCCACTAGGACAAATATTATTGCACTTAAGGCAAAACACTATACAGGCGAAAAGGTTTTTCATGCAGTGGTCAATTTCAGACTATTAGAAACAACAAAACAAAAATACACTTAAGTGTTTCTTTAATTGCACTTTATCTATTTGTGTCTATTTCAATTATAAGTCATATCTTTAAAGGCTGCTTTTTCTAAATGAGTTTTTTTTTTCTTCTCCTGCCTGATTTTATACATTTAATTCTTAAACAAATGGTGAAAATACTTCTTTTTCTTTTTCTTTTTTCTTTTTTTTTTCTTTCTGGCAAGAATTCTGAACCTCGCTTTATCCAATGTTCAGATTTTTGTTCTAAATATTTTTGCAAATTAGTGCATATTTAATTAGATATTACCTCATCTGCATATTTAAACATAACATTCCAGAAAACTAGTAGGTAATACAATTTTTTGTTTTGCAAATCTTAAAACAAAGGATGTTATTACGTACCATTCATCAGCGAAAAACACAGATAGAAGAAAGATGCGCTGTGAATCATTTTTTCTGAACTTCTCAATAAACACTCAACAATATACAGACTAAACATGACCGACATCCGACCGCCTAAAACACTTTCAACGATCAGGTCCTCCGTTTACAAATTGTTAGATGTATTCTAGTTCACATGTTCCGTCTTCAGTGACAAAAATATCCATAGAAAGAATTAATAACGTTTACAAGAGAGGAATAATAAAGATATTTCCATTTGGTTTGAATTTTTGAAAGTCGGTTCTGAAAAAGGACGTTACGCACGATCACAGCTCTCTCAACTGTTCATGCTAGCGTTTCTCAACCGGGGCGGCACCGCTCCCCAGGGGGCGTCCGGAGAGCATCGGGGGTCGCTGGAAGCAGTATTTTTGAAAGGGGGGCGCTGAGCTGTTGATGGGGGGCGTTTGAGTTTACATCAAAGATGTATGAGCTGAACCTTGCAAAAGAAAATGGTCTGCCACATCACGCCAGCTCTAAACTTGTTGCATCAAAGCGCACTTTCTGTATCTATTTGTCAACTTGTCTGTAGCGTAACAAGCGCGTTTAGTGCGTCATAAAATAGAAATAGAACGCGGCATCCGTTTACTGACAGCGCTTGCGCTCAATTACTGAACGACTGATTAAAACGGGACCCATGTGCTTTGACGCAACGTCTCGCGCCGTTCGCGCCCGGTGTAGCAGTGTTAATACTACCGCTTCTATACTAGACGGCGTATCATTTCCATAGCAACGACCCTTTAATTTAGTGTTCGCTCGGCTTTCTGTAGCGCAGCTGATGAACTTCCCGTGAAACCAATAGACACAATAAAGCATGAGATGCGTTTTCTTGTTTAGATAAAATAATATAAATGCTTTTTGTTTGCTGATTGACAAATTTCTAATTCTATTCTGTAGTTTAGAGTTTATTCAAGGCACAAAATATAGCCTAATTTATATTCACGAGCCTTTTTTTTCTACTTGGGAAACTTATGATAATATTTCAAGACCAGTCAAATCAAATATGGCATGAATGTCATTTGCCATTCAATGTAATATGGGTTAAAATACATGCCTTTAAGATATATATTATAAATAAAATATAGCCTATACCACCATTCAAAAAAGGTCAGTAATGGTTTTGAAACAAATCCTTTCTGCTGTAAGTTTGCATTTATTTGATAGACCATACAGTAAAAACAGTGTACAGTTTGAAATAACCGCTTTACAAGTTTACAAAAATATAAATTTAATTATTTAAGACAGATATAAATCAGGACTGCACTAAAATAATAACTATTTTTAATATGAGAAGCATATGTTTCCTATCTTTCTACAACCCCAATTACAGAAAAGTTAATGAAGCTAATTAAAAACACACCTGAACTATGGAATTAGATTTGTTCCAAATAAAATGAATGTAATTTTTAAAGAAACGTATGAAAATATCAAGTGAAACTGAATAAAATGTCTTTGAAACTAAAAAATAAATAAATTACAGGCAAGATCTTTGACCTCGTTTTTAATACACTGCAGGTTTTGCAACTGTGTTCTCATCTTTCATTCGTTGATCTGTACTTACAAATGCACTTCCAGAGTTTTTATTTACGTTTCTAAAGTTTATGTTTACGATTCTGAAGATTTCATTTACGCTTCTGAAGTTTTCGTTCGCCATTCTGGCACAAAGCTCTCGTGGGGGCGGGGTTAACAGCGGTGTGTTCTCATTGGCTGCTGAGTTTTTGATTGACAGCTTCTTGACCTGGAAGTGAAGGCGTCAGTATCGTTGCGCCTGTGTGGATGTGAGCGTCTGTTAGCGGCTTCCTATTTCATTTTAATGATATAAAATGATATATAAAGATTTTTTATTTTTATTTTATCAGTATTTTCTGCTGCTACACTACATTGATGAGATTTCTTAGGAATAGCACAGATGAATGATATAATCATCATGATCATCAATCATCGTCGTTATCAGGATACTCACGGTAAGTTGTCTTGATTTAGTCCAATCACAGGACCTGGTTATATACACACAGCTACAGTCTTCAATTAGATCATATTTGCTTCGATTTAGTTCATATTTCCCCCCCAGCACATAGTGTACAGTACTAAATTTACTCTGACAATAACCAATGTTATTTTGGTTGACAGCGCGCTGTCAATCACTGCGCTGTCAACTTTAACAATGTAAGCCTTTTTACCATGCTTTTTCTGTTAATGAAAAAATAGTCACTTCAGATGAACATGAGGGGAAAAACAAACAAACTTTGACAAATAATGCCTAAATATATATCCAAATGCAAATCCTAATACTTGCAAATAATTATGACTGAAAACAACTGGGTTTCCAGCAACTATACAGTCATGATTATATAGGGCTATACAGAGCCATCTAATGGTTACACAGCGGTATTACAGATGATTAATGGTATATAACTTTGAGGTATTTTAGTACCAAGTTAATACTAATATATATTAAATAATTATATTGTGTATTTATTTGTTTGAAATATTTTAAGTTTGAAATGTGTCATGGGAGTTCAAAGCAGTTTGTATTGTTCGACTATAATACATGTCCTTTCTCTGTTTCCAGGGAGCGGATCAACTTTTCCATAAACTTCTGATGCTGACCCAGAGGATGTAGTGATAGTACCAGAGATCCACTGCCCTCATCAGACAAGAATCTTATTGTGTTCAGACACATCACCTTTGAATGACTGGGATCTTGATCTTCAGACACCTGATATCATGCAAATATTTTTACTTTTTTGGAGCTCTAGATAAAACAAACACTGTTCACAAGTTCACAAGAGGTTGCACTTTATTCCTATTAGTCTATGCTGATCTTGGATTGGCCTACCCACAACATATGATTGTTAAGGGGATAGTTCAAAAATAAAAATATATATATTTTTTTAATTTTACTCACCCTCATGCTCACTGGACAGGTAAACGCAAGTTAAGATTTTTAGGCAAATAATTAATCTCTGTGAGTCCTAAAGATGCTTTAAAAACCACACACAGCGACCGTGACAGTAATCCATCTGACCTTAGTTTTTAAATCAGTATCTTTTGAAGTGAAACAACAGATAAGAAAATCATTAATAATATAAACTTTTGACTATTAATAATCGCTTCCACTCAACTGTCAAATGTGCAAGGGTTACAGTTCACTTGTGTTATGTGAATGAAAGAATATTCTTTTTTTGGCGTGGACTATCCCTGTAAAGACTGATATTGCACTCCAGTACATTACATACTCATTCACTGTTATGTAACTTATACTGTAACAGGAACTGTTGAAAGGATCATTGCAGTGTTTAAAACATATGAATTTTAAACATTCTGTATGTTATGTTCTTGTGCAGTTTGTGTGATAATGTAAATTATAATAATAAACTGTGCATTATGTATACTATGCAGTTAGTGTTTTGTGGATTCTGGTCTTCCCGCTCACAACATAATTGCATCCAAGACTTTCACTTTGATACTTGTGTATATGCTGTGTATTGTGTGACAATAAAGAATGTCAATTTATTTGAATTAATTCACATTTTCATTTACATTCATTCAACTGGTTTATAAAAGTCACACTTGAGTTGATGATTGTTAAAAATGTATTTCCAATTTTAAATGTTAGATGATGATGATGTTAACTAAATAAAATAACTAAACAAAATGATCAGCATGATGAAAACAATTGGCAGCAAGAACATTGTGTGGGATATGAAATAAAACGAGCTTGATTGCCTGTTTGGAGTAAGACTTTCTTGACGTCTGAATATCACAGGATAGTATTGTATTTCAAATGTAACAGCTCAACCTAATTAGACCCTATAATGCAAAAGAATCAAGAGCAATAAACAAATATCATAAGAGAACACTGGACATTAATATTTCCGGTCTTACAGTACTTTAATAATTAAACCTCAATATGACCTTTTTTCTCTTGCGTTTTCTCGTGCTCCTAAAAGCTTATGTTGACAGAGTAGTAGCAACAGATAAATACAGATTGAATTAAAAAACAAAACTCCTAACTTTATATCATTAAAATGAAATAGGAAGCCGCTAACAGACGCTCACATCCACACAGGCGCAACGATACTGACGCCTTCACTTCCAGGTCAAGAAGCTGTCAATCAAAAACTCAGCAGCCAATGAGAACACACCGCTGTTAACCCCGCCCCCACGAGAGCTTTGTGCCAGAATGGCGAACGAAAACTTCAGAAGCGTAAATGAAATCTTCAGAATCGTAAACGTAAACTTTAGAAACGTAAATGAAAACTCTGGAAGTGCATTTGTAAGTACAGATCAACGAATGAAAGATGAGAACACAGTTGCAAAACCTGCAGTGTATTAAAAACGAGGTCAAAGATCTTGCCTGTAATTTATTTATTTTTTAGTTTCAAAGACATTTTATTCAGTTTCACTTGATATTTTCATACGTTTCTTTAAAAATTACATTCATTTTATTTGGCACAAATCTAATTCCATACTGAACCAGCTAATCAAGATTTTCAGATTTACTACAAATTTTCATTGTTTGTGAATTTGATATGTCTTTGGTATGGATGTATGTAATTTTTTTTTTTTTTTTTTTTCAGTGAGAAAGAAGGTGATGGGATTGAGAAATGATTCCTGTGCGTGTTGCAAAGCTTGTTTGCTTTTAAATGACGCTTTTACACAGTGACTATAAAGCCAAATTTGTTCAGAGGAGATAGAAACTAAATAAACATAAATCTTGCTTTTATTGTCACTCACTGGAAAAAATAGGAAGACCTTTTTTTTAAAGATGAACTTTAATACTTTCTCTGTGTTGTTCTCTCCACAGTGAATTTATGAGCCTTATGTGGCTCATCACTGATGGTGAAAGTTGGGAAAAAAGTTGTTGCAGTGGATACTTTTCACAAAAGGTCTAACATCAATATTCATATAACAGCACACATTGCAGTCAATCTGGGACAGTTACACTCTGTTTACTGTAGGGGGCGGCATTAGTTCAGGTGTGTCCAAACAAACCTGTTCCTGGAGGGCCACTGTCCAGCTAATAAAGATTTTCAGATTTACTACAAATTTTCAGGCAACTGTGTTGGAGTTGGTTGGAGCTAAATTTTGCAGGACGGTGGCCCTCTAGGAGCAGCATTGGACACCCCTTAATTAGTTTAAATATCAAATATGTAAAATGAAGTGCTAACCTATGCTGTGTACATAGTGACAAAAATGATCTATTATTATTAAAATATATGAATTAGTACTGAGTCTTATTGTGAATCTCACAAACTGATGGCTCTCACAACAACACCTTCTCACGGCACATTCTTTAAAGTTTCTCAGACGGTTTTCTGAATTCTACATTGTTATGTGACAACACCCATCAGTTTTCATTACAGTCACAAAGAGTTGTTTTGTCTGAATGGCATTGAAGGTCACATTGTTGTCGTTATGTGCTTTCATCAGCATTTTCATGATTGTTATTGATCTTCTTGGTGTTATATATAGTTACGGCATTAATCAGCTGGGTTTATGCAAGGTGCCTTACAAATAAGAAATATGACAAGCAATTTATAGCGCAACAAATCCCACGGTACTGTCATGGCAGGTTTCAGAAGTCAGCTTGAGCAGAAGTGAAACTGGACAAAAGGAATACAGATAGGGAAGGAATACATTAATAGAAAGTACATTTGTGCTTAGTGTTTGTGGAAGAGCTGTACTTTCAGCTGTTTCTTAAAAGTTTGTGGAGGCTGGAAGCTTCTTTCAGTGCAGGGGAACAGAGAGGAGGAACGTTCTGAAAAGCAACTTTTTACCTGATTTTGATGGAGCCAGTAGGTGCTGCTCATTCACTGATCACAGAGAAAGGGAGGGCTCGTACAGTATATACCTGCAAAGGTGCTGGTCCAGAGTGCCAGTCTTGAAGGCCAAAGTTCAAGTTGAATGGCGATTGCTGAAAAGATACTTCAATAATCACCAATATAGGACACTGGTCATTTTTTAAAGTGCTTTTTATAAATAGGATGAGGGTGGAGACACAATGTAAACAGGAAGACAGAACAAGGATCTCTCTCCATTTCTTTTTTTTTTTAAACACCAGTGGAAGCACAGCTTCAGGAGTGAACACAACAAATCAATAGCAACACACCAACAAACAACACAATGACCAAATGAAAGAATAATAAAATATATTTGAAAAATGTATATACAAATAAATCTCTGTAACTTAACACACTAAAACAACTAAAAAATATATGTATGTATATATATATATATATATATATATGGGCCTTCTTGAGACTGTCAGCAAAAATCAGATTTTTTTGCATATCCAAATTTTATTTAGATGGGTTTTTTTAAAGTCTGAACATCACAAAAAAAAAAAAAAAAAAGTCTGGATGCTCTGGCTGCTCAAATCAGATCTTTTGCATCACTATTAACGTGACCCACAATTATGACGTCAAAACTGCTGATGGAAATGACATGTATATATATGACACCCACTCTTAAAGCATTACAAAATATATAAAAAACATAAAAAATAATACTGTGAAAGGTGGAGTGAAATGAAAATATACAAAAACTACCTCACTAATCTGACAATTTTTAACTTTAGCTGCTCCTAAATGAAATGCAATGAAACACATATAAGGGGAAAACATCGGTGTTATCAAAGTGACATCAGGGGTGCTTCTCATTTCTTTGTGCATCCTCGTTTCCTTTCCTCGTGTCTTAGCTCCACCCCCCTTAGGATACGAGGGAAGGATGCAAGGAAAGGAAATAAGGACAGAGGAAGCAAAGGATGAGCATTGACCACTCAAACATCACTTCAAAGCGTCATCACCGGCGCTAAAGGGATCTGCCCTTATGTTGTTAAAGTTTTTAAGGCAATCATAATAAACATTAATAAAGCAAGATGCCCTGTTGAAATATATGACATGCATGGCTTATTTAAACTGCAAAGGTAAAATATAAATGTAAATTATTATGACAGATGTGAAGGGGGAGGAGAATTTATATGTGTGTCAGTTTTTTCACCAAAAAAAAAACTTCAGTATAGGATAACCTGTGTATCCTCGCTCATGACTCCTCAGGAAGCCTCCTCACTCCCTGATCCTCGCCTCCTCGCAGTGAAATTAGAGAATTGAGATGTCCTGCACGATGACAGAGCTCGATCGGTTTCCGGGTCATAGGATGGAGGAGCGAAACGAGGAGGGATATTGAGAAGCAACGTAGGTCGTGTGAACTGCAAAAACTCACGGCACTGACCTACAGTGTGACAATAAATAAAGTCTGTTGGATCCTAGTCTCACGTAGCCAGACCTTCAGACTGACGGCAGAAGGTCTGGGAACCTTGGCCGCTTTAAATGGCGAAGGACTGCCAAGAGGCCATATGACTGACAGGTAAATCAAATAATCATATTTCATTTTGTGCCGCCTCATGTTTAGGGGCATGAAAATGTGTGTAAAAATCTTGGACATATTTTATATGTCTATAGTGCTAACTTTATGTTTCACATATTTCACATACTTTTGAAAATTCAGCTTTAGTTGATCCTCATAAACGCTCATTGTCACAGTTGTAAACACGACGGCTTTCTTCTTTCATGCAGGGGTCTTTCATGTCTTAACAGTTGAATATTCTGTTTGATCTGCTTCAACAACATCCTGCAAGGAAACATCACAATCAAAAATAAAATCAAGTAGGTTCATACACTGAATTATAAAAGTGAAGGACAGAATCATTTAAAACAACAGCTCTATTTCCCACAGTTGAGCAGAATGAGTGAAGAAAACCTTTCAGCGTCATCACATCAGAAAGAAACACCAGTGTGATAGCATATTCTCAGACACATACACGACAGACTCCAGGTATTTAAAGAAGCTGAGGGTGTTTACACATGCACAAAAGACAGAGTTCACACAGAAATACAATATATCTTACCGTACTCTCAACCCGATGTGCACAGAATGTTGTATCAGCGTAAAGTATCTCTTCCTCTTGAGCCTCAACTGTTTTAATAATAATCACACATTTAATAATCTAACTACATTTAATAAACTTGTTTTAGTTATATCTATGTATATATATATATATATATATATATATATATTGAGTGTCAATACTTGCCTTCTTTTTCCGATTGTTTACGCTTTCTGTGGCAGTACATCAAACCTGCAACTACAGCTATGAACACCAGCAGCAGTGCTATAACAGCTATTGAAATATTGAGACGTGAACGCTCATCCCGTTCTGTAATGCACAGAAAAGAGCCAATAGTGTAATCTTAATAGTTTAAACTTTGAAAATAAATAATTATGGTGATGGCATCTATTACACTTCACCTAAGCAGGTTTTCAAGTAAAGTACTTGTATATTTTGATGTTTAAATTGGGTCTTTACTTTACCGCTCACAACATGTCTGATATTCTGCAGTGTTTACAATCATTAAAAAAAAAATATCTGATGAACCCTTTCTCAACTTTGCTAACACATTTCCTTTTGAAACAGGATTAGGGTGGGACAAAAGGCATGACATTTTTTAACCGCCAACTGGCTTTCATTTAAGACAAATGTCACACCTTGATAGGCTAGACAAACATTTGTATATATCTGCTAACAATCAACTGTCAATATGTAAATAACATTGCACACCTTAAAGCACATATAGTCTAAATATTTCAATAAATATTTTTTTTTGCTTTTCATTTGAACTCAATTAGAGGAAAAGAGATAATATAATACCTGAGCATGGCTGACAGATTTGAGTGATGTTGATGTTGTGTTGAGTCTGGTTTCTGATGGGATTGTTGATCACACAGCTGTAGGTGTTTTTATCCTGATATTCCACCTCCAGAGGAAGAGAGAGACTGATGCTGAGATCAGACACACTGATGCTGGACAATAAACTGTTTCCTTTGTACCAGGAGAGAGTCACATCACTCACATTCACTGATGAACACAGTAGCGAACAATTCTGACCTGATGATATTTCTGGTGATGAACATTGTGAAGAGTCTCTGGTGATGACAGGAACAGGCAGAGGAGCTGAAAAACATTAAAAATAAAAAAGTTGTTGAGCAAAAACAATTGAAGATAAACTCTGCCTTTGCTACCCATATTTGTGTTTTTTGTTTGTTTTTATTTTGACTTCTGATGCTTTCGTGATGTCAGTTTATATTTGCATATATTTCGCATTTTCGTTCTTACACCAATTTATCCATCTAAACTATAATCATTAAATTCTCTTTCTCTTCCTAAATGTGGCTTTACAGCTTTTATAACTATCATTGTATGTAACACTTCAACACTAGTGTCTTTCTTCCTTCTATTCATAAGTATTTCCATCAGGAAATAGAAAACAAAAGTGCATTATAAGAGAACTGTCCTGCAAAACAGGGTGTAGAAAATAAATTTCACACACACTTTGGTTTGTCATTAAACACTCATAAATCACAGATGAATCAGGGGAAAAATGTTTTAATTTTGAGAATCATCAGAGTCTGGATCATCATGAGATGGACATCAGTTACTCACCATAGACAGTAACACTGAATCTCTTGTATGAAGTTGCTCTGTTGCTGATGATCTGTAGTTTATAAAGTCCAGAGTGTTCAGTTCTGATGTTTCTGATGGTCAGAGATCCAGTTTGTCTGTCCATCTGGAGTCTTTTCCCAAATATTGTATTATTGGTATCTATATAGATGTTCTGTCTGTGGATCTCAGCTATACGAGTCTCTTGAGGTCCAAACATCCACAGTATCTGATCATCTCGCTGCATTTTAACATCAGTGTTTAGAGCGACAGAATCTCCCTCCATCACTGACACTGACTTCACTTCATCTGTATCACCAATCACACCTGGAGAAAAACAGTTTATCAAGCAAATTAAAAAAAAACGGTTTAAGTTCAAACTGAATATTAATGAGGAAAATTCACCAGGACAAATGTTCATTCTCTTAAGGCAAGACCCTTCAGGCAAAAAAAAAAAAAAAAAAATTACATGCACCGGATTTTACAGTTTTATATTCCGAAGGTTTATTGTTATTATTATTACTGTTATTATTATTATTATTATTATTATTATTATTATTATTATTATTTATTCCTTTTCCCCCCGCAAGAATTCTGGACCTTGCATTATTCAATGTTCAGATTTGTAGAAATGTATGCAGTTGAATTCATATTTAGATAATGCCTTATTTGCATATAGCCTATAACATTTCAGAAATGTTGTAATACAAAAACATTCTTAATGATTCTTAATGTGGGATTCTTAAAACAAAGGATGTTATGACGTACCAGTCGATAGCAAAAGACACAGACAGAAGAAAGATGTGCTGTGAATCATTTTTCTTAACTTCTTCAAAAACACTCAACAACAGGCTAAACATGACGCGAAAACTGAGTGCGCGTGAAAAACAAATTCATCGATCAGGTCCTCCGTTTACAAACATAATGTCTATTCTCAGACGTGGTTACCGTGTTCCATCACCTCTTCAGTAACAACGTCCAAGAATAAAAAAAAAAATTAAAAAAAACGTTTACAAGCGAGAAACAATGCAATTAGGTTATCTGAAGATTGTTCCATTAAGTTTGAATGTTAGGTTCTGAAAAAGGAAAGTCACGCATTACCTACACTTACGCACACAACCCCTCCCTCCCTCCGTCCCTCCTTCTCTTTATCCAGCGCTGGTAGCTGTATAGTAATCAGATATAAGCAACTTCGTCTCTATTAGAACAAACAGCGCTAAGTTCTCTACAAATAAACTTCGTTAAGTTTCCCTCTCTTAATTCCTGTTCTTTAAAATTAAATCGTTTTTTATGAATAGTTTTAATATTTATTTGTCATTTTGTAAAATCGTTTTGCCAAATAATAATAATAATTCACCACACTTGCTTCCACATCAATGCTCAGCAATGCTTCAATGCTTTTTTTCCCCTCAATAAAATTAAGCAGCAGATCAGTGTAAGGTTATATTCATCCATAATTCTGATCATCTCTGCTGCTGAATTTATTAAGGGCCCATCAATTACTTTTATTCTTATAGCATACTTGATGTTACGTATTGACCCAGATCCAAGAAAAGTGCTTAAAATGTTTGTGCCGGTGGAATTTTGAGATGTTTATGCACATGCTGATAAAGAAGAAAAACCTTGAGAGGAGCCAAGTTTTATCTGGGAAGCTCTCCTCCTGGTATACACATAAACACATTTATGCAAGGCATGCACAATTTCAGTAATGGACTTTGCTAGTTTCTTCTGAAAATGACAGCTGTGTGTGTGATCCCTGCAGGATTGGTTGCCAGATGGAAGAGCGTGATTGGTGGGTTGTATGGCACATACCTTTAAAACAGCCTGATCTCACAGAATTCCGTGTAATGTTCACGGACTTAATTAACCTCCGAATCTGTGGTGGCATCACGGAATCGCCGAAAATTCCGTGCTGGGCTCACAGAAGGCATCAGCCGTGTTCCATGCACGGATTCACTGGTTCAACGTAAAAGAGTGACTCCGATGCAGTTATACTTTCACTGGAGTACCTGACAGCCCCTACCCTAAACCTACCCAGTTCTGAACAATAATAATGACGATAAATTTCCCAGTATCGCATCGACATATTGATGCTAAGGGTTTCCGTGCGTGGAGCACGGCTGATGCCTGTCACTGACTTACATTGGTATCACTTCTGTGAGCCCATCACGGAATTTTTTCTGTGAGCCCATCACGGAATTTTCGGCGATTCCGTGATACCACCACAGATTCGGAGGTTAATTAAGTCCGTGAACATTACACGGAATTCTGTGAGATCAGGTTGTTTAAAAGGTCTTTAGACGGGGTGTTCATTTTAGTGTTGTCCTCCCATCGACAGATCCAAATTGTAATGCATCTAACACATGTTTGATACAGATGTGTCCTGTTAATGTTCAGAGTTGCTACATACATTATTAGATGTGTATAGTGTACAGGATTGACCTAATGTTTATCTTCTGATTAGTTTGTGATTTGTTTCTTTGTCAGGTAGTTAGGAAAACTACTTTGTATTTTTGTTTAATTTCATCAAGTTACTTATATGATTGATGACTTCTTTGGTTATTTTTGCTGTTGGTCCCCATGAAGTCATGGCAGCTTAAAATAATGATCTTCCTGCAGGAGTTGGATCACATTTAATAGCAAATATCTCATGTTACATTCTTTTTATCTTTTTCTGGGATGGGACATAACAATGCACCTGTGTCTGTGAGAGTCTAGTGAACTAACATTGAATTTGCAATGCAAACCACAGAGTTTACATAACATCAGGAAGCTTTCAGGTAAGCACACAGAAATTCACCCACTGTTCCCTGTGTACATACATACTGCATGAACAGAGGAAAATGGTAGTACATTCCTAAAAATAAAGGTGCTTCAAAAGGTTCTTCACAGCGATGCCATAGAAGAACCATTTTTGTTTCCACAAAGAACCATTCAGTCAAAGGTTCTTTAAAGAACCATCTCTTCCTTACCTTTTTATAATCTGAAGAACCTTCTTTCACCACAAAGAACCTTTTGTGAAA
This sequence comes from Acrossocheilus fasciatus, assembly GCA_036784905.1. NCBI lineage: Eukaryota > Metazoa > Chordata > Actinopteri > Cypriniformes > Cyprinidae > Acrossocheilus > Acrossocheilus fasciatus. The sequence goes on along the minus strand of CM071959.1, from coordinate 11,711,547 downwards.
CAGAAAGATTCTTCAGATGTTAAAGGATCTTTATGAAACCATTTAGACAAAAAGGTTCCCTTTCGAGGGAACTTCGAACTGCGTCCTCTAGGGGTCGCTATGGGGAACGCCGTCAGCGTGACCCGTGTCTGAAGCATATATACAAAAACACCACATGTTGGCCGGCGACAGCCTATGACGTCACTACCGGCACGACCACAGTATAAAGGGGCGCCGGGAAAATACGTCATTCTCTTCTTCGTCTTCAGTGACTGTTTTGTTTGAAGCGTGTATTCTACAGGTAAGAAACAATTTTTCTACTATGGCGAGCACTAGCAAGGCGTTTAAGAGATGTGTGCATCCGTGTCCTCGTTATTTGACACCTGATGACACACACGATCTTTGCGTCTTTTGTTTGGGCGAGGAGCACGCACGCGATGTTCTCGAGGGGGCAATCTGCGTGCACTGTGAGCTTTTTTCTATGAGAAAGCTCCGCTCTCGGGCTTGCAGGCGGAGCTGGCTCATGAGTTAGAGAGGGGGCTTTCCCTCTCGCGCTCGTCGGCCGCGAACGAGAGTGAGTCGCTGGATGACGATGATGCGATCTCTCTGACATCATCTGATCCAGCGGCTAGTGCTCTGCTGGGTTTTGCCCAGGAAGAGCAGGAGATGTCTGAGAGCGAAGAAGTTGAGACTGAGCCCTCTCAATCCTCCTGCCCTGCGTATGACGAACTGTTGGAGGTTATGGAACACGCCACGGCGAGGCTTGACTTGCCGTGGAAGCGGGCCAAGATGGTGGCGCCGCGGGGTCGTCTCGATGAGCATTATCTTTCTGGCCATAGCCCCCCAGCTCGAGTGAGCCTTCCATTTCTTCCTGATTTCCATGCGGAGGTTGAGAGGGAATGGAAAAAGCCGTTTTCCTCTCGCATTCATAGGTTTCAGCATACCAGTTATGCTAACATTGAGGGGATGCGTGAAAGCGGCTATGAGGGGATGCCCCCTGTGGAGGAGACGCTGGCCAGCTATCTCTCTGTGGGCGAGACATCCTCTCTCAAGGCTCACTCCTTGCCGTCTAAGCCCCTTCAGGAAACATCTCGCTTAAATGGCAGGGCATACGCAGCAGCAGGTCAGGCTGTCGCTTCGTTGCACACGATGGCGGTGGTTCAGGCTTACCAGGCTGATCTGCTGAACAACGCAGGGGTCCTGGCCCATCTCCTTCCGGGGATTAGAGATGGGCACAGAAGGCTAGTGCCGCAACTCGTGCCCCTCCCCCGCCTGCGGGTAGGGCTAGAGGGAGGCGCGGGTCAAAGAGAGGTAGGCAAGACCTGAGGGAGGTGATCCAGACGAAGCGTTCTCAACGCTCTCTTCCAGGACCAGAGTAATAATTGAAACATCTACTCCCTTTCCTCGGGGGGCCTGTCATCTGCCCTTATCTTCCCCTCTCTAATTCCTCTGCAACCTCCGTTTTATTCCACCTGACTGAGGTTGGGTGGGGACCAAGATAGAACCTGCGCTTTAAAATCATTGCAGTCTCTATGCTGGACTTATGATGTTTTGGTTAAGTTCTATGCTTCATAGAAACTACCTTACTGATGGTCCGGACCCGACTCTTCGGATTTCGCCTCCGGGACTGATCTCATGCGCAGGAACCATGGATGGGTGAGTACGATCCAGTTCTTTTGTTTACTGGTATTTATGTGTTCCACACTGGCGACACTGCAGTTCCAGGACCTGCGGGTCTTTTTACTTCAGTTTCTTTGGTTTGAGAAGGTGCATGGCTATCTGAGGATATCTATGTGCTAGCTTAGGGACTGCTCCCCTTCCGAGGGTTTTTAAGTAGCAATCTCCCTGAGCCCTTGCCTAGTGTGTGCGTCTCCCCTGCTAGGGTTTAAGTAGAGCCCAAAAGTTTTGTGGCAGCCTCTCTGGAGGGCTTACCGGCTTTTTAGGCCAGTGGTCGCTCTCCAGAGTTCTGTCATTCAGCCCTTTGCTCTTCTTGTTGGTCGAGCTGGCATTGCTCCCCTCACTATTGAGGGTCAACTATGAGCATACTGCTCCCATCTGAGCGTCTGAGATTCCTCTCATGCTGAGAGTTGGGTTCTCCACTCTCCAGAGCCATGTTGTTGGTCGAGCTAGCATTGCTCCCCTCACCATGAGGGTCACCTATGAGCATGCCGCTCCCTTCTGAGCGTCTGAGTTCCCTCTCATGCTGAGAGTTGGGTTCTCCGCTCCCCTAGAGCTCTGTGTCACACATGCTCTCCTTGTGGGTCGAGCTGGCATTGCTCCCCTCACCATGAGGGTCACCTATGAGCATGCCGCTCCCTTCTGAGCGTCTGAGTTCCCTCTCATGCTGAGAGTTGGGTTCTCCGCTCTCCAGAGCTATGTGTTGGTCGAGCTAGCATTGCTCCCCTCACCATTGAGGGTCACCTATGAGCATGCTGCTCCCATCTGAGCGTCTGAGATTCCTCTCATGCTGAGAGTTGAGTTCTCCGCTCTCCAGAGCTCTGTCATCAGCAGCCTCAGGTTGTTAGGTCTCTCTGCCTCCCTGTTGGGTTGCTCTCCTTGTTGGGGCGAGCTGGCGTTGCTCCCCTCACCATGAGGGTCACCTATGAGCATGCCGCTCCCTTCTGAGCGTCTGAGTTCCCTCTCATGCTGAGAGTGGGGTTCTCCGCTCTCCAGAGCTATGCTGTTGGTCGAGCTAGCATTGCTCCCCTCACCTTAGAGGGTCACCTATGAGCATGCCGCTCCCTTCTGAGCGTCTGAGTTCCCTCTCTTGCTGAGAGTTGGGTTCTCCGCTCCCCTAGAGCTCTGTGTCGCATATGCTCTGCTTGTGGGTCGAGCTAGCATTGCTCCCCTCACCATGAGGGTCACCTATGAGCATGCCGCTCCCTTCTGAGCGTCTGAGTTCCCTCTCATGCTGAGAGTTGGGTTCTCCGCTCTCCAGAGCTATGCTGTTGGTCGAGCTAGCATTGCTCCCCTCACCTTAGAGGGTCACCTATGAGCATGCCGCTCCCTTCTGAGCGTCTGAGTTCCCTCTCTTGCTGAGAGTTGGGTTCTCCGCTCCCCTAGAGCTCTGTGTCGCATATGCTCTGCTTGTGGGTCGAGCTAGCATTGCTCCCCTCACCTTAGAGGGTCACCTATGAGCATGCCGCTCCCTTCTGAGCGTCTGAGTTCCCTCTCATGCTGAGAGTTGGGTTCTCCGCTCTCCAGAGCTATGCTGTTGGCGAGCTGGCATTGCTCCCCTCACCATGAGGGTCACCTATGAGCATGCCGCTCCCTTCTGAGCGTCTGAGTTCCCTCTCATGCTGAGAGTTGGGTTCTCCGCTCTCCAGAGCTATGCTGTTGGTCGAGCTAGCATTGCTCCCCTCACCTTAGAGGGTCACCTATGAGCATGCCGCTCCCTTCTGAGCGTCTGAGTTCCCTCTCTTGCTGAGAGTTGGGTTCTCCGCTCCCCTAGAGCTCTGTGTCGCATATGCTCTGCTTGTGGGTCGAGCTAGCATTGCTCCCCTCACCTTAGAGGGTCACCTATGAGCATGCCGCTCCCTTCTGAGCGTCTGAGTTCCCTCTCATGCTGAGAGTTGGGTTCTCCGCTCTCCAGAGCTATGCTGTTGGCGAGCTGGCATTGCTCCCCTCACCATGAGGGTCACCTATGAGCATGCCGCTCCCTTCTGAGCGTCTGAGTTCCCTCTCATGCTGAGAGTTGGGTTCTCCGCTCTCCAGAGCTATGCTGTTGGTCGAGCTAGCATTGCTCCCCTCACCTTAGAGGGTCACCTATGAGCATGCCGCTCCCTTCTGAGCGTCTGAGTTCCCTCTCTTGCTGAGAGTTGGGTTCTCCGCTCCCCTAGAGCTCTGTGTCGCATATGCTCTGCTTGTGGGTCGAGATGGCATTGCTCCCCTCACCATGAGGGTCACCTAAGAGCATGCCGCTGCCTTCTGAGCGTCTGAGTTCCCTCTCATGCTGAGAGTTGGGTTCTCCGCTCTCCAGAGCTATGCTGTTGGTCGAGCTAGCATTGCTCCCCTCACCTTAGAGGGTCACCTATGAGCATGCCGCTCCCTTCTGAGTGCCTGAGTTCCCTCTCTTGCTGAGAGTTGGGTTCTCCGCTCTCCAGAACGGTGTTTCAAATCCATGTTATGGTAAGTGCGCACGCTAGTCTCTGTGCACTTTCTGAAAGCCACGTTGTGGTAAGATTGCACACCAAGTGTTTTGCGAACTTTCTAAAATCCTGTATGGTATGGGTTACGCGCTGCGGCTTCGTGCCCTTTCTTTGAGTCGGTCAGGTCCCGGTTTTCACCTTGGGCCCCACTCTACCTATGTATCCCCAGTGATACTGACTTGAACAGGGTGTTGCTACCAAGGATCTGTTGAGACAATTCCTTCAGCGAGCTCATGCTGAGCAAGCAGTAGCCCCTGGGTGACAGGCCAAGGCCTAGTTACTATCCTAGGCGCTTGGTCGTATCCCCTTAAAGGAATCTCTACTAAATCTGATTCCAAGCCATTGAGCTCTACCCTCGGTCCAGGAGGCCTGGCCCCTAACAGGTAAGTTCTGGGGTATGCAGCTCAGGTTTTTGGCCAAAGGGGATAATGTCACTGACAGCCGTCGAACCGTCCCAGGGGCAACTCCCTTACCCGGGTAGAGTTGATACTTAGTGCTCGCCTTTTTGTGCTTGGCTTGCACTCCCCTCAGCATGGTGGCGTGGGTATTCCGTTCCCCATAGCGACCCCTAGAGGACGCAGTTCGAAGTTCCCTCGAAAGGGAACGTCTCAGGTTACATATGTAACCATGGTTCCCTGAGTAGGGAACGAGACACTGCGTCCTCTAGGCTCGGTGCCATGCTTCGGACGCAAGCTTCAGACGAAGAAGTGAATGACGTATTTTCCCGGCGCCCCTTTATACTGTGGTCGTGCCGGTAGTGACGTCATAGGCTGTCGCCGGCCAACATGTGGTGTTTTTGTATATATGCTTCAGACACGGGTCACGCTGACGGCGTTCCCCATAGCGACCCCTAGAGGACGCAGTGTCTCGTTCCCTACTCAGGGAACCATGGTTACATATGTAACCTGAGACGTTCTTCTATGGCATTGTGAAGCACCTTTATTTTTAAGAGTGTGTGCTATTTCACACAGAACTAATGCATGACCCCTAAACCACCGAGAAGCTGTAACAGTTTTTTTTTTCTCTCAGTTAACCTCTAGAAGATTTTTTTTTTTTTCTGTTGACACCTTGGTTTCTGGTAGGCCACTATTTCCTTTTCAGCTAAAACTCAACATCCTTGTCAACTTTCTCATCGGATAGTTAAGGTTAAACATATTTGGGTCCCACTTTATATTAGGTGGCCTTAACTACTATGTACTTACATTTAAATTAATCATTTGGTACAATGCACTTATTGTGTACATACATGTTTTTACATTGTACTTATATTTTTAAAAATACATATATGTAATTACATCTGTAATTAATTTTTGTACTTACATTTATAATTACACTGTTGACCCATCCCTTACACCTTAACCCACCCTTAAACCTACCCAGACCACCAAACCTGTCCCTAACCTACCCGTATCCCACCTCAATAGCAGCAAAAGTGTTTTGCAATACAGTATGAACATAAAAAGTACATTGTACTTATTCTTTAATGTAAGTACATAGTAGTTAAGGCCACCTAATATAAAGTGAGACCCATATTTGTAATACTTTGAAAAATCATAACTGTGGAGAATATGAATCATAATATTTTTTATTAATGTAGCAGCCTTTTTAAGCAGATCCTTTTTAAGATATCAGCTCAGTTTTAACCTAAGTGACAGGAAACAACAGGAAACCAAATTTGATTAGACTTACAATGCTTCTTATTACTTTTATTTCAATCATTTACATATGTATTTGTGGAAATGCAATTTGTGGCCATACAATGAAATCTGTTTGTAATCCGTCATCTGGGTCTCTTGAACTCAAACTAATGCCACCATCAGGTCAAAAAGTTTCTTGCTATTTACTTTATTTAGTTTTGAAGCATGATGCTTTTCCCCAAGCTCCAAATCTTAATGACAAGCTACATTCAACACAATAAAATTTTAACAGTTTTGATCCTACTGATCAAATAGGTATTATTCAAAACCTAGAATGACGCAGACCATCTAGAATGATGACGGTGAAGCTGTATCACTAAAGAGAAACATTCAATGTCACTAAACACTACTCTTATTTCAAGCTGATCTTTTACCTGTGCCTGTATTTAAAGTATGTATTCCAGTTCACTGAAGCGTTCTCACTACATTTGTTTTCAGTGAAGCACAAAGGGTGGTAAGGGAGTTTCACAAGGGCTTGAGAGCAAAGCACTCGCTGTGGGCACAAATACACCTTATACACACTAACACTCAAGTGCACTCTTGCTTGTCCAACAATAGGTTCGCCAAAACACCTGCTGCTGCATTCAGCAACAACAACAAAAACGCTCAATACCCCACACTGACCTAAATAGATCTGACCACAGGTATCATTTTGAATCTAAAACTGAGCTGCTAGTAAAGGCAAAAAGCATCTCATGTTCATTCCGCATTTCAAAAAGGGCCCTTGTGCACCACTGCTTCAGTGCAAAACATTTTTGTGACAAACATTTTAATGCCATTTGAGATGGCAACAGTTAATGCTGTAGTGTGAATGCTGCAGTAACTGCATTTGTTTGGCATACAAGACTTTGTGGTTTTAAAGCTGATACTGTTTAAAAGGCACAGAATGTAAAATCATAAAGATGCCCTGGCGTCTTTCTCTCAAGCAAAAATTATATAGAGTAATTTATACAGAATCAGATTTTGATCTCCAGACAGTCTATAGTCTTTGCTAAAAAACTGCCCTGGAAAGGCATGACCTGCGATTGTGGTCGGGTTGTTATGCTGTCTGTCTTTGCATGATGCAAGTCCTGCTTAACCACAATTTCTCAAATAAAATATTTTCAGTGCATTTTACTTTGGTTTGACACACTATGTTAGTTTTGGCCACGTAATTCACATTTAAATAGCATATTTGAAATCAGCCAAAAAAAAAAAAAAAAATGTCTTATGCTGAAATAGCATTAAAAAAACAACTTGTTTTTCAGGTTGGTCCAGGCAATGTGCATAATGTGCTTTTCTAAGCACACATCTCAGGGCACTTTTTGTTTTTATGCAAACCAGAGCTTCTAAAGGCAGCTGCTGTGACATGATGGCTTTATCAGCTGGCAGTTGGCTTTTATTTAGGGACTTTCTCCCATTCATAGTAATGAAGCTGTGTCCCAGTTCAGAGGCTGCATCCTTCAAAGGCTGCAAAGATTGAACCACACACTGTTAATACCTTTTTTTGATAATTACAGTAAAAATAAACCAAAAAGAAGCACTCTATGTAGCTGTACACTTAAATCAAATAAATCATTAGCTCTTATTTAAATAGTTACATATCTATTCTCTCCTGCAAAGAGTTGTAATTTCCTACATCATCTCCATCATTTATGATCTGCTTCCTTCACCCACATCCTATAGCCTACATAAACCACCAGAGCTTTAACCACAATCAAGATAACAGAGAAACACAGGTCAATCATAACTATTACATAATGGAACTTAATACCCTCAAACACACCCTCACACACATAACATCTGCTGATTGGAAACAGTATTCCAGAATATTTTGTGATGTAAATTTATCTCACCAATCACTGTCGAGGAGAAGCATTTAAATTTAACCTTGCTAGCTAATGCGTAATGTTGATATCAATCTCTCATGGCAGCTGAATCAGGGTCAATGATGGTTCATGGTTTGACATTGCAAAAATAGGAAAGTTTAGTCGGCAAGCTCACTTTAAACCAGCATGTCAAACATCGTGTAGCAGTTAGAGAATGCAGTGCACAGCAGAGTTCTGTGCAAATTGTTGCATTGCTTTGCTACACACTTTTCGGTCCCACTTTATATTAGGTGGCCTTAACTACTGTGTACTTACATTTAAATGAATCATTTGGTACAATGCACTTATTGTGTTCATACATGTTTTTACATTGTACTTATATTTTAAAAAAACACCTATATGTAATTACATTTGTAATTAATTTCTGTAATTGCATTTAGATGTACACCCTTAAACCGACCCAGACCACCAAACCTGTTCCTAACCTTACCCGTATCCCCTCAATAGCAGCAGAAGTGTTTTGCAATACAGTATGAACACAATAAGTACATTATACTTATTTTTTGATGTAAGTACATAGTAGTTAAGGCCACCTAATATAAAGTGTGACCCACTTTTCTTCTTTGTTGTTAGGATGGTAAAAATGTTAGGCTGGTCTGCCTCAGAGGTCTAACAATACTTCATCAATGTCAAAATGACTGAGATGACCTATCAAATCAAAGTAGGTGGGCTTTACTGTTCACAGAAGCAGAGAGTGAATTCAAAGCCACTGGAAGGCAAACCTGCAACCTTTAACCAAAAAAGTGTAACAGCTAATGCTAACACTGCTGCTTTGGCAGTAGGAAATGTCACGACAGGTAAAACACATTTACGGCATTACTACCAGCAAATGTGTTGTTGTTAAATAAAACAGTTAATTTAGCTGAAAAACATAATACATGGAACAGTTTTGCTGCCAACTGTCAGTTTTAATGTTGAAGGAAAGTGTCGTAAGACAGTTTTTTATGATACAAATGTTAACTGACATTAAAGGAACACTCCACTTTTTTTGGAAATAGGCTCATTCTCCAACTCCCCCAGAGTTAATAAGTTGAGTTTTACCGTTTTTGAATCCATTCAGCCGATCTCCAGGTCTGGTGATAGCACTTTTATCATAGCTTAGCATAGATCATTGAATCCGATTAGACCAGTAGCATCGTGTTCAAAAATGACCAAAGAGTTTCGATATTTGTCCTATTTAAAACTTGACTTTTCTGTAGTTATATCGTGTACTAAGACCGGCGGAAAATGAAAAGTTGCGATTTTCTAGGCCGATTTGGCTAGGAACTATACTCCCAGTCCGGCGTAATAATCAAGGAACTTTGCTGCGGCAGCAGGCGCAGTGATATTATACAGCGCCCGAAAGTAGTCCCCAGCTAGATAACTAGTTATAATATAGCCAGGGACTACTTTCAGGCGCTGTGTAATATCACTGCGCCTGCTGCCGCAGCAAAGTTCCTTGATTATTACGCCGGACTGGGAGTATAGTTCCTAATTATATCGGCCTAGAAAATCACAACTTTTCATTTTCCGCCGGTCTTAGTACACGATATAACTACAGAAGAGTCAAGTTTTAAATAGGAAAACTATCGAAACTCTTTGATCATTTTTGAACGCGATGCTACTGGTCTAATCGGATTCAATGATCTATGCTAAGCTACTCTAAAATATGGTAGCATTTATGCAGGGGCGGATTTAGTGATTTGGGGGCCCCAGGCAAAATACAGAAATGGGGCCCTATGCATTTTCACGCATTTACCTATAGATCAACTTTAAAGTTTCTTTTTCTGTTGTGATGCTTGCTGCTGCACAATGGTGGTCCAAAGTTGTGTCCAATGTTTCTACATTTTTCATGTACATGGTATAATGGCTTTTTCTCATGTTGTAGACCAAGAAATAGCAATTGATTTACAGTTGAGACACAGGTTTTCACAATAACAAAATAAATTATGAAAATGATAAACCTCACAATTGAACCTTTAAAATTTTTATTATTTTTTTTTAAAGAAAAGGGATGAGTCAGAAGTATAAATGCTTGTAGTTCTGAACCAAATCCTCCTTAAAAGCACAATGGGTTGTGGCTTTGGGACTTATCCTATTGTCACATACTATTTAGGAAGAGATGCACATTCATTGTTTAAAGTTTAAAGCTCTGGCTCCCTCTATTGTCACTGGTATGAATTCACCACGTTTTACATCTCCAGAGTGGACAAGCACAGAGGTAAGGTTCTTTTATGAATTAGTCAAATAATTACTGTGTAAGTCCACAATGACATCTTTCTTTAGAATATGGCAAACTTTTTTGGACTAAAGACTTCAGTAAACAGTGAAAGACTCTTTTTAGATACTTTTTGTCATGGCAAAATTATTTTTATTTGGGCAACACTGATTTAATAACCTAAACACATGGTCAGTGCTGTTTTAGAAAGTTTGGTAGATGAATGTAGAAACAGATAACAAAGGTTTTGTTTGCATTGCAGTACTACTTTACCTGTGAGCGTAGCACAGTATTAGCAGTGTTAGGAAGATTACTTTGGAAATGTAATAGGTTACAGATTACAAGTTACCCTACTTAAAATGTAATAAGTAGTGTAACTTTTCAATTACTTTATTAAAGTAAATGTAACTGATTACATTTGATTACTTTTCTAAATTTGTAATGTTTTCAACTGTTAATCATTTTCAAACATGTAAACCAGGCAGGGTTAACCTTACGTGCTCAACACTGATTACTGTCAGACTTTCAAAATCTTTCATCACTTGAATTAAGATTTTTTTTAAAGTAGACATTGGATGCAAAATTCACTTTTACATGGTGTTTGCATGTAAATGTATCTTAGCAGTGTGTAAGCAGTGACACAACCACCCTACAATGATAAAAATACATTCACTTTTTTAATCCCCAAAATCCTAAACAGTCTCAATTTTCAAGCCGTTTTGATTTTCTGAGCAGTATGATGTCATGTTGCTCAGGCCCTGCCCTCAACCACTGAAGTACTGTCTAATATTAGCATATTTTCGCCTTCAGCCAGTTGTACGAAGTCCATAATTTTCTCCACGCTCCAGCAGCTGTCTTGTAAGCAATTCAGTTGTTTTGTAGTTTTGTGATGTAGAAGAACGTAAGAATCTTAATTTTCTCCTGACATCAGAGCCACTGAGGACGCTGTGCATTAGTTTTGTTTTTAATGGTAATGTGCCACCGAATACACCTAAATTTGTTTATATCTGCACAAATAATTTTACTCCAGACTGCTTTCTGAACGAGGGACAATTCAAGGCAGGTTTTGTTAAAAAGATAACACTCAAGGATGGATCAGTACCCATTGTTCGTGATCCAACTGCACCTCCAGAAGAAGGAAGTTTGACACTTTATATTTTTTATAAAGAACAAATAACAGCACGTTGGAAGGCCAAAGTTAGATTAAACTGGTGACAAACCCTGAGGTTCCAATGTAACATTAGGTGTAATCCATTAAATAATATCTATAAGATTTTAGGGATGAGTGGATAGTTATACGGAGTTAGATGAGTGGAGATTATTCAGAAATATTTGACTGCTGAATCCCAAATGACCAATCAATATCAAATATTCCAGAGAAATTAATAATACATGTTAATCAATCCTGAAATTTTTTATTTGTTATCAAATACTGATGACACTGAACACTAGGTTTCAACCACTTACATTCGTAACTGTGAAGCATTCGTCACTCTCTGAAAATCTGCCCTTAAAGATGCACTTTGAGATCATGGACCCTGAAGTACTTGAAAAATGACTTTTTCATGCCAGCTTCATATTAGTCACCAAAATGCTAATACACTGATCCTGTCATTTTGCATTAACACTCGAGTATATGATGTGGTGTTCTTCATCCGGTTTCTGAAAGAAATCAAAACATGAACGTTAGGAATTAAAACTAAAATAACGAAAAAATTGTGTATGTGTATATAAGTAGTGTTTGTGTGTATACATCTATACCAACAGTCTGGCAATGTTCTTGTAATCCTTCTAGATTATAAAACACTATAAATTGGCTCAAGGACAACTGTTGAATACAAAAGACAATTACAAGCACAGGACATGATAGCAAAAGCATGATGTTTTATTCGATCTTTTTAAGAAACATTCATAAATACTGGCAATTTGTACATGCACAATTTCTACCACAAAGGGGAGACTTTAAACAGAGCTTCACTTTTTAAAGGACATTTTGGGCATTTTAAAAACAATTTTCATTTTTGTCTCTTCATTGTTAATCACTGGTAGAGCAGCAAAAAGTCAATTGGCAGTTCTGGCACTGCTTTCCTGCATTTGATTTAGCTGCCACTGAAGTTTCGGGATTGATAATAATGCCTCTGTGATTTGACGACTGTGCATCACTGTCTGTGTGTCTGTTTTTTTTTATTTTTATTTATGGATGGCGGCGCGCTCAGACACAGTGGCTACTCCGGGTCCTAAAGACGGTGCTTTTATGTCTTTTAATGTCGTCTGTTCCTCTCCAAATAGTGTCAATTTACCGTTAATTCATAAGGAAATCACTGCAAAACTCATCTATGATCGCCAAAGTCTTTTGGATATCGGCAACGAATACAAACACCAACTCTCACCGGCGGCTACTGAGAAGCTACGAGGCCTTTGTTTACTGCTGAAGCCGGACCTCAAAACCACGGCCTCGCCTACTGACGCTACCCGCACAAGGCAGCCTCGCATGCGGTGTGAGAGAGGACGGAAGCACGGTAAGCGCGGAGGTATACGAGCCAGGCTAAGAGCTAACCCCACAAGACCAGCTCTTCCAACACTCATGCTCTCAAACGTTCGCTCTCTGGAAAATAAATTGGACATAATTCAGCTCAGTCGATCTACACAACATGAGGCAAGGGATTGTTGTGTGTTTGTTTTCACTGAAACATGGCTAAAGGACAACATCCTGGACTCCGCCATTCAGCTGCACAGGCTAAACTGCTACCGAGCGGACAGAGATTCATCACTGTCTGGTAAGACTCGCGGCGGTGGCTTGTGTGTGTATATCAACAAAGAATGGTGTAACAATGCTGCGTTAGTATCAAAATACTGTTCGTCGCTGATGGAGTTTATGTTTGTGAAGTGTCGACCGTTCTATCTGCCGTGGGAGTTCACGGCCATTGTTATTGTTGCGGTTTACATCCCCCCGTGTGCAAACGCTAAGGACGCGCTTCGTGAACTGTATAGCGCCATCAGCGAACAACAAACAAATAACCCCGACAGCTTTTTCATCATAGTCGGTGACTTCAACCACGCAAACCTAAAGACAGTTTTGCCAAAGTTCTACCAACATGTGAACTTTGCAACAAGGGGAAATAACACACTGGACTTTGTTTATACAATAGAGAAAAATGCATACAAAGCTGAACCCCGCCCCCACCTCGGGTACTCGGACCACATCTCTGTTATGCTAATCCCAGCATACAGACCACTTCTGAAACTCACCAAACCGGTTGAAAAGCAGATCACGGTATGGCCAGAAAATGCCACCTCAGCACTGCAGGACTGCTTCCAGGACACAGACTGGAACATGTTTAAAGAGGCGGCCACCTACAACAACTACACAGACCTACAGGAGTACATTGAAACTGTGACTGCTTACATCAAAAAGTGCATAGATGATGTGACAGTCACCAAGACCATCACCACACGTGCCAACTAGAAGCCATGGATGACAGCAGAGGTTCGTGGGCTGCTAAAGACCAGAGATGAAGCATTCAGATCAGGAGATAAAGCAGCCCTCAAAACACCAAGAGCCAATCTGTCTCATGGCATCAAGAAGGCAAAACATCAGTATGCTAAAAAAAAATCAACAACAACTTCAGCGACAGTAAACACACTCGGACTCTGTGGCAAGCCATTCAGACCATCACTGACTACAAGGCCCCGCCACAGGCCAGTGACGATGAGACATCCCTACCAGAGGCACTCAACCACTTCTACTCACAATTTGATTTACAGAACGACACACCTGCACAAAAACTACCCACATCTCCAAATGACCAGGTACTCTGTCTCTTCCCAGCTGATGTAAGGAAGACCCTATCCAGGATTAACCCACGAAAAGCTGCAGGCCCTGACAACATACCTGGACGTGTACCGAGAGACTGTGCTGCACAGCTGACGAATGTCTTAACAGACATCTTCAACATCTCGCTGAGCCAGGCAGTCGTCCCCACGTGTCTCAAATCCACCTCCATAAGCCCAGTACCAAAGAAGTCACATGTGTCCTGTCTGAATGACTATCATCCCATAGCACTGACCCCAATCATGATGAAGTGCTTTGAGAGGTTAGTCATGCATCACATCAAGTCCAGTCTCCCAAGCACGCTGGACCCACTCCAGTTTGCATATCGTCCAAACCATTCCACGGGCGATGCAATATCCACCACTCTCCACCTAGCTCTTACTCACCTGGAACAGAAAGACTCCTATGTAAGAATGCTGTTCATCGACTTCAGCTCAGCATTCAACACAATAATCCGACAACAGCTCATCCACAAACTAAACCTGCTGGGCCTTAAAGGAACACTCCACTTTTTTTGGAAATAGGCTCATTCTCCAACTCCCCCAGAGTTAATAAGTTGAGTTTTACCGTTTTTGAATCCATTCAGCCGATCTCCGGGTCTGGCGAGAGCACTTTTAGCATAGCTTAGCATAGATCATTGAATCCAATTAGACCAGTAGCATCGCGTTCAAAAACGATCAAAGAGTTTCGATATTTGTCCTATTTAAAACTTGACTCTTCTGTAGTTATATCGTGTACTAAGATCGGCGGAAAATGAAAAGTTGCGATTTTCTAGGCTGATATGATTAGGAACTACTCTCATTCCGGCGTAATAATCAAGGAACTTTGCTGCCGTAACATGGCCGCAGCAGGCGTAGTGATATTACGCAGCACCTGAAAGTAGTGCCCGGTAGCTGGTAACGGTAAAAACTCAACTTATTAACTCTGGGGGAGTTGGAGAATGAGCCTATTTCCAAAAAAAGTGGAGTGTTCCTTTAACACCTCCCTCTGTAATTGGATCCTGGACTTTTGCAAGACCTCAGTCAGTCCGTGTCGGCCGCAACACCTCGAGCACTACCACACTGAGCACAGGTGCCCCACAAGGCTGTGTGCTCAGCCCGCTGCCCTTCACGCTGCTGACCCATGACTGCACTGCCAAGTCCAGCTCCAACCACATCATCAAGTTTGCTGATGACACAACTGTGGTAGGCCTCATCAGCAACAACGATGAAACGCACTACAGAGAGGAAGTGGCACAGTTGGCTGAATGGTGTGGTGCTAACAACCTGTCCCTCAATGTGGGTAAGACAAAAGAGGTTGTGATGGACTTCAGGAGAAACTCTGTTGACCACCCCCCACTGACCATCGACGGCTCAACCGTGGAGAGAGTCGGTAGCACTAAATTCCTGGGAGTGCACATCACAAAGGATCTCACCTGGACCACCAACGTCACGTCACTCAACAAGAAGGGACAACAGCGCCTCTACTTTCTCCGTCGGCTGAAAAGGGCAAGTCTCCCTCCACCCATCCTCACCACCTTTTACAAGGGCACCATTGAGAGTGTGCTGACCAGCTACATCACTGTCTGGTATGGGAACTGCAGTGCTGCTGACCGCAAGACCCTACAACGGACTGTGAACACTGCCGCAAAGATCATTGGTGCCCCTCTTCTCTCCATCCTGGACATTTTCCTTGCAGGATGCTCCAGCAAGGCCTCCAGCATCGTGAAGGACCCCACCCACCCCTCCCACAACCTCTTCCAGCTCCTACCATCAGGAAAAAGGTACCAGAGTATCAAAACTCGTTCTGTCAGATTGCTCAACAGCTTCTTTCCCCAGGCTGTGAGAGCTCCAATCTCCCTGTCCCCGCTCTGAAACCATGAACACCTCAGCCCCCCAACTCATAAATAACTATTGACAAATTTCTCCTAAGTGCCATTCTGGGTGTGCTACACACAGGTGAGTGGGCTATACAAATCACCTGTAGTAACGCACTCGTCCCACTATATGTACAGTATTTATGTAAAGTTCTTGTGCAGTCTCAGTTTGTGTATGTGTAGTCAACTAGGTATAGTAGTTATAGTATTTATAGTATATGTATAGTCAGATGGTTAAACTGTTGTATAGCCCTATTGTTTTTGTTTGTTTGTTTGTTTGTTTGTTTGTTTTCCCTATATTTGCATTGTTGTATGTGTATCTCATGTTTAACTAGTATGTAGCACCGTGGTCCTGCGAAACACGACATTTTGTTCCACTACATGTCCACACATGTTGCAAAATGACAATAAAGCTCAACTTGAACTTGACTTGAACTTAAAGATTCCTGTGGCTTTTCAGAGGCATAATCATGGTATTCAGTAAAGTTACAACCTCCACCCTTCCTAAACTCTACTAGCTCTGAGAAATGAGAACATTTTTTGGTATAACGTGTTTCTCAATTTATCTGATATTGCACTGTGCCTTGGCGATGGTATCATGGACTACTGAAGCCTCAGCAGAAAAAGAGCAAGCATAAGCAGGCATTAAGCTAAAAAGAGTGGTTTAAACTGCTTGAAAGGCCAAATAATGCACAGACAGCTAAGTACAACACTGACATCAGATTCAGTACAGGATGGCACATTTTCTGCTTCGTCACGTGTGCAAGCGCATGTGTTTCTCTCAGCATCTGTGGCTTCTGCAGACAGATTCATTGCACACTGCAATACAGTGTCTTACTGTACTGTGAACACTGCATGCACAAAATGTTGTTTCGGCATGAAGTACCTCTTCTTCGCAAGTCTGGACTGTTTTAATGATAATGTCATATTGTTCAAATTAGTCTAAATAGTGTTTAAAACACAGATATTGTGGCACATCATTTGAACACTTGCTTTTGTCCCATGAATGCTCATATTATTTGATGATAAAGGTAATACTTGCCTTGTGATCTTGCTTGTTTGCATTTCCTGCGGTTAAAGTATATCGCCCCCACAACTACAGCCAAGACCAGTACTATCACTATAACTGATAATACCACCAACAGTGTCTGCTGCTTGAGTTCTGTAAAGAACATCAAAACATCAAAACTGACTTAACATGTCTTTAAAGAGACATGGTTGGAAGGCTTGAAGAAAATACTTTTTTTAAACAGTGTCTTTAATCACTAATATCACCACTGACTTACCTGGACACGTGTGACAGAGTCGAGTGATGTTGATGTTGTGTTGAGTCTGGTTGCTGATGGGATTGTTGAGCACACAGCTGTAGGTGTTTTTATCCTGATATTCTACCTCCAGAGGTAGAGAGAGACTGATGCTGAGATCAGACACACTGATGCTGGACAATAAACTGTTTCCTTTGTACAAGGAGAGAGTCACATGACCCACATTCACCACTGAACACAGCAGCGAACAATTCTGGCCTGGTGATATTTCAGATGAAGAACATTGTGAAGAGTCTCTGGTGATGACAGGAACAGGAAGAGCAGCTGAAACATTACAAATAAAAAAGTTGTTCGGCAAGAACAATCAAAAATATAAACTTTGTGTTTTTTATTTGTTTTTACTATGACTTATGATATTTTAAAGAGGTGGTTGACTGTTTTTTTTTTAGGATTTATTGTGTTTTAGGGAGTGCAGTCTAATATCCGTTAATGCTTCATTTTTAAAAAATGCTTCATTTTTTTACCTTTATTCCACACCGCTCTGTCCCTTCTTCTCTAAACGCGCTGATCATTTCCTGGTTTTATGGAGCCCCTTCCTCAGAAATACGCAATGGGCTCAGATTGGTTAGCTGGTCCAGTGTATTGTGATTGGCTAAACCGCCTCTAGTGCGCATCTGTAAGTTTTATTTGTACGTTTCTGTTAGCTTTTAATGCACGGTTTTATCCTGATTAAAGCTTTAATACAGTACAGCAACCACAGGCATGTCCCTGTTTAATGCTTGTCATAGCTGTGGGAAAATAAGTGTATAAATGGAACATTTCATTGTTGGAGGGAGAGAGAGAGATGCAGAGCATGTGCAGAGCAGGGTGATGCGAGGAACAGGAGAACCGCTGCTTTAGGACATTGATTTTGAAACTTGTGAATCCATTAGAATTGCTAGAAGACAGAATCGCGATTCATATATGAATAGATTTTTACATGCACTAGGGGTGGGCGGATCGATCCTAATATCGATACCAACATTGGTATCGGTATCGGATCGATACTAGCTTGATTAGATCAATACTTTAGGTTAATTTTCTCTCCTCTACACTTAATATATTGCTTAATAGATTTAACAAAGAATAGACATATCTGTGTGTTTATATAATGCTCTTTTCACGTCTTGTGTGCAAACATTACTGCTCCTCCCCTGCTTTAGTGTTTTGTTATGGCATTATGTGACTCAGCAGCTCCAAGCGCAAGCCGATATTATTGGCTACAGTGAGAGATGGAACGGTAGAAATTCGCTACTGTGGCAACAGCACCAAACTTATTCACCTTTTTCAATATGGAAGTAAGCTTTTTTCATAGACTGAATGTGAGAGACTTCCACTTCATTAGGCATGGTAGGGAAATCATGAGAAAAATAACAGTGCAATAAACAGTAAAACTGTTTGTGCTATCCACCGTGTGTTTATAATTAAGACAATTCATTAAAATAATATGGTAAGAAACACCAGTTTGCACTACCAAGCAAGCAAAACGAGCTGTTTTGTACAGTTAAAAATAGCTGGAAGCGGATGAGACTGGAAGCCAGACCCATTAAATTTACCGAATTTGGCCTTTTTATACAGTATTACTGTCTTCAACCATTAAGTCATATTGTTGTTTTTTCTTTATAAAGGTTTTCTATCAGGGGAAAACACTTAACATGCATGCACTTTGCGTTCATATGCTGGGCTGCTTGCCTGCATATAGGTTGCACCATCAGTATACTGAGTTGGCCTTTCAATGTTACTTTCTTAATGCATTAGGCCACGTTAAGTTTTTTTTTCTTTATAACTCTTTTCTATGGGAGGAAAATGCTTAACACGAAACTTTACGCATTGCTTTCATATTCTGGGCTCCTCTGCTTGTAAATTCCTTTCAGAAAGGCAAATAATATCCAAATAGTTTTAAGGTGAATGTAATATTTTAGTCATATCAACATAAGTTATTGTTAATTTTCAAAGTGTAATTGGTCATTTAAATGTATGTTATTAAAAAGGAAAAAGTATAGGTATCGGCAATACTTGCCCTGTATTTACTTGGTATCGGATCGATACCAAAATTTGCAGTATCGCACACCCCTAACATGCACCCCTAGTTTTCTCTTCCTCTTCTCTAAAGCAGCACAGCATGGCCTCGCCCCCTTTGTTGCGTGTTACCGGAGGCGGGGTTTATCTGGGTTCGTGATGTAATGGACCCGGGAACTCGTTGTAGTCCCATTTTAAAAGACTGTCTCTGTTTGCATTGAACTTTCAGTGCCGCAACTTTGCAGATATTGTTTATGCTCAAACAGCAACATTACACACTAACTAATGTTAAAAAAGTGAAATCGCAATCAACCACCCCTTTAAAAATGTAACAGACATTGGTGATGATGTCAATTATATTTACATACTAAATTGACTTTTCATTCTTACACTAATTTATCCATCTAAACTAAAATGATTAAATTCTCTTTCTCTTTCTAAATGTGGCTTTACAGCTTTTCTAACCATCATTATACCTAAAACTTTGACACCATTATCTTTCTTCCTTCTATTCATAAGTACTTCCATCAGGAAATAGAAAACAAAAGTGCATTACATGGTGTAGAAAATAAGTTTCACTCTCACTTTGGTTTGTTATTTAACACTTCTTAATTACAGATGAATCAGGGGAAAATATTTTAATTTTGAGAATCATCAGAGTCTAAAAGTGGTGATGAGAAGGTCACATGATGTACCAAAGCCCATCACAAGCAGCTTTTAAACAGAGGCGGAGAAAGTACACAACTCCATTACTTGAGTGAAAGTACAGATAATGCTGGTCAAATATTACTCCATTACAAGTGAAAGTTGTAAAGACAGATTTTTACTTAAGTAAAAGTACAGAAGTGTTTGCTTTTAAAAGTACTGTACTTAAGTACCAAAAGTAAATGTCCTTTTTATGTCAATGCACTGTTTTATTATTTTTGTATGTAATACTTTCAATACCTCTGAAGCAACTTACAATACATTACACCTACTGAATACACTGACTAGCTTATAGTATCTTTGGAATAAAGAGTTTTTGGAATGTTAAAAACCTATGGGGGAAAAAATATGTAAAATATGAAAAAAATATTATTTAACACCCCTACCCACCCCCACAAAAGCAGGATTCACACAGCTCTGACAGTGTGCACACATCTATGTGTTGCCATTCATCCACATTAAAACAGAGTGGTCAGTGAAATTGCTGTAAATACAGAGTGATACGGAAGAAAAACAAAAAAGTCAAACCTGCTTTAAAACCCAGAAACACAACTGTAGCTGTATAACTTTACAACAGCAACACTGCTTTAACAAAAAAGCAAAACAGCAAGATTATTTGACATCAAAACAAAAATTTTATAAATGGTGTCTAATTTTTCTTGCAGTACTTTGATGTCACACACAGAACAGTCTGTGCAGTGCTGCTTCAAGTCCAACACCTATTGTGTTTTATTAGGAGACACACAACAGTTGTTCTGTGGCTTTATAGGTAATATTTTCACTTACACTTTAACTTCTTATTGAATTGTTGTAAATAAATATAGCATTTGCTACTGGTCAGTGTTCAAAAAATGCTGGGAAATCACTTCATGTAGCCCTACAAGAGTGATTACTGATAAACTGTCTGAAAAAAAGAAAGTCACATTTTAGAGAGGAAAAAAAAAATCACCCACTGACTTTTAAAGCTGCTACATAGTAACGACTTTCTACTTCGAGGACCTTGATAGAAATGTAGTGGAGTGAAAAGTACATTTGTCTTTCAAATGTAGTGAAGTTAAAGTCATAAGTTTCCAGAAAAAATAATACTCAAGTAAAGTACAGATACTCAAAAAGTGTACTTAAGTACAATACTCAAGTAAATGTACTTAGTTACTGTCCGCCTCTGCTTTTAAATAACAACATATACAGGTGCTGGTCATATAATTATAATATCATCAAAAAGTTGATTTATTTCACTAATTCCATTCAAAAAAATGAAACTTGTATATTATAGTCGTTCATTACACACAGACTGATATATTTCAAATGTTTATTTCTTTTAAATTTGATGATTATAACTGACAACTAAGGAAAATACCAAATTCAGTATCTCAGAAAATTAGAATATTGTGAAAAGGTTCAATATTAAAGACACCTGGTGTCACAATCTAATGTGTGCAGGTGCCAAGTCCTGTTGGAAAATGAAATCTGCATCTTCATAAAGTTGGCCAGCAGCAGGAAGCATGAAGTGCTCTAAAACTTCCTGCTATACGGCTGCGTTGACCTTGGACCTCAGAAAACACAATGGACCAACCCCAGCAGATGACATGGCAGCCCAAACCATCACTGACTGGAAACTTTACACTGGACCTCAAGCAACGTGGATTGTGTGCCTCTCCTCTCTTCCTCCAGACTCTGGGACCCTGATTTCCAGAGGAAATGCAAAATTTACTTTAATCAGAGAACATAACTTTGGACCACTCAGCAGCAGTCCAGTCCTTTTTGTCTTTAGCCCAGGGAGACGCTTCTGACGCTGTCTGTTGATCAAGAGTGGCTTGACAAGGAATGCGACAGCTGAAACCCATGTCTTGCATACGTCTGTGCTCCAGCTGCAGTCCACTCTTTGTGAATCTCCCCCACATTTTTGAATGGGTTTTGTTTCACAATCCTCTCCAGGGTGCGGTTATCCCTATTGCTTGTACACTTTTTTTCTACCACATCTTTTCCTTCCCTTCGCCTCTCTATTAATGTGCTTGGACACAGAGCTCTGTGAACAGCCAGCCTCTTTTGCAATGACCTTTTGTGTCTTGCCCTCCTTGTGCAACATGTCAATGGTCGTCTTTTGGACAACTGTCAAGTCAGCAGTCTTCCCCATGATTGTGTAACCTACAGAACTAGACTGAGAGACCATTTAAAGGCCTTTGCAGGTGTTTTGAGTTAATTAGCTGATTAGAGTGTGACACCAGGTGTCTTCAATATTGAACCTTTTCACAATATTAAAATTTTCTGAGATACTGAATTTGGGATTTTCCTTAGTTGTCAGTTATAATAATCAAAACTAAAAGAAATAAACATTTGAAATATATCAGTCTGTGTGTAATGAATGAATATAATATACAAGTTTCACTTTTTGAATGGAATTAGTGAAATAAATCAACTTTTTGATGATATTCTAATTATATGGCCAGCACCTGTATAGAAGGTGCACAGTGTCATTCATACAAACACTAAACACCATCACGGTGAGGCTCATTACACTGAAATATGCATGAACATTAATTTAACAACATTAAATGTAACATACAACCCTAATAAACATAACTGCTAAGAAAAAACTAAGAAGAAACTGTTATTTCTTAGAAAATACATCAAATTCAAACAAAATTTGAATGCAACGGTTTTTCAATTTACGTTTTTTTCCCTGTAAATTTTACATTCTTTTTCACTTCCAAAAACGGTATTTCACCGTACAATTGTCTGAAATGTCTATTACAGTTTTTCACCGTATATATTAGGGGAACTTTCCCTTAACCATTTAACAGGTTTTTACTGTAGCATTTTCAGTTTTTTACCGTTAAAATCACGGTCATTTTTTATAGTGTACTCATGAGAAGAAAGT
Source organism: Acrossocheilus fasciatus (assembly GCA_036784905.1). NCBI lineage: Eukaryota > Metazoa > Chordata > Actinopteri > Cypriniformes > Cyprinidae > Acrossocheilus > Acrossocheilus fasciatus. Next base: position 11,689,065 of record CM071959.1, on the reverse strand, counting down.
CCTAAAAAGTGTCATATATTTCAGATTCCTATAACTTCCTATTTCCACTGGTTTGGACCACTCTAAAAATTAAATACTGAATATTACATTATATAAAATCCTTAATCTTTTTAAAAAATAATACTTAACATTGTTTGTGAATTTGATATGTTTTTGGTATGTATGTATTAATTTATTTTTTTTCAGTGAGAAGATGGTGATGGGATTGAGAAATGATTCCTGTGAGTGTTACAAAGCTTGTTTGCTTTTAAATGACACTTTTACGTGACTATAAAGCCAAATGTGTTCAGAGGAGTTAGAAACTAAATAAACATAAATCTTGCTTTTATTTTCACTCATTGGACAAAATAGGAAGACCTTTTTTTTCAAAGATGAACTTTAATAGATTCTCTGTGTTGTTCTCTCCACAGTGAATTTATTAGTCCCTTATGTGGCTCATTACTGATGGTGAAAGTTGGGGAAAAAAAGTTGTTGCAGTGGATACTTTTCACAAAAGATCTAACATCAATATTCATATAACAGCACACACAGCTGTCAATCTGGGACAGTTACACTCTGTGTACTGTAGGGGGCAGCATTAGTTCAGGTGTGTCCACAGAGGGCCACTGTCCTGCAGAGTTAATTAAGCTAATTAATAAAACACACCTGAACCAGCTAATCAAGATTTTCAGATTTACTACAAATTTTCAGGCAACTGTGTTGGAGCTGGTTGGAGCTAAACTTTGCAGGACGGTGGCCCTCCAGGAGCACCATTGGACACCCCTGAATTAGTTCAAATATCAAATATGTAAAATGAAGTGCTAACCTATGCTGTGCACATGGCGACAAAAATATATATCAAACAGAAAACAAGATTATTTTTCTTACCCCATTGGCATATTATTTTGCTTGTTTCAAGCAAAAACTCACTTAATTTTGACATGTCTTTTCTGAAAACAAGACAATTTTTACTTGTCTAAAAAAATCCTTCTTTATTTAAGAATTTTTAGATATTTTGGCTGGAAACAAGACTAAAAATCTAAGTAAGAAAAGCATTTTTTGCAGTGTGGAAGATTCTTGACCACTCAAGCGTCACTTCAAAGGGTCATCAGCTGCGCTAAAGGGATCTGCCCTTATGTTGTTAAAGTTCGTTATTTAAGGCATTCATAATAAATATTAATAAAGCAAGATGCCCTGTTGAAATATATGACATGTATGGCCTATTTAAACTGCAAAGGTAAAATATAAATGTAAATTATTACGACAGATGTGAAGGGGGAGGGGAATTTATATGTGTGTCAGTTTTTTCGCCAAAAAAGACTTCAGTATAGGATAACCTGTGTATCCTCGCTCATGACTCCTCAGGAAGCCTCCTCACTCCCTGATCCTCACCTCCTCGCAGTGAAATTAGAGAATTGAGATGTCCTGCACGATGACAGAGCTCGATCGGTTTCAAGGTCATAGGATGGAGGAGTGAAACAAGGAGGGATATTGAGAAGCAACGTAGGTCGTGTTGACTGCAAGAACTCATGGCACTGACCTACAGTGTAACAATAAATAGGGGCATGAAAATGTGTGTAAAATCTTGGATATATTTTATATTGCTATGGTGCGAAATTTACATACTTTTGAAAATTCAGTGTTTAGTTGATCCTGATAAACGCTCATTGTCACAGTTGTAAACACGACGGCTTTCTTCTTTCATCCAGACGTCTTTCATGTCTAAACAGTTGAACAATTGTCTTAACTGTTGAATATTCTGTTTGATCTGCTGCAATGGCATCCTTCAAGGAAACATTAGAATCAAAAATAAAATCAAGTAAGTTAAAACACTGAATTATAAAAGTGAAGGACAGAATAATTTAAAACATCAGCTCTATTTCCCACAGTTGAGCAGAATGAGTGAAGAAAACCTTTCAGCGTCATCACATCAGAAAGAAACACCAGTGTGATAGCATATTCTCAGACACATACACCACAGACTTCAGGTATTTAAAGAAGCTGAGGGTGTTTACACATGCACAAAAGACAGAGTTCACACAGAAATACCTTACCGTACTCTTAACCCGATATGCACAGAATGTTGTATCAGCGTAAAGTATCTCTTCCTCTTGAGCCTCAACTGTTTTAATAATAATCACACATTTAATAACATTTAATAAAATTGTTTTAGTTATATATATATATATATATATATATATATATATATATATATAGAGAGAGAGAGAGAGAGAGAGAGAGAGAGAGAGAGAATGTCAATACTTGCCTTCTTTTTCCGATTGTTTACGGTTTCTGTGGCAGTACATCAAACCTGCAACTACAGCTATGAACACCAGCAGCAGTGCTGTAACAGCTATTGAAATGTTGAGACGTGAACGCTCATCCCGTTCTGTAATGCACAGAAAAGAGCCAATAGTGTAATCTTAATAGTTTAAACTTTAAAAATAAATAATTATGGTGATGGCATCTGTCATTGAACATATTACACTTCACCTAAGCAGGTTTTCAAGTAAAGTACTTGAATATGTTGATGTTTAAACTGCGTCTTTGCTTTGCCGCTCACAACATGTCTGATATTCTGCAGTGTTTACAATCATTAAATAAACTATTTGATGAACCTTTTTTCAACTTTGTTAAATAAAGTATTTCCTTTTGAAACAGGATTAGGGTGGGACAAAAGGCATGACATTTTTTAACCGCCAACTGGCTTTCATTTAAGACAAATGTCACACCTTGATAGGCTAGACAAACATTTGTATATATCTGCTAACAATCAACTGTCAATATGTAAATAACATTGCACACCTCAAAGCACATAGACTAAATATTTCAATAAACACTTATTTTTTTCATTTTAACTCAATTAGAGGAAAAGAGATAATATAATACCTGAGCATGGCTGACAGATTTGAGTGATGTTGATGTTGTGTTGAGTCTGGTTGTTGATGGGGTTGTTGATCACACAGCTGTAGGTGTTGTTATCCTGATATTCCACCTCCAGAGGAAGAGAGAGACTGATGCTGAGATCAGACACACTGATGCTGGACAATAAACTGTTTCCTTTGTACCAGGAGAGAGTCACGTGACCCACATTCAACACTGAACACAGCAGTGAACAATTCTGCTCTGATGATCTTTCAGATGAAGAACATTGTGAAGAGTCTCTGGTGATGACAGGAACAGGCAGAGGAGCTGAAAAACATTAAAAATAAAAAAGTTGTTGAGCAAGAACAATTGAAGATAAACTCTGCCTTTGCTACCCATATTTGTGTTTTGTTTGTTTTTACTTTGACTTCTGATGCTTTTGTGATGTCAGTTTATATTTGCATATATTTTGCATTTTCGCTCTTACACCAATTTACCCATCTAAACTATAATCATTAAATTATTTTTCTCTTCCTAAATGTGGCTTTACAGCTTTTATAACTATCATTGTATGTAACACTTCAACACTAGTGCCTTTTTTCCATCTATTCATAAGTATTTCCATCAAGAAATATAAAACAAAAGTGCATTATAAGAGAACTGTCTTGTAAAACAGGGTGTAGAAAATAAATTTCACTCACATATGGTTTGTCATTAATCACTCATAAATCACAGATGAATCAGGGGAAAATATTTTAATTTTGAGAATCATCAGAGTCTGGATCATCATGAGATGGACATCAGTTACTCACCATAGACAGTAACACTGAATCTCTTGTATGAAGTTGCTCTGTTGCTGATGATCTGTAGTTTATAAAGTCCAGAGTGTTCAGTTCTGATGTTTCTGATGATCAGAGATCCAGTTTGTCTGTCCATCTGCAGTCTTTTCTCAAATGTTGTATTAGTGGCATCTATATAGATGTTCTGTCTGTGGATCTCAGCTATACGAGTCTCTTGAGGTCCAAACATCCACAGCGTGTGATCATCTCGCTGCATTTTAACATCAGTGTGTAGAGTAACAGCATCTTTTTCCATCACTGATACTGACTTCACTTCATCTGTATCACCAATCACACCTGGAGAAAAACTGTTTATCAAGCAAATGAAAAACCTGTGTAAATTCAAACAGAATATTAATGAGGAAGGACAAATGTTAATGCTCTTAAGGCAAGACACTTCAGGCAAAAAAAAAAAAAAAAAACCCTTACATGCACCAGATTTTACAGTTTTATATTCCAAAGGTTTTTTATTATTATAATTATTTATTCCCTTTCCCTGCAAGAATTCTGGACCTTGCGTTATTCAATGTTCAGATTTGTAGAAATGTATGCATTTGAGTTCATATTTAATTAGATAATGCCTTATTTGCATATATAACATTTCAAAAAAGTTGTAATACAAAAATATTCTTAATGATTCTTCATTTTTGATTCTTAAAACAAAGGATGTTATGACGTACCAGTCGATAGCAAAAGACACAGACAGAAGAAAGATGCGCTGTGAATCATTTTTCTTAACTTCTTCAAAAACACTCAACAACAGGCTAAACATGACGCGAAAACTGAGTGCGCGTGAAAAACAAATTCATCGATCAGGTCCTCCGTTTACAAACATAATGTCTATTCTCAGACGTGGTTACCGTGTTCCATCACCTCTTCAGTAACAACGTCCAAGAATAAAAAAAAATAAAAAAAACGTTTACAAGCGAGAAACAATGCAATTAGGTTATCTGAAGATTGTTCCATTAAGTTTGAATGTTAGGTTCTGAAAAAGGAAAGTCACGCATTACCTACACTTACGCACACAACCCCTCCCTCCCTCCGTCCCTCCTTCTCTTTATCCAGCGCTGGTAGCTGTATAGTAATCAGATATAAGCAACTTCGTCTCTATTAGAACAAACAGCGCTAAGTTCTCTACAAATAAACTTCGTTAAGTTTCCCTCTCTTAATTCCTGTTCTTTAAAATTAAATCGTTTTTTATGAATAGTTTTAATATTTATTTGTCATTTTGTAAAATCGTTTTGCCAAATAATAATAATAATAATTCACCATACTTGCTTCCACATCAATGCTCAGCAATGCTTCAATGCTTTTTTTCCCCTCAATAAAATTAAGCAGCAGATCAGTGTAAGGTTATATTCATCCATAATTCTGATCATCTCTGCTGCTGAATTTATTAAGGGCCCATCAATTACTTTTATTTTTATAGCATACTTGATGTTACGTATTGGCCCAGATCCAAGAAAAGTGCTTAAAATGTTTGTGCCGGTGGAATTTTGAGATGTTTATGCACATGCTGATAAAGAAGAAAAACCTTGAGAGGAGCCGAGTTTTATCTGGGAAGCTCTCCTCCTGGTATACACATAAACACATTTATGCAAGGCATGCACAATTTCAGTAATGGACTTTGCTAGTTTCTTCTGAAAATGACAGCTGTGTGTGTGATCCCTGCAGGATTGGTTGCCAGATGGAAGAGCGTGATTGGTGGGTTGTATGGCACATACCTTTAAAACAGCCTGATCTCACAGAATTCCGTGTAATGTTCACGGACTTAATTAACCTCCGAATCTGTGGTGGCATCACGGAATCGCCGAAAATTCCGTGCTGGGCTCACAGAAGGCATCAGCCGTGTTCCATGCACGGATTCACTGGTTCAACGTAAAAGAGTGACTCCGATGCAGTTATACTTTCACTGGAGTACCTGACAGCCCCTACCCTAAACCTACCCAGTTCTGAACAATAATAATGACGATAAATTTCCCAGTATCGCATCGACATATTGATGCTAAGGGTTTCCGTGCGTGGAGCACGGCTGATGCCTGTCACTGACTTACATTGGTATCACTTCTGTGAGCCCATCACAGAATTTTTTCTGTGAGCCCATCACGGAATTTTCGGCGATTCCGTGATGCCACCACAGATTCGGAGGTTAATTAAGTCCGTGAACATTACACGGAATTCTGTGAGATCAGGTTGTTTAAAAGGTCTTTAGACGGGGTGTTCATTTTAGTGTTGGCCTCCCATCGACAGATCCAAATTGTAATGCATCTAACACATGTTTGATACAGATGTGTCCTGTTAATGTTCAGAGTTGCTACATACATTATTAGATGTGTATAGTGTACAGGATTGACCTAATGTTTATCTTCTGATTAGTTTGTGATTTGTTTCTTTGTCAGGTAGTTAGGAAAACTACTTTGTATTTTTGTTTAATTTCATCAAGTTACTTATATGATTGATGACTTCTTTGGTTATTTTTGCTGTTGGTCCCCATGAAGTCATGGCAGCTTAAAATAATGATCTTCCTGCAGGAGTTGGATCACATTTAATAGCAAATATCTCATGTTACATTCTTTTTATCTTTTTCTGGGATGGGACATAACAATGCACCTGTGTCTGTGAGAGTCTAGTGAACTAACATTGAATTTGCAATGCAAACCACAGAGTTTACATAACATCAGGAAGCTTTCAGGTAAGCACACAGAAATTCACCCACTGTTCCCTGTGTACATACATACTGCATGAACAGAGGAAAATGGTAGTACATTCCTAAAAATAAAGGTGCTTCAAAAGGTTCTTCACAGCGATGCCATAGAAGAACCATTTTTGTTTCCACAAAGAACCATTCAGTCAAAGGTTCTTTAAAGAACCATCTCTTCCTTACCTTTTTATAATCTGAAGAACCTTCTTTCACCACAAAGAACCTTTTGTGAAACAGAAAGATTCTTCAGATGTTAAAGGATCTTTATGAAACCATTTAGACAAAAAGGTTCCCTTTCGAGGGAACTTCGAACTGCGTCCTCTAGGGGTCGCTATGGGGAACGCCGTCAGCGTGACCCGTGTCTGAAGCATATATACAAAAACACCACATGTTGGCCGGCGACAGCCTATGACGTCACTACCAGCACGACCACAGTATAAAGGGGCGCCGGGAAAATACGTCATTCTCTTCTACGTCTTCAGTGACTGTTTTGTTTGAAGCGTGTATTCTACAGGTAAGAAACAATTTTTCTACTATGGCGAGCACTAGCAAGGCGTTTAAGAGATGTGTGCATCCGTGTCCTCGTTATTTGACACCTGATGACACACACGATCTTTGCGTCTTTTGTTTGAGCGAGGAGCACGCACGCGATGTTCTCGAGGGGGCAATCTGCGTGCACTGTGAGCTTTTTTCTATGAGAAAGCTCCGCTCTCGGGCTCGCAGGCGGAGCTGGCTCATGAGTTAGAGAGGGGGCTTTCCCTCTCGCGCTCGTCGGCCGCGAACGAGAGTGAGTCGCTGGATGACGATGATGCGATCTCTCTGACATCATCTGATCCAGCGGCTAGTGCTCTGCTGGGTTTTGCCCAGGAAGAGCAGGAGATGTCTGAGAGCGAAGAAGTTGAGACTGAGCCCTCTCAATCCTCCTGCCCTGCGTATGACGAACTGTTGGAGGTTATGGAACACGCCACGGCGAGGCTTGACTTGCCGTGGAAGCGGGCCAAGATGGTGGCGCCGCGGGGTCGTCTCGATGAGCATTATCTTTCTGGCCATAGCCCCCCAGCTCGAGTGAGCCTTCCATTTCTTCCTGATTTCCATGCGGAGGTTGAGAGGGAATGGAAAAAGCCGTTTTCCTCTCGCATTCATAGGTTTCAGCATACCAGTTATGCTAACATTGAGGGGATGCGTGAAAGCGGCTATGAGGGGATGCCCCCTGTGGAGGAGACGCTGGCCAGCTATCTCTCTGTGGGCGAGACATCCTCTCTCAAGGCTCACTCCTTGCCGTCTAAGCCCCTTCAGGAAACATCTCGCTTAAATGGCAGGGCATACGCAGCAGCAGGTCAGGCTGTCGCTTCGTTGCACACGATGGCGGTGGTTCAGGCTTACCAGGCTGATCTGCTGAACAACGCAGGGGTCCTGGCCCATCTCCTTCCGGGGATTAGAGATGGGCACAGAAGGCTAGTGCCGCAACTCGTGCCCCTCCCCCGCCTGCGGGTAGGGCTAGAGGGAGGCGCGGGTCAAAGAGAGGTAGGCAAGACCTGAGGGAGGTGATCCAGACGAAGCGTTCTCAACGCTCTCTTCCAGGACCAGAGTAATAATTGAAACATCTACTCCCTTTCCTCGGGGGGCCTGTCATCTGCCCTTATCTTCCCCTCTCTAATTCCTCTGCAACCTCCGTTTTATTCCACCTGACTGAGGTTGGGTGGGGACCAAGATAGAACCTGCGCTTTAAAATCATTGCAGTCTCTATGCTGGACTTATGATGTTTTGGTTAAGTTCTATGCTTCATAGAAACTACCTTACTGATGGTCCGGACCCGACTCTTCGGATTTCGCCTCCGGGACTGATCTCATGCGCAGGAACCATGGATGGGTGAGTACGATCCAGTTCTTTTGTTTACTGGTATTTATGTGTTCCACACTGGCGACACTGCAGTTCCAGGACCTGCGGGTCTTTTTACTTCAGTTTCTTTGGTTTGAGAAGGTGCATGGCTATCTGAGGATATCTATGTGCTAGCTTAGGGACTGCTCCCCTTCCGAGGGTTTTTAAGTAGCAATCTCCCTGAGCCCTTGCCTAGTGTGTGCGTCTCCCCTGCTAGGGTTTAAGTAGAGCCCAAAAGTTTTGTGGCAGCCTCTCTGGAGGGCTTACCGGCTTTTTAGGCCAGTGGTCGCTCTCCAGAGTTCTGTCATTCAGCCCTTTGCTCTTCTTGTTGGTCGAGCTGGCATTGCTCCCCTCACTATTGAGGGTCAACTATGAGCATACTGCTCCCATCTGAGCGTCTGAGATTCCTCTCATGCTGAGAGTTGGGTTCTCCACTCTCCAGAGCCATGTTGTTGGTCGAGCTAGCATTGCTCCCCTCACCATGAGGGTCACCTATGAGCATGCCGCTCCCTTCTGAGCGTCTGAGTTCCCTCTCATGCTGAGAGTTGGGTTCTCCGCTCCCCTAGAGCTCTGTGTCACACATGCTCTCCTTGTGGGTCGAGCTGGCATTGCTCCCCTCACCATGAGGGTCACCTATGAGCATGCCGCTCCCTTCTGAGCGTCTGAGTTCCCTCTCATGCTGAGAGTTGGGTTCTCCGCTCTCCAGAGCTATGTGTTGGTCGAGCTAGCATTGCTCCCCTCACCATTGAGGGTCACCTATGAGCATGCTGCTCCCATCTGAGCGTCTGAGATTCCTCTCATGCTGAGAGTTGAGTTCTCCGCTCTCCAGAGCTCTGTCATCAGCAGCCTCAGGTTGTTAGGTCTCTCTGCCTCCCTGTTGGGTTGCTCTCCTTGTTGGGGCGAGCTGGCGTTGCTCCCCTCACCATGAGGGTCACCTATGAGCATGCCGCTCCCTTCTGAGCGTCTGAGTTCCCTCTCATGCTGAGAGTGGGGTTCTCTGCTCTCCAGAGCTATGCTGTTGGTCGAGCTAGCATTGCTCCCCTCACCTTAGAGGGTCACCTATGAGCATGCCGCTCCCTTCTGAGCGTCTGAGTTCCCTCTCTTGCTGAGAGTTGGGTTCTCCGCTCCCCTAGAGCTCTGTGTCGCATATGCTCTGCTTGTGGGTCGAGCTAGCATTGCTCCCCTCACCATGAGGGTCACCTATGAGCATGCCGCTCCCTTCTGAGCGTCTGAGTTCCCTCTCATGCTGAGAGTTGGGTTCTCCGCTCTCCAGAGCTATGCTGTTGGTCGAGCTAGCATTGCTCCCCTCACCTTAGAGGGTCACCTATGAGCATGCCGCTCCCTTCTGAGCGTCTGAGTTCCCTCTCTTGCTGAGAGTTGGGTTCTCCGCTCCCCTAGAGCTCTGTGTCGCATATGCTCTGCTTGTGGGTCGAGCTAGCATTGCTCCCCTCACCTTAGAGGGTCACCTATGAGCATGCCGCTCCCTTCTGAGCGTCTGAGTTCCCTCTCATGCTGAGAGTTGGGTTCTCCGCTCTCCAGAGCTATGCTGTTGGCGAGCTGGCATTGCTCCCCTCACCATGAGGGTCACCTATGAGCATGCCGCTCCCTTCTGAGCGTCTGAGTTCCCTCTCATGCTGAGAGTTGGGTTCTCCGCTCTCCAGAGCTATGCTGTTGGTCGAGCTAGCATTGCTCCCCTCACCTTAGAGGGTCACCTATGAGCATGCCGCTCCCTTCTGAGCGTCTGAGTTCCCTCTCTTGCTGAGAGTTGGGTTCTCCGCTCCCCTAGAGCTCTGTGTCGCATATGCTCTGCTTGTGGGTCGAGATGGCATTGCTCCCCTCACCATGAGGGTCACCTAAGAGCATGCCGCTGCCTTCTGAGCGTCTGAGTTCCCTCTCATGCTGAGAGTTGGGTTCTCCGCTCTCCAGAGCTATGCTGTTGGTCGAGCTAGCATTGCTCCCCTCACCTTAGAGGGTCACCTATGAGCATGCCGCTCCCTTCTGAGTGCCTGAGTTCCCTCTCTTGCTGAGAGTTGGGTTCTCCGCTCTCCAGAACGGTGTTTCAAATCCATGTTATGGTAAGTGCGCACGCTAGTCTCTGTGCACTTTCTGAAAGCCACGTTGTGGTAAGATTGCACACCAAGTGTTTTGCGAACTTTCTAAAATCCTGTATGGTATGGGTTACGCGCTGCGGCTTCGTGCCCTTTCTTTGAGTCGGTCAGGTCCCGGTTTTCACCTTGGGCCCCACTCTACCTATGTATCCCCAGTGATACTGACTTGAACAGGGTGTTGCTACCAAGGATCTGTTGAGACAATTCCTTCAGCGAGCTCATGCTGAGCAAGCAGTAGCCCCTGGGTGACAGGCCAAGGCCTAGTTACTATCCTAGGCGCTTGGTCGTATCCCCTTAAAGGAATCTCTACTAAATCTGATTCCAAGCCATTGAGCTCTACCCTCGGTCCAGGAGGCCTGGCCCCTAACAGGTAAGTTCTGGGGTATGCAGCTCAGGTTTTTGGCCAAAGGGGATAATGTCACTGACAGCCGTCGAACCGTCCCAGGGGCAACTCCCTTACCCGGGTAGAGTTGATACTTAGTGCTCGCCTTTTTGTGCTTGGCTTGCACTCCCCTCAGCATGGTGGCGTGGGTATTCCGTTCCCCATAGCGACCCCTAGAGGACGCAGTTCGAAGTTCCCTCGAAAGGGAACGTCTCAGGTTACATATGTAACCATGGTTCCCTGAGTAGGGAACGAGACACTGCGTCCTCTAGGCTCGGTGCCATGCTTCGGACGCAAGCTTCAGACGAAGAAGTGAATGACGTATTTTCCCGGCGCCCCTTTATACTGTGGTCGTGCCGGTAGTGACGTCATAGGCTGTCGCCGGCCAACATGTGGTGTTTTTGTATATATGCTTCAGACACGGGTCACGCTGACGGCGTTCCCCATAGCGACCCCTAGAGGACGCAGTGTCTCGTTCCCTACTCAGGGAACCATGGTTACATATGTAACCTGAGACGTTCTTCTATGGCATTGTGAAGCACCTTTATTTTTAAGAGTGTGTGCTATTTCACACAGAACTAATGCATGACCCCTAAACCACCGAGAAGCTGTAACAGTTTTTTTTTTCTCTCAGTTAACCTCTAGAAGATTTTTTTTTTTTTCTGTTGACACCTTGGTTTCTGGTAGGCCACTATTTCCTTTTCAGCTAAAACTCAACATCCTTGTCAACTTTCTCATCGGATAGTTAAGGTTAAACATATTTGGGTCCCACTTTATATTAGGTGGCCTTAACTACTATGTACTTACATTTAAATTAATCATTTGGTACAATGCACTTATTGTGTACATACATGTTTTTACATTGTACTTATATTTTTAAAAATACATATATGTAATTACATCTGTAATTAATTTTTGTACTTACATTTATAATTACACTGTTGACCCATCCCTTACACCTTAACCCACCCTTAAACCTACCCAGACCACCAAACCTGTCCCTAACCTACCCGTATCCCACCTCAATAGCAGCAAAAGTGTTTTGCAATACAGTATGAACATAAAAAGTACATTGTACTTATTCTTTAATGTAAGTACATAGTAGTTAAGGCCACCTAATATAAAGTGAGACCCATATTTGTAATACTTTGAAAAATCATAACTGTGGAGAATATGAATCATAATATTTTTTATTAATGTAGCAGCCTTTTTAAGCAGATCCTTTTTAAGATATCAGCTCAGTTTTAACCTAAGTGACAGGAAACAACAGGAAACCAAATTTGATTAGACTTACAATGCTTCTTATTACTTTTATTTCAATCATTTACATATGTATTTGTGGAAATGCAATTTGTGGCCATACAATGAAATCTGTTTGTAATCCGTCATCTGGGTCTCTTGAACTCAAACTAATGCCACCATCAGGTCAAAAAGTTTCTTGCTATTTACTTTATTTAGTTTTGAAGCATGATGCTTTTCCCCAAGCTCCAAATCTTAATGACAAGCTACATTCAACACAATAAAATTTTAACAGTTTTGATCCTACTGATCAAATAGGTATTATTCAAAACCTAGAATGACGCAGACCATCTAGAATGATGACGGTGAAGCTGTATCACTAAAGAGAAACATTCAATGTCACTAAACACTACTCTTATTTCAAGCTGATCTTTTACCTGTGCCTGTATTTAAAGTATGTATTCCAGTTCACTGAAGCGTTCTCACTACATTTGTTTTCAGTGAAGCACAAAGGGTGGTAAGGGAGTTTCACAAGGGCTTGAGAGCAAAGCACTCGCTGTGGGCACAAATACACCTTATACACACTAACACTCAAGTGCACTCTTGCTTGTCCAACAATAGGTTCGCCAAAACACCTGCTGCTGCATTCAGCAACAACAACAAAAACGCTCAATACCCCACACTGACCTAAATAGATCTGACCACAGGTATCATTTTGAATCTAAAACTGAGCTGCTAGTAAAGGCAAAAAGCATCTCATGTTCATTCCGCATTTCAAAAAGGGCCCTTGTGCACCACTGCTTCAGTGCAAAACATTTTTGTGACAAACATTTTAATGCCATTTGAGATGGCAACAGTTAATGCTGTAGTGTGAATGCTGCAGTAACTGCATTTGTTTGGCATACAAGACTTTGTGGTTTTAAAGCTGATACTGTTTAAAAGGCACAGAATGTAAAATCATAAAGATGCCCTGGCGTCTTTCTCTCAAGCAAAAATTATATAGAGTAATTTATACAGAATCAGATTTTGATCTCCAGACAGTCTATAGTCTTTGCTAAAAAACTGCCCTGGAAAGGCATGACCTGCGATTGTGGTCGGGTTGTTATGCTGTCTGTCTTTGCATGATGCAAGTCCTGCTTAACCACAATTTCTCAAATAAAATATTTTCAGTGCATTTTACTTTGGTTTGACACACTATGTTAGTTTTGGCCACGTAATTCACATTTAAATAGCATATTTGAAATCAGCCAAAAAAAAAAAAAAAAATGTCTTATGCTGAAATAGCATTAAAAAAACAACTTGTTTTTCAGGTTGGTCCAGGCAATGTGCATAATGTGCTTTTCTAAGCACACATCTCAGGGCACTTTTTGTTTTTATGCAAACCAGAGCTTCTAAAGGCAGCTGCTGTGACATGATGGCTTTATCAGCTGGCAGTTGGCTTTTATTTAGGGACTTTCTCCCATTCATAGTAATGAAGCTGTGTCCCAGTTCAGAGGCTGCATCCTTCAAAGGCTGCAAAGATTGAACCACACACTGTTAATACCTTTTTTTGATAATTACAGTAAAAATAAACCAAAAAGAAGCACTCTATGTAGCTGTACACTTAAATCAAATAAATCATTAGCTCTTATTTAAATAGTTACATATCTATTCTCTCCTGCAAAGAGTTGTAATTTCCTACATCATCTCCATCATTTATGATCTGCTTCCTTCACCCACATCCTATAGCCTACATAAACCACCAGAGCTTTAACCACAATCAAGATAACAGAGAAACACAGGTCAATCATAACTATTACATAATGGAACTTAATACCCTCAAACACACCCTCACACACATAACATCTGCTGATTGGAAACAGTATTCCAGAATATTTTGTGATGTAAATTTATCTCACCAATCACTGTCGAGGAGAAGCATTTAAATTTAACCTTGCTAGCTAATGCGTAATGTTGATATCAATCTCTCATGGCAGCTGAATCAGGGTCAATGATGGTTCATGGTTTGACATTGCAAAAATAGGAAAGTTTAGTCGGCAAGCTCACTTTAAACCAGCATGTCAAACATCGTGTAGCAGTTAGAGAATGCAGTGCACAGCAGAGTTCTGTGCAAATTGTTGCATTGCTTTGCTACACACTTTTCGGTCCCACTTTATATTAGGTGGCCTTAACTACTGTGTACTTACATTTAAATGAATCATTTGGTACAATGCACTTATTGTGTTCATACATGTTTTTACATTGTACTTATATTTTAAAAAAACACCTATATGTAATTACATTTGTAATTAATTTCTGTAATTGCATTTAGATGTACACCCTTAAACCGACCCAGACCACCAAACCTGTTCCTAACCTTACCCGTATCCCCTCAATAGCAGCAGAAGTGTTTTGCAATACAGTATGAACACAATAAGTACATTATACTTATTTTTTGATGTAAGTACATAGTAGTTAAGGCCACCTAATATAAAGTGTGACCCACTTTTCTTCTTTGTTGTTAGGATGGTAAAAATGTTAGGCTGGTCTGCCTCAGAGGTCTAACAATACTTCATCAATGTCAAAATGACTGAGATGACCTATCAAATCAAAGTAGGTGGGCTTTACTGTTCACAGAAGCAGAGAGTGAATTCAAAGCCACTGGAAGGCAAACCTGCAACCTTTAACCAAAAAAGTGTAACAGCTAATGCTAACACTGCTGCTTTGGCAGTAGGAAATGTCACGACAGGTAAAACACATTTACGGCATTACTACCAGCAAATGTGTTGTTGTTAAATAAAACAGTTAATTTAGCTGAAAAACATAATACATGGAACAGTTTTGCTGCCAACTGTCAGTTTTAATGTTGAAGGAAAGTGTCGTAAGACAGTTTTTTATGATACAAATGTTAACTGACATTAAAGGAACACTCCACTTTTTTTGGAAATAGGCTCATTCTCCAACTCCCCCAGAGTTAATAAGTTGAGTTTTACCGTTTTTGAATCCATTCAGCCGATCTCCAGGTCTGGTGATAGCACTTTTATCATAGCTTAGCATAGATCATTGAATCCGATTAGACCAGTAGCATCGTGTTCAAAAATGACCAAAGAGTTTCGATATTTGTCCTATTTAAAACTTGACTTTTCTGTAGTTATATCGTGTACTAAGACCGGCGGAAAATGAAAAGTTGCGATTTTCTAGGCCGATTTGGCTAGGAACTATACTCCCAGTCCGGCGTAATAATCAAGGAACTTTGCTGCGGCAGCAGGCGCAGTGATATTATACAGCGCCCGAAAGTAGTCCCCAGCTAGATAACTAGTTATAATATAGCCAGGGACTACTTTCAGGCGCTGTGTAATATCACTGCGCCTGCTGCCGCAGCAAAGTTCCTTGATTATTACGCCGGACTGGGAGTATAGTTCCTAATTATATCGGCCTAGAAAATCACAACTTTTCATTTTCCGCCGGTCTTAGTACACGATATAACTACAGAAGAGTCAAGTTTTAAATAGGAAAACTATCGAAACTCTTTGATCATTTTTGAACGCGATGCTACTGGTCTAATCGGATTCAATGATCTATGCTAAGCTACTCTAAAATATGGTAGCATTTATGCAGGGGCGGATTTAGTGATTTGGGGGCCCCAGGCAAAATACAGAAATGGGGCCCTATGCATTTTCACGCATTTACCTATAGATCAACTTTAAAGTTTCTTTTTCTGTTGTGATGCTTGCTGCTGCACAATGGTGGTCCAAAGTTGTGTCCAATGTTTCTACATTTTTCATGTACATGGTATAATGGCTTTTTCTCATGTTGTAGACCAAGAAATAGCAATTGATTTACAGTTGAGACACAGGTTTTCACAATAACAAAATAAATTATGAAAATGATAAACCTCACAATTGAACCTTTAAAATTTTTATTATTTTTTTTTAAAGAAAAGGGATGAGTCAGAAGTATAAATGCTTGTAGTTCTGAACCAAATCCTCCTTAAAAGCACAATGGGTTGTGGCTTTGGGACTTATCCTATTGTCACATACTATTTAGGAAGAGATGCACATTCATTGTTTAAAGTTTAAAGCTCTGGCTCCCTCTATTGTCACTGGTATGAATTCACCACGTTTTACATCTCCAGAGTGGACAAGCACAGAGGTAAGGTTCTTTTATGAATTAGTCAAATAATTACTGTGTAAGTCCACAATGACATCTTTCTTTAGAATATGGCAAACTTTTTTGGACTAAAGACTTCAGTAAACAGTGAAAGACTCTTTTTAGATACTTTTTGTCATGGCAAAATTATTTTTATTTGGGCAACACTGATTTAATAACCTAAACACATGGTCAGTGCTGTTTTAGAAAGTTTGGTAGATGAATGTAGAAACAGATAACAAAGGTTTTGTTTGCATTGCAGTACTACTTTACCTGTGAGCGTAGCACAGTATTAGCAGTGTTAGGAAGATTACTTTGGAAATGTAATAGGTTACAGATTACAAGTTACCCTACTTAAAATGTAATAAGTAGTGTAACTTTTCAATTACTTTATTAAAGTAAATGTAACTGATTACATTTGATTACTTTTCTAAATTTGTAATGTTTTCAACTGTTAATCATTTTCAAACATGTAAACCAGGCAGGGTTAACCTTACGTGCTCAACACTGATTACTGTCAGACTTTCAAAATCTTTCATCACTTGAATTAAGATTTTTTTTAAAGTAGACATTGGATGCAAAATTCACTTTTACATGGTGTTTGCATGTAAATGTATCTTAGCAGTGTGTAAGCAGTGACACAACCACCCTACAATGATAAAAATACATTCACTTTTTTAATCCCCAAAATCCTAAACAGTCTCAATTTTCAAGCCGTTTTGATTTTCTGAGCAGTATGATGTCATGTTGCTCAGGCCCTGCCCTCAACCACTGAAGTACTGTCTAATATTAGCATATTTTCGCCTTCAGCCAGTTGTACGAAGTCCATAATTTTCTCCACGCTCCAGCAGCTGTCTTGTAAGCAATTCAGTTGTTTTGTAGTTTTGTGATGTAGAAGAACGTAAGAATCTTAATTTTCTCCTGACATCAGAGCCACTGAGGACGCTGTGCATTAGTTTTGTTTTTAATGGTAATGTGCCACCGAATACACCTAAATTTGTTTATATCTGCACAAATAATTTTACTCCAGACTGCTTTCTGAACGAGGGACAATTCAAGGCAGGTTTTGTTAAAAAGATAACACTCAAGGATGGATCAGTACCCATTGTTCGTGATCCAACTGCACCTCCAGAAGAAGGAAGTTTGACACTTTATATTTTTTATAAAGAACAAATAACAGCACGTTGGAAGGCCAAAGTTAGATTAAACTGGTGACAAACCCTGAGGTTCCAATGTAACATTAGGTGTAATCCATTAAATAATATCTATAAGATTTTAGGGATGAGTGGATAGTTATACGGAGTTAGATGAGTGGAGATTATTCAGAAATATTTGACTGCTGAATCCCAAATGACCAATCAATATCAAATATTCCAGAGAAATTAATAATACATGTTAATCAATCCTGAAATTTTTTATTTGTTATCAAATACTGATGACACTGAACACTAGGTTTCAACCACTTACATTCGTAACTGTGAAGCATTCGTCACTCTCTGAAAATCTGCCCTTAAAGATGCACTTTGAGATCATGGACCCTGAAGTACTTGAAAAATGACTTTTTCATGCCAGCTTCATATTAGTCACCAAAATGCTAATACACTGATCCTGTCATTTTGCATTAACACTCGAGTATATGATGTGGTGTTCTTCATCCGGTTTCTGAAAGAAATCAAAACATGAACGTTAGGAATTAAAACTAAAATAACGAAAAAATTGTGTATGTGTATATAAGTAGTGTTTGTGTGTATACATCTATACCAACAGTCTGGCAATGTTCTTGTAATCCTTCTAGATTATAAAACACTATAAATTGGCTCAAGGACAACTGTTGAATACAAAAGACAATTACAAGCACAGGACATGATAGCAAAAGCATGATGTTTTATTCGATCTTTTTAAGAAACATTCATAAATACTGGCAATTTGTACATGCACAATTTCTACCACAAAGGGGAGACTTTAAACAGAGCTTCACTTTTTAAAGGACATTTTGGGCATTTTAAAAACAATTTTCATTTTTGTCTCTTCATTGTTAATCACTGGTAGAGCAGCAAAAAGTCAATTGGCAGTTCTGGCACTGCTTTCCTGCATTTGATTTAGCTGCCACTGAAGTTTCGGGATTGATAATAATGCCTCTGTGATTTGACGACTGTGCATCACTGTCTGTGTGTCTGTTTTTTTTTATTTTTATTTATGGATGGCGGCGCGCTCAGACACAGTGGCTACTCCGGGTCCTAAAGACGGTGCTTTTATGTCTTTTAATGTCGTCTGTTCCTCTCCAAATAGTGTCAATTTACCGTTAATTCATAAGGAAATCACTGCAAAACTCATCTATGATCGCCAAAGTCTTTTGGATATCGGCAACGAATACAAACACCAACTCTCACCGGCGGCTACTGAGAAGCTACGAGGCCTTTGTTTACTGCTGAAGCCGGACCTCAAAACCACGGCCTCGCCTACTGACGCTACCCGCACAAGGCAGCCTCGCATGCGGTGTGAGAGAGGACGGAAGCACGGTAAGCGCGGAGGTATACGAGCCAGGCTAAGAGCTAACCCCACAAGACCAGCTCTTCCAACACTCATGCTCTCAAACGTTCGCTCTCTGGAAAATAAATTGGACATAATTCAGCTCAGTCGATCTACACAACATGAGGCAAGGGATTGTTGTGTGTTTGTTTTCACTGAAACATGGCTAAAGGACAACATCCTGGACTCCGCCATTCAGCTGCACAGGCTAAACTGCTACCGAGCGGACAGAGATTCATCACTGTCTGGTAAGACTCGCGGCGGTGGCTTGTGTGTGTATATCAACAAAGAATGGTGTAACAATGCTGCGTTAGTATCAAAATACTGTTCGTCGCTGATGGAGTTTATGTTTGTGAAGTGTCGACCGTTCTATCTGCCGTGGGAGTTCACGGCCATTGTTATTGTTGCGGTTTACATCCCCCCGTGTGCAAACGCTAAGGACGCGCTTCGTGAACTGTATAGCGCCATCAGCGAACAACAAACAAATAACCCCGACAGCTTTTTCATCATAGTCGGTGACTTCAACCACGCAAACCTAAAGACAGTTTTGCCAAAGTTCTACCAACATGTGAACTTTGCAACAAGGGGAAATAACACACTGGACTTTGTTTATACAATAGAGAAAAATGCATACAAAGCTGAACCCCGCCCCCACCTCGGGTACTCGGACCACATCTCTGTTATGCTAATCCCAGCATACAGACCACTTCTGAAACTCACCAAACCGGTTGAAAAGCAGATCACGGTATGGCCAGAAAATGCCACCTCAGCACTGCAGGACTGCTTCCAGGACACAGACTGGAACATGTTTAAAGAGGCGGCCACCTACAACAACTACACAGACCTACAGGAGTACATTGAAACTGTGACTGCTTACATCAAAAAGTGCATAGATGATGTGACAGTCACCAAGACCATCACCACACGTGCCAACTAGAAGCCATGGATGACAGCAGAGGTTCGTGGGCTGCTAAAGACCAGAGATGAAGCATTCAGATCAGGAGATAAAGCAGCCCTCAAAACACCAAGAGCCAATCTGTCTCATGGCATCAAGAAGGCAAAACATCAGTATGCTAAAAAAAAATCAACAACAACTTCAGCGACAGTAAACACACTCGGACTCTGTGGCAAGCCATTCAGACCATCACTGACTACAAGGCCCCGCCACAGGCCAGTGACGATGAGACATCCCTACCAGAGGCACTCAACCACTTCTACTCACAATTTGATTTACAGAACGACACACCTGCACAAAAACTACCCACATCTCCAAATGACCAGGTACTCTGTCTCTTCCCAGCTGATGTAAGGAAGACCCTATCCAGGATTAACCCACGAAAAGCTGCAGGCCCTGACAACATACCTGGACGTGTACCGAGAGACTGTGCTGCACAGCTGACGAATGTCTTAACAGACATCTTCAACATCTCGCTGAGCCAGGCAGTCGTCCCCACGTGTCTCAAATCCACCTCCATAAGCCCAGTACCAAAGAAGTCACATGTGTCCTGTCTGAATGACTATCATCCCATAGCACTGACCCCAATCATGATGAAGTGCTTTGAGAGGTTAGTCATGCATCACATCAAGTCCAGTCTCCCAAGCACGCTGGACCCACTCCAGTTTGCATATCGTCCAAACCATTCCACGGGCGATGCAATATCCACCACTCTCCACCTAGCTCTTACTCACCTGGAACAGAAAGACTCCTATGTAAGAATGCTGTTCATCGACTTCAGCTCAGCATTCAACACAATAATCCGACAACAGCTCATCCACAAACTAAACCTGCTGGGCCTTAAAGGAACACTCCACTTTTTTTGGAAATAGGCTCATTCTCCAACTCCCCCAGAGTTAATAAGTTGAGTTTTACCGTTTTTGAATCCATTCAGCCGATCTCCGGGTCTGGCGAGAGCACTTTTAGCATAGCTTAGCATAGATCATTGAATCCAATTAGACCAGTAGCATCGCGTTCAAAAACGATCAAAGAGTTTCGATATTTGTCCTATTTAAAACTTGACTCTTCTGTAGTTATATCGTGTACTAAGATCGGCGGAAAATGAAAAGTTGCGATTTTCTAGGCTGATATGATTAGGAACTACTCTCATTCCGGCGTAATAATCAAGGAACTTTGCTGCCGTAACATGGCCGCAGCAGGCGTAGTGATATTACGCAGCACCTGAAAGTAGTGCCCGGTAGCTGGTAACGGTAAAAACTCAACTTATTAACTCTGGGGGAGTTGGAGAATGAGCCTATTTCCAAAAAAAGTGGAGTGTTCCTTTAACACCTCCCTCTGTAATTGGATCCTGGACTTTTGCAAGACCTCAGTCAGTCCGTGTCGGCCGCAACACCTCGAGCACTACCACACTGAGCACAGGTGCCCCACAAGGCTGTGTGCTCAGCCCGCTGCCCTTCACGCTGCTGACCCATGACTGCACTGCCAAGTCCAGCTCCAACCACATCATCAAGTTTGCTGATGACACAACTGTGGTAGGCCTCATCAGCAACAACGATGAAACGCACTACAGAGAGGAAGTGGCACAGTTGGCTGAATGGTGTGGTGCTAACAACCTGTCCCTCAATGTGGGTAAGACAAAAGAGGTTGTGATGGACTTCAGGAGAAACTCTGTTGACCACCCCCCACTGACCATCGACGGCTCAACCGTGGAGAGAGTCGGTAGCACTAAATTCCTGGGAGTGCACATCACAAAGGATCTCACCTGGACCACCAACGTCACGTCACTCAACAAGAAGGGACAACAGCGCCTCTACTTTCTCCGTCGGCTGAAAAGGGCAAGTCTCCCTCCACCCATCCTCACCACCTTTTACAAGGGCACCATTGAGAGTGTGCTGACCAGCTACATCACTGTCTGGTATGGGAACTGCAGTGCTGCTGACCGCAAGACCCTACAACGGACTGTGAACACTGCCGCAAAGATCATTGGTGCCCCTCTTCTCTCCATCCTGGACATTTTCCTTGCAGGATGCTCCAGCAAGGCCTCCAGCATCGTGAAGGACCCCACCCACCCCTCCCACAACCTCTTCCAGCTCCTACCATCAGGAAAAAGGTACCAGAGTATCAAAACTCGTTCTGTCAGATTGCTCAACAGCTTCTTTCCCCAGGCTGTGAGAGCTCCAATCTCCCTGTCCCCGCTCTGAAACCATGAACACCTCAGCCCCCCAACTCATAAATAACTATTGACAAATTTCTCCTAAGTGCCATTCTGGGTGTGCTACACACAGGTGAGTGGGCTATACAAATCACCTGTAGTAACGCACTCGTCCCACTATATGTACAGTATTTATGTAAAGTTCTTGTGCAGTCTCAGTTTGTGTATGTGTAGTCAACTAGGTATAGTAGTTATAGTATTTATAGTATATGTATAGTCAGATGGTTAAACTGTTGTATAGCCCTATTGTTTTTGTTTGTTTGTTTGTTTGTTTGTTTGTTTTCCCTATATTTGCATTGTTGTATGTGTATCTCATGTTTAACTAGTATGTAGCACCGTGGTCCTGCGAAACACGACATTTTGTTCCACTACATGTCCACACATGTTGCAAAATGACAATAAAGCTCAACTTGAACTTGACTTGAACTTAAAGATTCCTGTGGCTTTTCAGAGGCATAATCATGGTATTCAGTAAAGTTACAACCTCCACCCTTCCTAAACTCTACTAGCTCTGAGAAATGAGAACATTTTTTGGTATAACGTGTTTCTCAATTTATCTGATATTGCACTGTGCCTTGGCGATGGTATCATGGACTACTGAAGCCTCAGCAGAAAAAGAGCAAGCATAAGCAGGCATTAAGCTAAAAAGAGTGGTTTAAACTGCTTGAAAGGCCAAATAATGCACAGACAGCTAAGTACAACACTGACATCAGATTCAGTACAGGATGGCACATTTTCTGCTTCGTCACGTGTGCAAGCGCATGTGTTTCTCTCAGCATCTGTGGCTTCTGCAGACAGATTCATTGCACACTGCAATACAGTGTCTTACTGTACTGTGAACACTGCATGCACAAAATGTTGTTTCGGCATGAAGTACCTCTTCTTCGCAAGTCTGGACTGTTTTAATGATAATGTCATATTGTTCAAATTAGTCTAAATAGTGTTTAAAACACAGATATTGTGGCACATCATTTGAACACTTGCTTTTGTCCCATGAATGCTCATATTATTTGATGATAAAGGTAATACTTGCCTTGTGATCTTGCTTGTTTGCATTTCCTGCGGTTAAAGTATATCGCCCCCACAACTACAGCCAAGACCAGTACTATCACTATAACTGATAATACCACCAACAGTGTCTGCTGCTTGAGTTCTGTAAAGAACATCAAAACATCAAAACTGACTTAACATGTCTTTAAAGAGACATGGTTGGAAGGCTTGAAGAAAATACTTTTTTTAAACAGTGTCTTTAATCACTAATATCACCACTGACTTACCTGGACACGTGTGACAGAGTCGAGTGATGTTGATGTTGTGTTGAGTCTGGTTGCTGATGGGATTGTTGAGCACACAGCTGTAGGTGTTTTTATCCTGATATTCTACCTCCAGAGGTAGAGAGAGACTGATGCTGAGATCAGACACACTGATGCTGGACAATAAACTGTTTCCTTTGTACAAGGAGAGAGTCACATGACCCACATTCACCACTGAACACAGCAGCGAACAATTCTGGCCTGGTGATATTTCAGATGAAGAACATTGTGAAGAGTCTCTGGTGATGACAGGAACAGGAAGAGCAGCTGAAACATTACAAATAAAAAAGTTGTTCGGCAAGAACAATCAAAAATATAAACTTTGTGTTTTTTATTTGTTTTTACTATGACTTATGATATTTTAAAGAGGTGGTTGACTGTTTTTTTTTTAGGATTTATTGTGTTTTAGGGAGTGCAGTCTAATATCCGTTAATGCTTCATTTTTAAAAAATGCTTCATTTTTTTACCTTTATTCCACACCGCTCTGTCCCTTCTTCTCTAAACGCGCTGATCATTTCCTGGTTTTATGGAGCCCCTTCCTCAGAAATACGCAATGGGCTCAGATTGGTTAGCTGGTCCAGTGTATTGTGATTGGCTAAACCGCCTCTAGTGCGCATCTGTAAGTTTTATTTGTACGTTTCTGTTAGCTTTTAATGCACGGTTTTATCCTGATTAAAGCTTTAATACAGTACAGCAACCACAGGCATGTCCCTGTTTAATGCTTGTCATAGCTGTGGGAAAATAAGTGTATAAATGGAACATTTCATTGTTGGAGGGAGAGAGAGAGATGCAGAGCATGTGCAGAGCAGGGTGATGCGAGGAACAGGAGAACCGCTGCTTTAGGACATTGATTTTGAAACTTGTGAATCCATTAGAATTGCTAGAAGACAGAATCGCGATTCATATATGAATAGATTTTTACATGCACTAGGGGTGGGCGGATCGATCCTAATATCGATACCAACATTGGTATCGGTATCGGATCGATACTAGCTTGATTAGATCAATACTTTAGGTTAATTTTCTCTCCTCTACACTTAATATATTGCTTAATAGATTTAACAAAGAATAGACATATCTGTGTGTTTATATAATGCTCTTTTCACGTCTTGTGTGCAAACATTACTGCTCCTCCCCTGCTTTAGTGTTTTGTTATGGCATTATGTGACTCAGCAGCTCCAAGCGCAAGCCGATATTATTGGCTACAGTGAGAGATGGAACGGTAGAAATTCGCTACTGTGGCAACAGCACCAAACTTATTCACCTTTTTCAATATGGAAGTAAGCTTTTTTCATAGACTGAATGTGAGAGACTTCCACTTCATTAGGCATGGTAGGGAAATCATGAGAAAAATAACAGTGCAATAAACAGTAAAACTGTTTGTGCTATCCACCGTGTGTTTATAATTAAGACAATTCATTAAAATAATATGGTAAGAAACACCAGTTTGCACTACCAAGCAAGCAAAACGAGCTGTTTTGTACAGTTAAAAATAGCTGGAAGCGGATGAGACTGGAAGCCAGACCCATTAAATTTACCGAATTTGGCCTTTTTATACAGTATTACTGTCTTCAACCATTAAGTCATATTGTTGTTTTTTCTTTATAAAGGTTTTCTATCAGGGGAAAACACTTAACATGCATGCACTTTGCGTTCATATGCTGGGCTGCTTGCCTGCATATAGGTTGCACCATCAGTATACTGAGTTGGCCTTTCAATGTTACTTTCTTAATGCATTAGGCCACGTTAAGTTTTTTTTTCTTTATAACTCTTTTCTATGGGAGGAAAATGCTTAACACGAAACTTTACGCATTGCTTTCATATTCTGGGCTCCTCTGCTTGTAAATTCCTTTCAGAAAGGCAAATAATATCCAAATAGTTTTAAGGTGAATGTAATATTTTAGTCATATCAACATAAGTTATTGTTAATTTTCAAAGTGTAATTGGTCATTTAAATGTATGTTATTAAAAAGGAAAAAGTATAGGTATCGGCAATACTTGCCCTGTATTTACTTGGTATCGGATCGATACCAAAATTTGCAGTATCGCACACCCCTAACATGCACCCCTAGTTTTCTCTTCCTCTTCTCTAAAGCAGCACAGCATGGCCTCGCCCCCTTTGTTGCGTGTTACCGGAGGCGGGGTTTATCTGGGTTCGTGATGTAATGGACCCGGGAACTCGTTGTAGTCCCATTTTAAAAGACTGTCTCTGTTTGCATTGAACTTTCAGTGCCGCAACTTTGCAGATATTGTTTATGCTCAAACAGCAACATTACACACTAACTAATGTTAAAAAAGTGAAATCGCAATCAACCACCCCTTTAAAAATGTAACAGACATTGGTGATGATGTCAATTATATTTACATACTAAATTGACTTTTCATTCTTACACTAATTTATCCATCTAAACTAAAATGATTAAATTCTCTTTCTCTTTCTAAATGTGGCTTTACAGCTTTTCTAACCATCATTATACCTAAAACTTTGACACCATTATCTTTCTTCCTTCTATTCATAAGTACTTCCATCAGGAAATAGAAAACAAAAGTGCATTACATGGTGTAGAAAATAAGTTTCACTCTCACTTTGGTTTGTTATTTAACACTTCTTAATTACAGATGAATCAGGGGAAAATATTTTAATTTTGAGAATCATCAGAGTCTAAAAGTGGTGATGAGAAGGTCACATGATGTACCAAAGCCCATCACAAGCAGCTTTTAAACAGAGGCGGAGAAAGTACACAACTCCATTACTTGAGTGAAAGTACAGATAATGCTGGTCAAATATTACTCCATTACAAGTGAAAGTTGTAAAGACAGATTTTTACTTAAGTAAAAGTACAGAAGTGTTTGCTTTTAAAAGTACTGTACTTAAGTACCAAAAGTAAATGTCCTTTTTATGTCAATGCACTGTTTTATTATTTTTGTATGTAATACTTTCAATACCTCTGAAGCAACTTACAATACATTACACCTACTGAATACACTGACTAGCTTATAGTATCTTTGGAATAAAGAGTTTTTGGAATGTTAAAAACCTATGGGGGAAAAAATATGTAAAATATGAAAAAAATATTATTTAACACCCCTACCCACCCCCACAAAAGCAGGATTCACACAGCTCTGACAGTGTGCACACATCTATGTGTTGCCATTCATCCACATTAAAACAGAGTGGTCAGTGAAATTGCTGTAAATACAGAGTGATACGGAAGAAAAACAAAAAAGTCAAACCTGCTTTAAAACCCAGAAACACAACTGTAGCTGTATAACTTTACAACAGCAACACTGCTTTAACAAAAAAGCAAAACAGCAAGATTATTTGACATCAAAACAAAAATTTTATAAATGGTGTCTAATTTTTCTTGCAGTACTTTGATGTCACACACAGAACAGTCTGTGCAGTGCTGCTTCAAGTCCAACACCTATTGTGTTTTATTAGGAGACACACAACAGTTGTTCTGTGGCTTTATAGGTAATATTTTCACTTACACTTTAACTTCTTATTGAATTGTTGTAAATAAATATAGCATTTGCTACTGGTCAGTGTTCAAAAAATGCTGGGAAATCACTTCATGTAGCCCTACAAGAGTGATTACTGATAAACTGTCTGAAAAAAAGAAAGTCACATTTTAGAGAGGAAAAAAAAAATCACCCACTGACTTTTAAAGCTGCTACATAGTAACGACTTTCTACTTCGAGGACCTTGATAGAAATGTAGTGGAGTGAAAAGTACATTTGTCTTTCAAATGTAGTGAAGTTAAAGTCATAAGTTTCCAGAAAAAATAATACTCAAGTAAAGTACAGATACTCAAAAAGTGTACTTAAGTACAATACTCAAGTAAATGTACTTAGTTACTGTCCGCCTCTGCTTTTAAATAACAACATATACAGGTGCTGGTCATATAATTATAATATCATCAAAAAGTTGATTTATTTCACTAATTCCATTCAAAAAAATGAAACTTGTATATTATAGTCGTTCATTACACACAGACTGATATATTTCAAATGTTTATTTCTTTTAAATTTGATGATTATAACTGACAACTAAGGAAAATACCAAATTCAGTATCTCAGAAAATTAGAATATTGTGAAAAGGTTCAATATTAAAGACACCTGGTGTCACAATCTAATGTGTGCAGGTGCCAAGTCCTGTTGGAAAATGAAATCTGCATCTTCATAAAGTTGGCCAGCAGCAGGAAGCATGAAGTGCTCTAAAACTTCCTGCTATACGGCTGCGTTGACCTTGGACCTCAGAAAACACAATGGACCAACCCCAGCAGATGACATGGCAGCCCAAACCATCACTGACTGGAAACTTTACACTGGACCTCAAGCAACGTGGATTGTGTGCCTCTCCTCTCTTCCTCCAGACTCTGGGACCCTGATTTCCAGAGGAAATGCAAAATTTACTTTAATCAGAGAACATAACTTTGGACCACTCAGCAGCAGTCCAGTCCTTTTTGTCTTTAGCCCAGGGAGACGCTTCTGACGCTGTCTGTTGATCAAGAGTGGCTTGACAAGGAATGCGACAGCTGAAACCCATGTCTTGCATACGTCTGTGCTCCAGCTGCAGTCCACTCTTTGTGAATCTCCCCCACATTTTTGAATGGGTTTTGTTTCACAATCCTCTCCAGGGTGCGGTTATCCCTATTGCTTGTACACTTTTTTTCTACCACATCTTTTCCTTCCCTTCGCCTCTCTATTAATGTGCTTGGACACAGAGCTCTGTGAACAGCCAGCCTCTTTTGCAATGACCTTTTGTGTCTTGCCCTCCTTGTGCAACATGTCAATGGTCGTCTTTTGGACAACTGTCAAGTCAGCAGTCTTCCCCATGATTGTGTAACCTACAGAACTAGACTGAGAGACCATTTAAAGGCCTTTGCAGGTGTTTTGAGTTAATTAGCTGATTAGAGTGTGACACCAGGTGTCTTCAATATTGAACCTTTTCACAATATTAAAATTTTCTGAGATACTGAATTTGGGATTTTCCTTAGTTGTCAGTTATAATAATCAAAACTAAAAGAAATAAACATTTGAAATATATCAGTCTGTGTGTAATGAATGAATATAATATACAAGTTTCACTTTTTGAATGGAATTAGTGAAATAAATCAACTTTTTGATGATATTCTAATTATATGGCCAGCACCTGTATA
Source organism: Acrossocheilus fasciatus (assembly GCA_036784905.1). NCBI lineage: Eukaryota > Metazoa > Chordata > Actinopteri > Cypriniformes > Cyprinidae > Acrossocheilus > Acrossocheilus fasciatus. Next base: position 11,660,774 of record CM071959.1, on the reverse strand, counting down.
GAAGGTGCACAGTGTCATTCATACAAACACTAAACACCATCACGGTGAGGCTCATTACACTGAAATATGCATGAACATTAATTTAACAACATTAAATGTAACATACAACCCTAATAAACATAACTGCTAAGAAAAAACTAAGAAGAAACTGTTATTTCTTAGAAAATACATCAAATTCAAACAAAATTTGAATGCAACGGTTTTTCAATTTACGTTTTTTTCCCTGTAAATTTTACATTCTTTTTCACTTCCAAAAACGGTATTTCACCGTACAATTGTCTGAAATGTCTATTACAGTTTTTCACCGTATATATTAGGGGAACTTTCCCTTAACCATTTAACAGGTTTTTACTGTAGCATTTTCAGTTTTTTACCGTTAAAATCACGGTCATTTTTTATAGTGTACTCATGAGAAGAAAGTCCTAAAAAGTGTCATATATTTCAGATTCCTATAACTTCCTATTTCCACTGGTTTGGACCACTCTAAAAATTAAATACTGAATATTACATTATATAAAATCCTTAATCTTTTTAAAAAATAATACTTAACATTGTTTGTGAATTTGATATGTTTTTGGTATGTATGTATTAATTTATTTTTTTTCAGTGAGAAGATGGTGATGGGATTGAGAAATGATTCCTGTGAGTGTTACAAAGCTTGTTTGCTTTTAAATGACACTTTTACGTGACTATAAAGCCAAATGTGTTCAGAGGAGTTAGAAACTAAATAAACATAAATCTTGCTTTTATTTTCACTCATTGGACAAAATAGGAAGACCTTTTTTTTCAAAGATGAACTTTAATAGATTCTCTGTGTTGTTCTCTCCACAGTGAATTTATTAGTCCCTTATGTGGCTCATTACTGATGGTGAAAGTTGGGGAAAAAAAGTTGTTGCAGTGGATACTTTTCACAAAAGATCTAACATCAATATTCATATAACAGCACACACAGCTGTCAATCTGGGACAGTTACACTCTGTGTACTGTAGGGGGCAGCATTAGTTCAGGTGTGTCCACAGAGGGCCACTGTCCTGCAGAGTTAATTAAGCTAATTAATAAAACACACCTGAACCAGCTAATCAAGATTTTCAGATTTACTACAAATTTTCAGGCAACTGTGTTGGAGCTGGTTGGAGCTAAACTTTGCAGGACGGTGGCCCTCCAGGAGCACCATTGGACACCCCTGAATTAGTTCAAATATCAAATATGTAAAATGAAGTGCTAACCTATGCTGTGCACATGGCGACAAAAATATATATCAAACAGAAAACAAGATTATTTTTCTTACCCCATTGGCATATTATTTTGCTTGTTTCAAGCAAAAACTCACTTAATTTTGACATGTCTTTTCTGAAAACAAGACAATTTTTACTTGTCTAAAAAAATCCTTCTTTATTTAAGAATTTTTAGATATTTTGGCTGGAAACAAGACTAAAAATCTAAGTAAGAAAAGCATTTTTTGCAGTGTGGAAGATTCTTGACCACTCAAGCGTCACTTCAAAGGGTCATCAGCTGCGCTAAAGGGATCTGCCCTTATGTTGTTAAAGTTCGTTATTTAAGGCATTCATAATAAATATTAATAAAGCAAGATGCCCTGTTGAAATATATGACATGTATGGCCTATTTAAACTGCAAAGGTAAAATATAAATGTAAATTATTACGACAGATGTGAAGGGGGAGGGGAATTTATATGTGTGTCAGTTTTTTCGCCAAAAAAGACTTCAGTATAGGATAACCTGTGTATCCTCGCTCATGACTCCTCAGGAAGCCTCCTCACTCCCTGATCCTCACCTCCTCGCAGTGAAATTAGAGAATTGAGATGTCCTGCACGATGACAGAGCTCGATCGGTTTCAAGGTCATAGGATGGAGGAGTGAAACAAGGAGGGATATTGAGAAGCAACGTAGGTCGTGTTGACTGCAAGAACTCATGGCACTGACCTACAGTGTAACAATAAATAGGGGCATGAAAATGTGTGTAAAATCTTGGATATATTTTATATTGCTATGGTGCGAAATTTACATACTTTTGAAAATTCAGTGTTTAGTTGATCCTGATAAACGCTCATTGTCACAGTTGTAAACACGACGGCTTTCTTCTTTCATCCAGACGTCTTTCATGTCTAAACAGTTGAACAATTGTCTTAACTGTTGAATATTCTGTTTGATCTGCTGCAATGGCATCCTTCAAGGAAACATTAGAATCAAAAATAAAATCAAGTAAGTTAAAACACTGAATTATAAAAGTGAAGGACAGAATAATTTAAAACATCAGCTCTATTTCCCACAGTTGAGCAGAATGAGTGAAGAAAACCTTTCAGCGTCATCACATCAGAAAGAAACACCAGTGTGATAGCATATTCTCAGACACATACACCACAGACTTCAGGTATTTAAAGAAGCTGAGGGTGTTTACACATGCACAAAAGACAGAGTTCACACAGAAATACCTTACCGTACTCTTAACCCGATATGCACAGAATGTTGTATCAGCGTAAAGTATCTCTTCCTCTTGAGCCTCAACTGTTTTAATAATAATCACACATTTAATAACATTTAATAAAATTGTTTTAGTTATATATATATATATATATATATATATATATATATATATATAGAGAGAGAGAGAGAGAGAGAGAGAGAGAGAGAGAGAATGTCAATACTTGCCTTCTTTTTCCGATTGTTTACGGTTTCTGTGGCAGTACATCAAACCTGCAACTACAGCTATGAACACCAGCAGCAGTGCTGTAACAGCTATTGAAATGTTGAGACGTGAACGCTCATCCCGTTCTGTAATGCACAGAAAAGAGCCAATAGTGTAATCTTAATAGTTTAAACTTTAAAAATAAATAATTATGGTGATGGCATCTGTCATTGAACATATTACACTTCACCTAAGCAGGTTTTCAAGTAAAGTACTTGAATATGTTGATGTTTAAACTGCGTCTTTGCTTTGCCGCTCACAACATGTCTGATATTCTGCAGTGTTTACAATCATTAAATAAACTATTTGATGAACCTTTTTTCAACTTTGTTAAATAAAGTATTTCCTTTTGAAACAGGATTAGGGTGGGACAAAAGGCATGACATTTTTTAACCGCCAACTGGCTTTCATTTAAGACAAATGTCACACCTTGATAGGCTAGACAAACATTTGTATATATCTGCTAACAATCAACTGTCAATATGTAAATAACATTGCACACCTCAAAGCACATAGACTAAATATTTCAATAAACACTTATTTTTTTCATTTTAACTCAATTAGAGGAAAAGAGATAATATAATACCTGAGCATGGCTGACAGATTTGAGTGATGTTGATGTTGTGTTGAGTCTGGTTGTTGATGGGGTTGTTGATCACACAGCTGTAGGTGTTGTTATCCTGATATTCCACCTCCAGAGGAAGAGAGAGACTGATGCTGAGATCAGACACACTGATGCTGGACAATAAACTGTTTCCTTTGTACCAGGAGAGAGTCACGTGACCCACATTCAACACTGAACACAGCAGTGAACAATTCTGCTCTGATGATCTTTCAGATGAAGAACATTGTGAAGAGTCTCTGGTGATGACAGGAACAGGCAGAGGAGCTGAAAAACATTAAAAATAAAAAAGTTGTTGAGCAAGAACAATTGAAGATAAACTCTGCCTTTGCTACCCATATTTGTGTTTTGTTTGTTTTTACTTTGACTTCTGATGCTTTTGTGATGTCAGTTTATATTTGCATATATTTTGCATTTTCGCTCTTACACCAATTTACCCATCTAAACTATAATCATTAAATTATTTTTCTCTTCCTAAATGTGGCTTTACAGCTTTTATAACTATCATTGTATGTAACACTTCAACACTAGTGCCTTTTTTCCATCTATTCATAAGTATTTCCATCAAGAAATATAAAACAAAAGTGCATTATAAGAGAACTGTCTTGTAAAACAGGGTGTAGAAAATAAATTTCACTCACATATGGTTTGTCATTAATCACTCATAAATCACAGATGAATCAGGGGAAAATATTTTAATTTTGAGAATCATCAGAGTCTGGATCATCATGAGATGGACATCAGTTACTCACCATAGACAGTAACACTGAATCTCTTGTATGAAGTTGCTCTGTTGCTGATGATCTGTAGTTTATAAAGTCCAGAGTGTTCAGTTCTGATGTTTCTGATGATCAGAGATCCAGTTTGTCTGTCCATCTGCAGTCTTTTCTCAAATGTTGTATTAGTGGCATCTATATAGATGTTCTGTCTGTGGATCTCAGCTATACGAGTCTCTTGAGGTCCAAACATCCACAGCGTGTGATCATCTCGCTGCATTTTAACATCAGTGTGTAGAGTAACAGCATCTTTTTCCATCACTGATACTGACTTCACTTCATCTGTATCACCAATCACACCTGGAGAAAAACTGTTTATCAAGCAAATGAAAAACCTGTGTAAATTCAAACAGAATATTAATGAGGAAGGACAAATGTTAATGCTCTTAAGGCAAGACACTTCAGGCAAAAAAAAAAAAAAAAAACCCTTACATGCACCAGATTTTACAGTTTTATATTCCAAAGGTTTTTTATTATTATAATTATTTATTCCCTTTCCCTGCAAGAATTCTGGACCTTGCGTTATTCAATGTTCAGATTTGTAGAAATGTATGCATTTGAGTTCATATTTAATTAGATAATGCCTTATTTGCATATATAACATTTCAAAAAAGTTGTAATACAAAAATATTCTTAATGATTCTTCATTTTTGATTCTTAAAACAAAGGATGTTATGACGTACCAGTCGATAGCAAAAGACACAGACAGAAGAAAGATGCGCTGTGAATCATTTTTCTTAACTTCTTCAAAAACACTCAACAACAGGCTAAACATGACGCGAAAACTGAGTGCGCGTGAAAAACAAATTCATCGATCAGGTCCTCCGTTTACAAACATAATGTCTATTCTCAGACGTGGTTACCGTGTTCCATCACCTCTTCAGTAACAACGTCCAAGAATAAAAAAAAATAAAAAAAACGTTTACAAGCGAGAAACAATGCAATTAGGTTATCTGAAGATTGTTCCATTAAGTTTGAATGTTAGGTTCTGAAAAAGGAAAGTCACGCATTACCTACACTTACGCACACAACCCCTCCCTCCCTCCGTCCCTCCTTCTCTTTATCCAGCGCTGGTAGCTGTATAGTAATCAGATATAAGCAACTTCGTCTCTATTAGAACAAACAGCGCTAAGTTCTCTACAAATAAACTTCGTTAAGTTTCCCTCTCTTAATTCCTGTTCTTTAAAATTAAATCGTTTTTTATGAATAGTTTTAATATTTATTTGTCATTTTGTAAAATCGTTTTGCCAAATAATAATAATAATAATTCACCATACTTGCTTCCACATCAATGCTCAGCAATGCTTCAATGCTTTTTTTCCCCTCAATAAAATTAAGCAGCAGATCAGTGTAAGGTTATATTCATCCATAATTCTGATCATCTCTGCTGCTGAATTTATTAAGGGCCCATCAATTACTTTTATTTTTATAGCATACTTGATGTTACGTATTGGCCCAGATCCAAGAAAAGTGCTTAAAATGTTTGTGCCGGTGGAATTTTGAGATGTTTATGCACATGCTGATAAAGAAGAAAAACCTTGAGAGGAGCCGAGTTTTATCTGGGAAGCTCTCCTCCTGGTATACACATAAACACATTTATGCAAGGCATGCACAATTTCAGTAATGGACTTTGCTAGTTTCTTCTGAAAATGACAGCTGTGTGTGTGATCCCTGCAGGATTGGTTGCCAGATGGAAGAGCGTGATTGGTGGGTTGTATGGCACATACCTTTAAAACAGCCTGATCTCACAGAATTCCGTGTAATGTTCACGGACTTAATTAACCTCCGAATCTGTGGTGGCATCACGGAATCGCCGAAAATTCCGTGCTGGGCTCACAGAAGGCATCAGCCGTGTTCCATGCACGGATTCACTGGTTCAACGTAAAAGAGTGACTCCGATGCAGTTATACTTTCACTGGAGTACCTGACAGCCCCTACCCTAAACCTACCCAGTTCTGAACAATAATAATGACGATAAATTTCCCAGTATCGCATCGACATATTGATGCTAAGGGTTTCCGTGCGTGGAGCACGGCTGATGCCTGTCACTGACTTACATTGGTATCACTTCTGTGAGCCCATCACAGAATTTTTTCTGTGAGCCCATCACGGAATTTTCGGCGATTCCGTGATGCCACCACAGATTCGGAGGTTAATTAAGTCCGTGAACATTACACGGAATTCTGTGAGATCAGGTTGTTTAAAAGGTCTTTAGACGGGGTGTTCATTTTAGTGTTGGCCTCCCATCGACAGATCCAAATTGTAATGCATCTAACACATGTTTGATACAGATGTGTCCTGTTAATGTTCAGAGTTGCTACATACATTATTAGATGTGTATAGTGTACAGGATTGACCTAATGTTTATCTTCTGATTAGTTTGTGATTTGTTTCTTTGTCAGGTAGTTAGGAAAACTACTTTGTATTTTTGTTTAATTTCATCAAGTTACTTATATGATTGATGACTTCTTTGGTTATTTTTGCTGTTGGTCCCCATGAAGTCATGGCAGCTTAAAATAATGATCTTCCTGCAGGAGTTGGATCACATTTAATAGCAAATATCTCATGTTACATTCTTTTTATCTTTTTCTGGGATGGGACATAACAATGCACCTGTGTCTGTGAGAGTCTAGTGAACTAACATTGAATTTGCAATGCAAACCACAGAGTTTACATAACATCAGGAAGCTTTCAGGTAAGCACACAGAAATTCACCCACTGTTCCCTGTGTACATACATACTGCATGAACAGAGGAAAATGGTAGTACATTCCTAAAAATAAAGGTGCTTCAAAAGGTTCTTCACAGCGATGCCATAGAAGAACCATTTTTGTTTCCACAAAGAACCATTCAGTCAAAGGTTCTTTAAAGAACCATCTCTTCCTTACCTTTTTATAATCTGAAGAACCTTCTTTCACCACAAAGAACCTTTTGTGAAACAGAAAGATTCTTCAGATGTTAAAGGATCTTTATGAAACCATTTAGACAAAAAGGTTCCCTTTCGAGGGAACTTCGAACTGCGTCCTCTAGGGGTCGCTATGGGGAACGCCGTCAGCGTGACCCGTGTCTGAAGCATATATACAAAAACACCACATGTTGGCCGGCGACAGCCTATGACGTCACTACCAGCACGACCACAGTATAAAGGGGCGCCGGGAAAATACGTCATTCTCTTCTACGTCTTCAGTGACTGTTTTGTTTGAAGCGTGTATTCTACAGGTAAGAAACAATTTTTCTACTATGGCGAGCACTAGCAAGGCGTTTAAGAGATGTGTGCATCCGTGTCCTCGTTATTTGACACCTGATGACACACACGATCTTTGCGTCTTTTGTTTGAGCGAGGAGCACGCACGCGATGTTCTCGAGGGGGCAATCTGCGTGCACTGTGAGCTTTTTTCTATGAGAAAGCTCCGCTCTCGGGCTCGCAGGCGGAGCTGGCTCATGAGTTAGAGAGGGGGCTTTCCCTCTCGCGCTCGTCGGCCGCGAACGAGAGTGAGTCGCTGGATGACGATGATGCGATCTCTCTGACATCATCTGATCCAGCGGCTAGTGCTCTGCTGGGTTTTGCCCAGGAAGAGCAGGAGATGTCTGAGAGCGAAGAAGTTGAGACTGAGCCCTCTCAATCCTCCTGCCCTGCGTATGACGAACTGTTGGAGGTTATGGAACACGCCACGGCGAGGCTTGACTTGCCGTGGAAGCGGGCCAAGATGGTGGCGCCGCGGGGTCGTCTCGATGAGCATTATCTTTCTGGCCATAGCCCCCCAGCTCGAGTGAGCCTTCCATTTCTTCCTGATTTCCATGCGGAGGTTGAGAGGGAATGGAAAAAGCCGTTTTCCTCTCGCATTCATAGGTTTCAGCATACCAGTTATGCTAACATTGAGGGGATGCGTGAAAGCGGCTATGAGGGGATGCCCCCTGTGGAGGAGACGCTGGCCAGCTATCTCTCTGTGGGCGAGACATCCTCTCTCAAGGCTCACTCCTTGCCGTCTAAGCCCCTTCAGGAAACATCTCGCTTAAATGGCAGGGCATACGCAGCAGCAGGTCAGGCTGTCGCTTCGTTGCACACGATGGCGGTGGTTCAGGCTTACCAGGCTGATCTGCTGAACAACGCAGGGGTCCTGGCCCATCTCCTTCCGGGGATTAGAGATGGGCACAGAAGGCTAGTGCCGCAACTCGTGCCCCTCCCCCGCCTGCGGGTAGGGCTAGAGGGAGGCGCGGGTCAAAGAGAGGTAGGCAAGACCTGAGGGAGGTGATCCAGACGAAGCGTTCTCAACGCTCTCTTCCAGGACCAGAGTAATAATTGAAACATCTACTCCCTTTCCTCGGGGGGCCTGTCATCTGCCCTTATCTTCCCCTCTCTAATTCCTCTGCAACCTCCGTTTTATTCCACCTGACTGAGGTTGGGTGGGGACCAAGATAGAACCTGCGCTTTAAAATCATTGCAGTCTCTATGCTGGACTTATGATGTTTTGGTTAAGTTCTATGCTTCATAGAAACTACCTTACTGATGGTCCGGACCCGACTCTTCGGATTTCGCCTCCGGGACTGATCTCATGCGCAGGAACCATGGATGGGTGAGTACGATCCAGTTCTTTTGTTTACTGGTATTTATGTGTTCCACACTGGCGACACTGCAGTTCCAGGACCTGCGGGTCTTTTTACTTCAGTTTCTTTGGTTTGAGAAGGTGCATGGCTATCTGAGGATATCTATGTGCTAGCTTAGGGACTGCTCCCCTTCCGAGGGTTTTTAAGTAGCAATCTCCCTGAGCCCTTGCCTAGTGTGTGCGTCTCCCCTGCTAGGGTTTAAGTAGAGCCCAAAAGTTTTGTGGCAGCCTCTCTGGAGGGCTTACCGGCTTTTTAGGCCAGTGGTCGCTCTCCAGAGTTCTGTCATTCAGCCCTTTGCTCTTCTTGTTGGTCGAGCTGGCATTGCTCCCCTCACTATTGAGGGTCAACTATGAGCATACTGCTCCCATCTGAGCGTCTGAGATTCCTCTCATGCTGAGAGTTGGGTTCTCCACTCTCCAGAGCCATGTTGTTGGTCGAGCTAGCATTGCTCCCCTCACCATGAGGGTCACCTATGAGCATGCCGCTCCCTTCTGAGCGTCTGAGTTCCCTCTCATGCTGAGAGTTGGGTTCTCCGCTCCCCTAGAGCTCTGTGTCACACATGCTCTCCTTGTGGGTCGAGCTGGCATTGCTCCCCTCACCATGAGGGTCACCTATGAGCATGCCGCTCCCTTCTGAGCGTCTGAGTTCCCTCTCATGCTGAGAGTTGGGTTCTCCGCTCTCCAGAGCTATGTGTTGGTCGAGCTAGCATTGCTCCCCTCACCATTGAGGGTCACCTATGAGCATGCTGCTCCCATCTGAGCGTCTGAGATTCCTCTCATGCTGAGAGTTGAGTTCTCCGCTCTCCAGAGCTCTGTCATCAGCAGCCTCAGGTTGTTAGGTCTCTCTGCCTCCCTGTTGGGTTGCTCTCCTTGTTGGGGCGAGCTGGCGTTGCTCCCCTCACCATGAGGGTCACCTATGAGCATGCCGCTCCCTTCTGAGCGTCTGAGTTCCCTCTCATGCTGAGAGTGGGGTTCTCTGCTCTCCAGAGCTATGCTGTTGGTCGAGCTAGCATTGCTCCCCTCACCTTAGAGGGTCACCTATGAGCATGCCGCTCCCTTCTGAGCGTCTGAGTTCCCTCTCTTGCTGAGAGTTGGGTTCTCCGCTCCCCTAGAGCTCTGTGTCGCATATGCTCTGCTTGTGGGTCGAGCTAGCATTGCTCCCCTCACCATGAGGGTCACCTATGAGCATGCCGCTCCCTTCTGAGCGTCTGAGTTCCCTCTCATGCTGAGAGTTGGGTTCTCCGCTCTCCAGAGCTATGCTGTTGGTCGAGCTAGCATTGCTCCCCTCACCTTAGAGGGTCACCTATGAGCATGCCGCTCCCTTCTGAGCGTCTGAGTTCCCTCTCTTGCTGAGAGTTGGGTTCTCCGCTCCCCTAGAGCTCTGTGTCGCATATGCTCTGCTTGTGGGTCGAGCTAGCATTGCTCCCCTCACCTTAGAGGGTCACCTATGAGCATGCCGCTCCCTTCTGAGCGTCTGAGTTCCCTCTCATGCTGAGAGTTGGGTTCTCCGCTCTCCAGAGCTATGCTGTTGGCGAGCTGGCATTGCTCCCCTCACCATGAGGGTCACCTATGAGCATGCCGCTCCCTTCTGAGCGTCTGAGTTCCCTCTCATGCTGAGAGTTGGGTTCTCCGCTCTCCAGAGCTATGCTGTTGGTCGAGCTAGCATTGCTCCCCTCACCTTAGAGGGTCACCTATGAGCATGCCGCTCCCTTCTGAGCGTCTGAGTTCCCTCTCTTGCTGAGAGTTGGGTTCTCCGCTCCCCTAGAGCTCTGTGTCGCATATGCTCTGCTTGTGGGTCGAGATGGCATTGCTCCCCTCACCATGAGGGTCACCTAAGAGCATGCCGCTGCCTTCTGAGCGTCTGAGTTCCCTCTCATGCTGAGAGTTGGGTTCTCCGCTCTCCAGAGCTATGCTGTTGGTCGAGCTAGCATTGCTCCCCTCACCTTAGAGGGTCACCTATGAGCATGCCGCTCCCTTCTGAGTGCCTGAGTTCCCTCTCTTGCTGAGAGTTGGGTTCTCCGCTCTCCAGAACGGTGTTTCAAATCCATGTTATGGTAAGTGCGCACGCTAGTCTCTGTGCACTTTCTGAAAGCCACGTTGTGGTAAGATTGCACACCAAGTGTTTTGCGAACTTTCTAAAATCCTGTATGGTATGGGTTACGCGCTGCGGCTTCGTGCCCTTTCTTTGAGTCGGTCAGGTCCCGGTTTTCACCTTGGGCCCCACTCTACCTATGTATCCCCAGTGATACTGACTTGAACAGGGTGTTGCTACCAAGGATCTGTTGAGACAATTCCTTCAGCGAGCTCATGCTGAGCAAGCAGTAGCCCCTGGGTGACAGGCCAAGGCCTAGTTACTATCCTAGGCGCTTGGTCGTATCCCCTTAAAGGAATCTCTACTAAATCTGATTCCAAGCCATTGAGCTCTACCCTCGGTCCAGGAGGCCTGGCCCCTAACAGGTAAGTTCTGGGGTATGCAGCTCAGGTTTTTGGCCAAAGGGGATAATGTCACTGACAGCCGTCGAACCGTCCCAGGGGCAACTCCCTTACCCGGGTAGAGTTGATACTTAGTGCTCGCCTTTTTGTGCTTGGCTTGCACTCCCCTCAGCATGGTGGCGTGGGTATTCCGTTCCCCATAGCGACCCCTAGAGGACGCAGTTCGAAGTTCCCTCGAAAGGGAACGTCTCAGGTTACATATGTAACCATGGTTCCCTGAGTAGGGAACGAGACACTGCGTCCTCTAGGCTCGGTGCCATGCTTCGGACGCAAGCTTCAGACGAAGAAGTGAATGACGTATTTTCCCGGCGCCCCTTTATACTGTGGTCGTGCCGGTAGTGACGTCATAGGCTGTCGCCGGCCAACATGTGGTGTTTTTGTATATATGCTTCAGACACGGGTCACGCTGACGGCGTTCCCCATAGCGACCCCTAGAGGACGCAGTGTCTCGTTCCCTACTCAGGGAACCATGGTTACATATGTAACCTGAGACGTTCTTCTATGGCATTGTGAAGCACCTTTATTTTTAAGAGTGTGTGCTATTTCACACAGAACTAATGCATGACCCCTAAACCACCGAGAAGCTGTAACAGTTTTTTTTTTCTCTCAGTTAACCTCTAGAAGATTTTTTTTTTTTTCTGTTGACACCTTGGTTTCTGGTAGGCCACTATTTCCTTTTCAGCTAAAACTCAACATCCTTGTCAACTTTCTCATCGGATAGTTAAGGTTAAACATATTTGGGTCCCACTTTATATTAGGTGGCCTTAACTACTATGTACTTACATTTAAATTAATCATTTGGTACAATGCACTTATTGTGTACATACATGTTTTTACATTGTACTTATATTTTTAAAAATACATATATGTAATTACATCTGTAATTAATTTTTGTACTTACATTTATAATTACACTGTTGACCCATCCCTTACACCTTAACCCACCCTTAAACCTACCCAGACCACCAAACCTGTCCCTAACCTACCCGTATCCCACCTCAATAGCAGCAAAAGTGTTTTGCAATACAGTATGAACATAAAAAGTACATTGTACTTATTCTTTAATGTAAGTACATAGTAGTTAAGGCCACCTAATATAAAGTGAGACCCATATTTGTAATACTTTGAAAAATCATAACTGTGGAGAATATGAATCATAATATTTTTTATTAATGTAGCAGCCTTTTTAAGCAGATCCTTTTTAAGATATCAGCTCAGTTTTAACCTAAGTGACAGGAAACAACAGGAAACCAAATTTGATTAGACTTACAATGCTTCTTATTACTTTTATTTCAATCATTTACATATGTATTTGTGGAAATGCAATTTGTGGCCATACAATGAAATCTGTTTGTAATCCGTCATCTGGGTCTCTTGAACTCAAACTAATGCCACCATCAGGTCAAAAAGTTTCTTGCTATTTACTTTATTTAGTTTTGAAGCATGATGCTTTTCCCCAAGCTCCAAATCTTAATGACAAGCTACATTCAACACAATAAAATTTTAACAGTTTTGATCCTACTGATAAAATAGGTATTATTCAAAACCTAGAATGACGCAGACCATCTAGAATGATGACGGTGAAGCTGTATCACTAAAGAGAAACATTCAATGTCACTAAACACTACTCTTATTTCAAGCTGATCTTTTACCTGTGCCTGTATTTAAAGTATGTATTCCAGTTCACTGAAGCGTTCTCACTACATTTGTTTTCAGTGAAGCACAAAGGGTGGTAAGGGAGTTTCACAAGGGCTTGAGAGCAAAGCACTCGCTGTGGGCACAAATACACCTTATACACACTAACACTCAAGTGCACTCTTGCTTGTCCAACAATAGGTTCGCCAAAACACCTGCTGCTGCATTCAGCAACAACAACAAAAACGCTCAATACCCCACACTGACCTAAATAGATCTGACCACAGGTATCATTTTGAATCTAAAACTGAGCTGCTAGTAAAGGCAAAAAGCATCTCATGTTCATTCCGCATTTCAAAAAGGGCCCTTGTGCACCACTGCTTCAGTGCAAAACATTTTTGTGACAAACATTTTAATGCCATTTGAGATGGCAACAGTTAATGCTGTAGTGTGAATGCTGCAGTAACTGCATTTGTTTGGCATACAAGACTTTGTGGTTTTAAAGCTGATACTGTTTAAAAGGCACAGAATGTAAAATCATAAAGATGCCCTGGCGTCTTTCTCTCAAGCAAAAATTATATAGAGTAATTTATACAGAATCAGATTTTGATCTCCAGACAGTCTATAGTCTTTGCTAAAAAACTGCCCTGGAAAGGCATGACCTGCGATTGTGGTCGGGTTGTTATGCTGTCTGTCTTTGCATGATGCAAGTCCTGCTTAACCACAATTTCTCAAATAAAATATTTTCAGTGCATTTTACTTTGGTTTGACACACTATGTTAGTTTTGGCCACGTAATTCACATTTAAATAGCATATTTGAAATCAGCCAAAAAAAAAAAAAAAAAAGTCTTATGCTGAAATAGCATTAAAAAAACAACTTGTTTTTCAGGTTGGTCCAGGCAATGTGCATAATGTGCTTTTCTAAGCACACATCTCAGGGCACTTTTTGTTTTTATGCAAACCAGAGCTTCTAAAGGCAGCTGCTGTGACATGATGGCTTTATCAGCTGGCAGTTGGCTTTTATTTAGGGACTTTCTCCCATTCATAGTAATGAAGCTGTGTCCCAGTTCAGAGGCTGCATCCTTCAAAGGCTGCAAAGATTGAACCACACACTGTTAATACCTTTTTTTGATAATTACAGTAAAAATAAACCAAAAAGAAGCACTCTATGTAGCTGTACACTTAAATCAAATAAATCATTAGCTCTTATTTAAATAGTTACATATCTATTCTCTCCTGCAAAGAGTTGTAATTTCCTACATCATCTCCATCATTTATGATCTGCTTCCTTCACCCACATCCTATAGCCTACATAAACCACCAGAGCTTTAACCACAATCAAGATAACAGAGAAACACAGGTCAATCATAACTATTACATAATGGAACTTAATACCCTCAAACACACCCTCACACACATAACATCTGCTGATTGGAAACAGTATTCCAGAATATTTTGTGATGTAAATTTATCTCACCAATCACTGTCGAGGAGAAGCATTTAAATTTAACCTTGCTAGCTAATGCGTAATGTTGATATCAATCTCTCATGGCAGCTGAATCAGGGTCAATGATGGTTCATGGTTTGACATTGCAAAAATAGGAAAGTTTAGTCGGCAAGCTCACTTTAAACCAGCATGTCAAACATCGTGTAGCAGTTAGAGAATGCAGTGCACAGCAGAGTTCTGTGCAAATTGTTGCATTGCTTTGCTACACACTTTTCGGTCCCACTTTATATTAGGTGGCCTTAACTACTGTGTACTTACATTTAAATGAATCATTTGGTACAATGCACTTATTGTGTTCATACATGTTTTTACATTGTACTTATATTTTAAAAAACACCTATATGTAATTACATTTGTAATTAATTTCTGTAATTGCATTTAGATGTACACCCTTAAACCGACCCAGACCACCAAACCTGTTCCTAACCTTACCCGTATCCCCTCAATAGCAGCAGAAGTGTTTTGCAATACAGTATGAACACAATAAGTACATTATACTTATTTTTTGATGTAAGTACATAGTAGTTAAGGCCACCTAATATAAAGTGTGACCCACTTTTCTTCTTTGTTGTTAGGATGGTAAAAATGTTAGGCTGGTCTGCCTCAGAGGTCTAACAATACTTCATCAATGTCAAAATGACTGAGATGACCTATCAAATCAAAGTAGGTGGGCTTTACTGTTCACAGAAGCAGAGAGTGAATTCAAAGCCACTGGAAGGCAAACCTGCAACCTTTAACCAAAAAAGTGTAACAGCTAATGCTAACACTGCTGCTTTGGCAGTAGGAAATGTCACGACAGGTAAAACACATTTACGGCATTACTACCAGCAAATGTGTTGTTGTTAAATAAAACAGTTAATTTAGCTGAAAAACATAATACATGGAACAGTTTTGCTGCCAACTGTCAGTTTTAATGTTGAAGGAAAGTGTCGTAAGACAGTTTTTTATGATACAAATGTTAACTGACATTAAAGGAACACTCCACTTTTTTTGGAAATAGGCTCATTCTCCAACTCCCCCAGAGTTAATAAGTTGAGTTTTACCGTTTTTGAATCCATTCAGCCGATCTCCAGGTCTGGTGATAGCACTTTTATCATAGCTTAGCATAGATCATTGAATCCGATTAGACCAGAAGCATCGTGTTCAAAAATGACCAAAGAGTTTCGATATTTGTCCTATTTAAAACTTGACTTTTCTGTAGTTATATCGTGTACTAAGACCGGCGGAAAATGAAAAGTTGCGATTTTCTAGGCCGATTTGGCTAGGAACTATACTCCCAGTCCGGCGTAATAATCAAGGAACTTTGCTGCGGCAGCAGGCGCAGTGATATTATACAGCGCCCGAAAGTAGTCCCCAGCTAGATAACTAGTTATAATATAGCCGGGGACTACTTTCAGGCGCTGTGTAATATCACTGCGCCTGCTGCCGCAGCAAAGTTCCTTGATTATTACGCCGGACTGGGAGTATAGTTCCTAATTATATCGGCCTAGAAAATCACAACTTTTCATTTTCCGCCGGTCTTAGTACACGATATAACTACAGAAGAGTCAAGTTTTAAATAGGAAAACTATCGAAACTCTTTGATCATTTTTGAACGCGATGCTACTGGTCTAATCGGATTCAATGATCTATGCTAAGCTACTCTAAAATATGGTAGCATTTATGCAGGGGCGGATTTAGTGATTTGGGGGCCCCAGGCAAAATACAGAAATGGGGCCCTATGCATTTTCACGCATTTACCTATAGATCAACTTTAAAGTTTCTTTTTCTGTTGTGATGCTTGCTGCTGCACAATGGTGGTCCAAAGTTGTGTCCAATGTTTCTACATTTTTCATGTACATGGTATAATGGCTTTTTCTCATGTTGTAGACCAAGAAATAGCAATTGATTTACAGTTGAGACACAGGTTTTCACAATAACAAAATAAATTATGAAAATGATAAACCTCACAATTGAACCTTTAAAATTTTTATTATTTTTTTTTAAAGAAAAGGGATGAGTCAGAAGTATAAATGCTTGTAGTTCTGAACCAAATCCTCCTTAAAAGCACAATGGGTTGTGGCTTTGGGACTTATCCTATTGTCACATACTATTTAGGAAGAGATGCACATTCATTGTTTAAAGTTTAAAGCTCTGGCTCCCTCTATTGTCACTGGTATGAATTCACCACGTTTTACATCTCCAGAGTGGACAAGCACAGAGGTAAGGTTCTTTTATGAATTAGTCAAATAATTACTGTGTAAGTCCACAATGACATCTTTCTTTAGAATATGGCAAACTTTTTTGGACTAAAGACTTCAGTAAACAGTGAAAGACTCTTTTTAGATACTTTTTGTCATGGCAAAATTATTTTTATTTGGGCAACACTGATTTAATAACCTAAACACATGGTCAGTGCTGTTTTAGAAAGTTTGGTAGATGAATGTAGAAACAGATAACAAAGGTTTTGTTTGCATTGCAGTACTACTTTACCTGTGAGCGTAGCACAGTATTAGCAGTGTTAGGAAGATTACTTTGGAAATGTAATAGGTTACAGATTACAAGTTACCCTACTTAAAATGTAATAAGTAGTGTAACTTTTCAATTACTTTATTAAAGTAAATGTAACTGATTACATTTGATTACTTTTCTAAATTTGTAATGTTTTCAACTGTTAATCATTTTCAAACATGTAAACCAGGCAGGGTTAACCTTACGTGCTCAACACTGATTACTGTCAGACTTTCAAAATCTTTCATCACTTGAATTAAGATTTTTTTTAAAGTAGACATTGGATGCAAAATTCACTTTTACATGGTGTTTGCATGTAAATGTATCTTAGCAGTGTGTAAGCAGTGACACAACCACCCTACAATGATAAAAATACATTCACTTTTTTAATCCCCAAAATCCTAAACAGTCTCAATTTTCAAGCCGTTTTGATTTTCTGAGCAGTATGATGTCATGTTGCTCAGGCCCTGCCCTCAACCACTGAAGTACTGTCTAATATTAGCATATTTTCGCCTTCAGCCAGTTGTACGAAGTCCATAATTTTCTCCACGCTCCAGCAGCTGTCTTGTAAGCAATTCAGTTGTTTTGTAGTTTTGTGATGTAGAAGAACGTAAGAATCTTAATTTTCTCCTGACATCAGAGCCACTGAGGACGCTGTGCATTAGTTTTGTTTTTAATGGTAATGTGCCACCGAATACACCTAAATTTGTTTATATCTGCACAAATAATTTTACTCCAGACTGCTTTCTGAACGAGGGACAATTCAAGGCAGGTTTTGTTAAAAAGATAACACTCAAGGATGGATCAGTACCCATTGTTCGTGATCCAACTGCACCTCCAGAAGAAGGAAGTTTGACACTTTATATTTTTTATAAAGAACAAATAACAGCACGTTGGAAGGCCAAAGTTAGATTAAACTGGTGACAAACCCTGAGGTTCCAATGTAACATTAGGTGTAATCCATTAAATAATATCTATAAGATTTTAGGGATGAGTGGATAGATATACGGAGTTAGATGAGTGGAGATTATTCAGAAATATTTGACTGCTGAATCCCAAATGACCAATCAATATCAAATATTCCAGAGAAATTAATAATACATGTTAATCAATCCTGAAATTTTTTATTTGTTATCAAATACTGATGACACTGAACACTAGGTTTCAACCACTTACATTCGTAACTGTGAAGCATTCGTCACTCTCTGAAAATCTGCCCTTAAAGATGCACTTTGAGATCATGGACCCTGAAGTACTTGAAAAATGACTTTTTCATGCCAGCTTCATATTAGTCACCAAAATGCTAATACACTGATCCTGTCATTTTGCATTAACACTCGAGTATATGATGTGGTGTTCTTCATCCGGTTTCTGAAAGAAATCAAAACATGAACGTTAGGAATTAAAACTAAAATAACGAAAAAATTGTGTATGTGTATATAAGTAGTGTTTGTGTGTATACATCTATACCAACAGTCTGGCAATGTTCTTGTAATCCTTCTAGATTATAAAACACTATAAATTGGCTCAAGGACAACTGTTGAATACAAAAGACAATTACAAGCACAGGACATGATAGCAAAAGCATGATGTTTTATTCGATCTTTTTAAGAAACATTCATAAATACTGGCAATTTGTACATGCACAATTTCTACCACAAAGGGGAGACTTTAAACAGAGCTTCACTTTTTAAAGGACATTTTGGGCATTTTAAAAACAATTTTCATTTTTGTCTCTTCATTGTTAATCACTGGTAGAGCAGCAAAAAGTCAATTGGCAGTTCTGGCACTGCTTTCCTGCATTTGATTTAGCTGCCACTGAAGTTTCGGGATTGATAATAATGCCTCTGTGATTTGACGACTGTGCATCACTGTCTGTGTGTCTGTTTTTTTTTTTTTTTATTTATGGATGGTGGCGCGCTCAGACACAGTGGCTACTCCGGGTCCTAAAGACGGTGCTTTTATGTCTTTTAATGTCGTCTGTTCCTCTCCAAATAGTGTCAATTTACCGTTAATTCATAAGGAAATCACTGCAAAACTCATCTATGATCGCCAAAGTCTTTTGGATATCGGCAACGAATACAAACACCAACTCTCACCGGCGGCTACTGAGAAGCTACGAGGCCTTTGTTTACTGCTGAAGCCGGACCTCAAAACCACGGCCTCGCCTACTGACGCTACCCGCACAAGGCAGCCTCGCATGCGGTGTGAGAGAGGACGGAAGCACGGTAAGCGCGGAGGTATACGAGCCAGGCTAAGAGCTAACCCCACAAGACCAGCTCTTCCAACACTCATGCTCTCAAACGTTCGCTCTCTGGAAAATAAATTGGACATAATTCAGCTCAGTCGATCTACACAACATGAGGCAAGGGATTGTTGTGTGTTTGTTTTCACTGAAACATGGCTAAAGGACAACATCCTGGACTCCGCCATTCAGCTGCACAGGCTAAACTGCTACCGAGCGGACAGAGATTCATCACTGTCTGGTAAGACTCGTGGCGGTGGCTTGTGTGTGTATATCAACAAAGAATGGTGTAACAATGCTGCGTTAGTATCAAAATACTGTTCGTCGCTGATGGAGTTTATGTTTGTGAAGTGTCGACCGTTCTATCTGCCGTGGGAGTTCACGGCCATTGTTATTGTTGCGGTTTACATCCCCCCGTGTGCAAACGCTAAGGACGCGCTTCGTGAACTGTATAGCGCCATCAGCGAACAACAAACAAATAACCCCGACGGCTTTTTCATCATAGTCGGTGACTTCAACCACGCAAACCTAAAGACAGTTTTGCCAAAGTTCTACCAACATGTGAACTTTGCAACAAGGGGAAATAACACACTGGACTTTGTTTATACAATAGAGAAAAATGCATACAAAGCTGAACCCCGCCCCCACCTCGGGTACTCGGACCACATCTCTGTTATGCTAATCCCAGCATACAGACCACTTCTGAAACTCACCAAACCGGTTCAAAAGCAGATCACGGTATGGCCAGAAAATGCCACCTCAGCACTGCAGGACTGCTTCCAGGACACAGACTGGAACATGTTTAAAGAGGCGGCCACCTACAACAACTACACAGACCTACAGGAGTACATTGAAACTGTGACTGCTTACATCAAAAAGTGCATAGATGATGTGACAGTCACCAAGACCATCACCACACGTGCCAACTAGAAGCCATGGATGACAGCAGAGGTTCGTGGGCTGCTAAAGACCAGAGATGAAGCATTCAGATCAGGAGATAAAGCAGCCCTCAAAACACCAAGAGCCAATCTGTCTCATGGCATCAAGAAGGCAAAACATCAGTATGCTAAAAAAAAATCAACAACAACTTCAGCGACAGTAAACACACTCGGACTCTGTGGCAAGCCATTCAGACCATCACTGACTACAAGGCCCCGCCACAGGCCAGTGACGATGAGACATCCCTACCAGAGGCACTCAACCACTTCTACTCACAATTTGATTTACAGAACGACACACCTGCACAAAAACTACCCACATCTCCAAATGACCAGGTACTCTGTCTCTTCCCAGCTGATGTAAGGAAGACCCTATCCAGGATTAACCCACGAAAAGCTGCAGGCCCTGACAACATACCTGGACGTGTACCGAGAGACTGTGCTGCACAGCTGACGAATGTCTTAACAGACATCTTCAACATCTCGCTGAGCCAGGCAGTCGTCCCCACGTGTCTCAAATCCACCTCCATAAGCCCAGTACCAAAGAAGTCACATGTGTCCTGTCTGAATGACTATCATCCCATAGCACTGACCCCAATCATGATGAAGTGCTTTGAGAGGTTAGTCATGCATCACATCAAGTCCAGTCTCCCAAGCACGCTGGACCCACTCCAGTTTGCATATCGTCCAAACCATTCCACGGGCGATGCAATATCCACCACTCTCCACCTAGCTCTTACTCACCTGGAACAGAAAGACTCCTATGTAAGAATGCTGTTCATCGACTTCAGCTCAGCATTCAACACAATAATCCGACAACAGCTCATCCACAAACTAAACCTGCTGGGCCTTAAAGGAACACTCCACTTTTTTTGGAAATAGGCTCATTCTCCAACTCCCCCAGAGTTAATAAGTTGAGTTTTACCGTTTTTGAATCCATTCAGCCGATCTCCGGGTCTGGCGAGAGCACTTTTAGCATAGCTTAGCATAGATCATTGAATCCAATTAGACCAGTAGCATCGCGTTCAAAAACGATCAAAGAGTTTCGATATTTGTCCTATTTAAAACTTGACTCTTCTGTAGTTATATCGTGTACTAAGATCGGCGGAAAATGAAAAGTTGCGATTTTCTAGGCTGATATGATTAGGAACTACTCTCATTCCGGCGTAATAATCAAGGAACTTTGCTGCCGTAACATGGCCGCAGCAGGCGTAGTGATATTACGCAGCACCTGAAAGTAGTGCCCGGTAGCTGGTAACGGTAAAAACTCAACTTATTAACTCTGGGGGAGTTGGAGAATGAGCCTATTTCCAAAAAAAGTGGAGTGTTCCTTTAACACCTCCCTCTGTAATTGGATCCTGGACTTTTGCAAGACCTCAGTCAGTCCGTGTCGGCCGCAACACCTCGAGCACTACCACACTGAGCACAGGTGCCCCACAAGGCTGTGTGCTCAGCCCGCTGCCCTTCACGCTGCTGACCCATGACTGCACTGCCAAGTCCAGCTCCAACCACATCATCAAGTTTGCTGATGACACAACTGTGGTAGGCCTCATCAGCAACAACGATGAAACGCACTACAGAGAGGAAGTGGCACAGTTGGCTGAATGGTGTGGTGCTAACAACCTGTCCCTCAATGTGGGTAAGACAAAAGAGGTTGTGATGGACTTCAGGAGAAACTCTGTTGACCACCCCCCACTGACCATCGACGGCTCAACCGTGGAGAGAGTCGGTAGCACTAAATTCCTGGGAGTGCACATCACAAAGGATCTCACCTGGACCACCAACGTCACGTCACTCAACAAGAAGGGACAACAGCGCCTCTACTTTCTCCGTCGGCTGAAAAGGGCAAGTCTCCCTCCACCCATCCTCACCACCTTTTACAAGGGCACCATTGAGAGTGTGCTGACCAGCTACATCACTGTCTGGTATGGGAACTGCAGTGCTGCTGACCGCAAGACCCTACAACGGACTGTGAACACTGCCGCAAAGATCATTGGTGCCCCTCTTCTCTCCATCCTGGACATTTTCCTTGCAGGATGCTCCAGCAAGGCCTCCAGCATCGTGAAGGACCCCACCCACCCCTCCCACAACCTCTTCCAGCTCCTACCATCAGGAAAAAGGTACCAGAGTATCAAAACTCGTTCTGTCAGATTGCTCAACAGCTTCTTTCCCCAGGCTGTGAGAGCTCCAATCTCCCTGTCCCCGCTCTGAAACCATGAACACCTCAGCCCCCCAACTCATAAATAACTATTGACAAATTTCTCCTAAGTGCCATTCTGGGTGTGCTACACACAGGTGAGTGGGCTATACAAATCACCTGTAGTAACGCACTCGTCCCACTATATGTACAGTATTTATGTAAAGTTCTTGTGCAGTCTCAGTTTGTGTATGTGTAGTCAACTAGGTATAGTAGTTATAGTATTTATAGTATATGTATAGTCAGATGGTTAAACTGTTGTATAGCCCTATTGTTTTTGTTTGTTTGTTTGTTTGTTTTCCCTATATTTGCATTGTTGTATGTGTATCTCATGTTTAACTAGTATGTAGCACCGTGGTCCTGCGAAACACGACATTTTGTTCCACTACATGTCCACACATGTTGCAAAATGACAATAAAGCTCAACTTGAACTTGACTTGAACTTAAAGATTCCTGTGGCTTTTCAGAGGCATAATCATGGTATTCAGTAAAGTTACAACCTCCACCCTTCCTAAACTCTACTAGCTCTGAGAAATGAGAACATTTTTTGGTATAACGTGTTTCTCAATTTATCTGATATTGCACTGTGCCTTGGCGATGGTATCATGGACTACTGAAGCCTCAGCAGAAAAAGAGCAAGCATAAGCAGGCATTAAGCTAAAAAGAGTGGTTTAAACTGCTTGAAAGGCCAAATAATGCACAGACAGCTAAGTACAACACTGACATCAGATTCAGTACAGGATGGCACATTTTCTGCTTCGTCACGTGTGCAAGCGCATGTGTTTCTCTCAGCATCTGTGGCTTCTGCAGACAGATTCATTGCACACTGCAATACAGTGTCTTACTGTACTGTGAACACTGCATGCACAAAATGTTGTTTCGGCATGAAGTACCTCTTCCTCGCAAGTCTGGACTGTTTTAATGATAATGTCATATTGTTCAAATTAGTCTAAATAGTGTTTAAAACACAGATATTGTGGCACATCATTTGAACACTTGCTTTTGTCCCATGAATGCTCATATTATTTGATGAAAAAGGTAATACTTGCCTTGTGATCTTGCTTGTTTGCATTTCCTGCGGTTAAAGTATATCGCCCCCACAACTACAGCCAAGACCAGTACTATCATTACAACTGATAATACCACCAATAGTGTCTGCTGCTTGAGTTCTGTAAAGAACATCAAAACAATAATTATAAATGAGTCTCACAGTGTCTGATTTCAATCAATACATTGTTGTCATAGCTCTTAACTGACTTAACATGTCTTTAAACAGACATGGTTGGAAGGCTTGAAGAAAATACTTTTTTTAAACAGTGTCTTTAATCACTAATATCACCACTGACTTACCTGGACACGTGTGACAGAGTCGAGTGATGTTGATGTTGTGTTGAGTCTGGTTGCTGATGGGGTTGTTGATCACACAGCTGTAGGTGTTTTTTCTCCTGATATTCCACCTCCAGAGGTAGAGAGAGACTGATGCTGAGATCAGACACACTGATGCTGGACAATAAACTGTTTCCTTTGTACAAGGAGAGAGTCACATGACCCACATTCACCACTGAACACAGCAGCGAACAATTCTGGCCTGGTGATATTTCAGATGAAGAACATTGTGAAGAGTCTCTGGTGATGACAGGAACAGGAAGAGCAGCTGAAACATTACAAATAAAAAAGTTGTTCGGCAAGAACAATCAAAAATATAAACTTTGTGTTTTTTATTTGTTTTTAATATGACTTATGATACTTTAAAGAGGTGGTTGACTGTTTTTTTTTTCTAGGCTTGATTGTGTTTTAGGGAGTGCAGTCTAATATCCGTTAATGCTTCATTTTTAAAAAACGCTTCATTTTTTTACCTTTATTCCACACCGCTCTGTCCCTTCTTCTCTAAACGCGCTGATCATTTCCTGGTTTTATGGAGCCCCTCCCTCAGAAATACTCAATGGGCTCAGATTGGTTAGCTGGTACAGTGTATTGTGATTGGCTAAACCGCCTCTAGTGCGCATCTGTAAGTTTTATTTGTAAGTTTCTGTTAGCTTTTAATGCACGGTTTTATCCTGATTAAAGCTTTAATACAGTACAGCAACCACAGGCATGTCCCTGTTTAATGCTTGTCATAGCTGTGGGAAAATAAGTGTATACATGGAACATTTCATTGTTGGAGGGAGAGAGAGAGATGCAGAGCATGTGCAGAGCAGGGTGATGCGAGGAACAGGAGAACCGCTGCTTTAGGACATTGATTTTGAAACTTGTGAATCCATTAGAATCGCTAGAAGACAGAATCGCGATTCATATATGAATAGATTTTTACATGCACTAGGGGTGGGCGGATCGATCCTAATATTGATACCAACATTGGTATCGGTATCGGATCGATACTAGCTTGATTAGATCAATACTTTAGGTTAATTTTCTCTCCTCTACACTTAATATATTGCTTAATAGATTTAACAAAGAATAGACATATCTGTGTGTTTATATAATGCTCTTTTCACGTCTTGTGTGCAAACATTACTGCTCCTCCCCTGCTTTAGTGTTTTGTTATGGCATTATGTGACTCAGCAGCTCCAAGCGCAAGCCGATATTATTGGCTACAGTGAGAGATGGAACGGTAGAAATTCGCTACTGTGGCAACAGCACCAAACTTATTCACCTTTTTCAATGTGGAAGTAAGCTTTTTTCATAGACTGAATGTGAGAGACTTCCACTTCATTAGGCATGGTAGGGAAATCATGAGAAAAATAACAGTGCAATAAACAGTAAAACTGTTTGTGCTATCCACCGTGTGTTTATAATTAAGACAATTCATTAAAATAATATGGTAAGAAACACCAGTTTGCACTACCAAGCAAGCAGCAAAACGAGCTGTTTTGTACAGTTAAAAATTGCTGGAAGCGGATGAGACTGGAAGCCAGACCCATTAAATTTACCGAATTTGGCCTTTTTATACAGTATTACTGTCTTCAACCATTAAGTCATATTGTTGTTTTTTCTTTATAAAGGTTTTCTATCAGAGGAAAACACTTAACATGCATGCACTTTGCGTTCATATGCTGGGCTGCTTGACTGCATATAGTTTGCACCATCAGTATACTGAGTTGGCCTTTCAATATTACTTTCTTAATGCATTAGGCCACGTTAAGTTTTTTTTTCTTTATAACTCTTTTCTATGGGAGGAAAATGCTTAACACGAAACTTTACGCATTGCTTTCATATTCTGGGCTCCTCTGCTTGTAAATTCCTTTCAGAAAGGCAAATAATATCCAAATAGTTTTAAGGTGAATGTAATATTTTAGTCATATCAACATAAGTTATTGTTAATTTTCAAAGTGTAATTGGTCATTTAAATGTATGTTATTAAAAAGGAAAAAGTATAGGTATCGGCAATACTTGCCCTGTATTTACTTGGCATCGGATCGATACCAAAATTTGCAGTATCGCACACCCCTAACATGCACCCCTAGTTTTCTCTTCCTCTTCTCTAAAGCAGCACAGCATGGCCTCGCCCCCTTTGTTGCGTGTTACCGGAGGCGGGGTTTATCTGGGTTCGTGATGTAATGGACCCGGGAAGTAACTCGTTGTAGTCCCATTTTAAAAGACTGTCTCTGTTTGCATTGAACTTTCAGTGCCGCAACTTTGCAGATATTGTTTATGCTCAAACAGCAACATTACACACTAACTAATGTTAAAAAAGTGAAATCGCAATCAACCACCCCTTTAAAAATGTAACAGACATTGGTGATGATGTCAATTATATTTACATACTAAATTGACTTTTCATTCTTACACTAATTTATCCATCTAAACTAAAATGATTAAATTCTCTTTCTCTTTCTAAATGTGGCTTTACAGCTTTTCTAACCATCATTATACCTAAAACTTTGACACCATTATCTTTCTTCCTTCTATTCATAAGTACTTCCATCAGGAAATAGAAAACAAAAGTGCATTACATGGTGTAGAAAATAAGTTTCGCTCTCACTTTGGTTTGTTATTTAACACTTCTTAATTACAGATGAATCAGGGGAAAATATTTTAATTTTGAGAATCATCAGAGTCTAAAAGTGGTGATGAGAAGGTCACATGATGTACCAAAGCCCATCACAAGCAGCTTTTAAACAGAGGCGGAGAAAGTACACAACTCCATTACTTGAGTGAAAGTACAGATAATGCTGGTCAAATATTACTCCATTACAAGTGAAAGTTGTAAAGACAGATTTTTACTTAAGTAAAAGTACAGAAGTGTTTGCTTTTAAAAGTACTGTACTTAAGTACCAAAAGTAAATGTCCTTTTTATGTCAATGCACTGTTTTATTATTTTTGTATGTAATACTTTCAATACCTCTGAAGCAACTTACAATACATTACACCTACTGAATACACTGACTAGCTTATAGTATCTTTGGAATAAAGAGTTTTTGGAATGTTAAAAACCTATGGGGGAAAAAAATATGTAAAATATGAAAAAAATATTATTTAACACCCCTACCCACCCCCACAAAAGCAGGATTCACACAGCTCTGACAGTGTGCACACATCTATGTGTTGCCATTCATCCACATTAAAACAGAGTGGTCAGTGAAATTGCTGTAAATACAGAGTGATACGGAAGAAAAACAAAAAAGTCAAACCTGCTTTAAAACCCAGAAACACAACTGTAGCTGTATAACTTTACAACAGCAACACTGCTTTAACAAAAAAGCAAAACAGCAAGATTATTTGACATCAAAACAAAAATTTTATAAATGGTGTCTAATTTTTCTTGCAGTACTTTGATGTCACACACAGAACAGTCTGTGCAGTGCTGCTTCAAGTCCAACACCTATTGTGTTTTATTAGGAGACACACAACAGTTGTTCTGTGGCTTTATAGGTAATATTTTCACTTACACTTTAACTTCTTATTGAATTGTTGTAAATAAATATAGCATTTGCTACTGGTCAGTGTTCAAAAAATGCTGGGAAATCACTTCATGTAGCCCTACAAGAGTGATTACTGATAAACTGTCTGAAAAAAAGAAAGTCACATTTTAGAGAGGAAAAAAAAAATCACCCACTGACTTTTAAAGCTGCTACATAGTAACGACTTTCTACTTCGAGGACCTTGATAGAAATGTAGTGGAGTGAAAAGTACATTTGTCTTTCAAATGTAGTGAAGTTAAAGTCATAAGTTTCCAGAAAAAATAATACTCAAGTAAAGTACAGATACTCAAAAAGTGTACTTAAGTACAATACTCAAGTAAATGTACTTAGTTACTGTCCGCCTCTGCTTTTAAATAACAACATATACAGGTGCTGGTCATATAATTATAATATCATCAAAAAGTTGATTTATTTCACTAATTCCATTCAAAAAAATGAAACTTGTATATTATAGTCGTTCATTACACACAGACTGATATATTTCAAATGTTTATTTCTTTTAAATTTGATGATTATAACTGACAACTAAGGAAAATACCAAATTCAGTATCTCAGAAAATTAGAATATTGTGAAAAGGTTCAATATTAAAGACACCTGGTGTCACAATCTAATGTGTGCAGGTGCCAAGTCCTGTTGGAAAATGAAATCTGCATCTTCATAAAGTTGGCCAGCAGCAGGAAGCATGAAGTGCTCTAAAACTTCCTGCTATACGGCTGCGTTGACCTTGGACCTCAGAAAACACAATGGACCAACCCCAGCAGATGACATGGCAGCCCAAACCATCACTGACTGGAAACTTTACACTGGACCTCAAGCAACGTGGATTGTGTGCCTCTCCTCTCTTCCTCCAGACTCTGGGACCCTGATTTCCAGAGGAAATGCAAAATTTACTTTAATCAGAGAACATAACTTTGGACCACTCAGCAGCAGTCCAGTCCTTTTTGTCTTTAGCCCAGGGAGACGCTTCTGACGCTGTCTGTTGATCAAGAGTGGCTTGACAAGGAATGCGACAGCTGAAACCCATGTCTTGCATACGTCTGTGCTCCAGCTGCAGTCCACTCTTTGTGAATCTCCCCCACATTTTTGAATGGGTTTTGTTTCACAATCCTCTCCAGGGTGCGGTTATCCCTATTGCTTGTACACTTTTTTTCTACCACATCTTTTCCTTCCCTTCGCCTCTCTATTAATGTGCTTGGACACAGAGCTCTGTGAACAGCCAGCCTCTTTTGCAATGACCTTTTGTGTCTTGCCCTCCTTGTGCAACATGTCAATGGTTGTCTTTTGGACAACTGTCAAGTCAGCAGTCTTCCCCATGATTGTGTAACCTACAGAACTAGACTGAGAGACCATTTAAAGGCCTTTGCAGGTGTTTTGAGTTAATTAGCTGATTAGAGTGTGACACCAGGTGTCTTCAATATTGAACCTTTTCACAATATTAAAATTTTCTGAGATACTGAATTTGGGATTTTCCTTAGTTGTCAGTTATAATAATCAAAACTAAAAGAAATAAACATTTGAAATATATCAGTCTGTGTGTAATGAATGAATATAATATACAAGTTTCACTTTTTGAATGGAATTAGTGAAATAAATCAACTTTTTGATGATATTCTAATTATATGGCCAGCACCTGTATAGAAGGTGCACAGTGTCATTCATACAAACACTAAACACCATCACGGTGAGGCTCATTACACTGAAATATGCATGAACATTAATTTAACAACATTAAATGTAACATACAACCCTAATAAACATAACTGCTAAGAAAAAACTAAGAAGAAACTGTTATTTCTTAGAAAATACATCAAATTCAAACAAAATTTGAATGCAACGGTTTTTCAATTTACGTTTTTTTCCCTGTAAATTTTACATTCTTTTTCACTTCCAAAAACGGTATTTCACCGTACAATTGTCTGAAATGTCTATTACAGTTTTTCACCGTATATATTAGGGGAACTTTCCCTTAACCATTTAACAGGTTTTTACTGTAGCATTTTCAGTTTTTTACCGTTAAAATCACGGTCATTTTTTATAGTGTACTCATGAGAAGAAAGTCCTAAAAAGTGTCATATATTTCAGATTCTTATAACTTCCTATTTCCACTGGTTTGGACCACTCTAAAAATTAAATACTGAATATTACATTATATAAAATCCTTAATCTTTTTAAAAAATAATACTTAACATTGTTTGTGAATTTGATATGTTTTTGGTATGTATGTATTAATTTATTTTTTTTCAGTGAGAAGATGGTGATGGGATTGAGAAATGATTCCTGTGAGTGTTACAAAGCTTGTTTGCTTTTAAATGACACTTTTACGTGACTATAAAGCCAAATGTGTTCAGAGGAGTTAGAAACTAAATAAACATAAATCTTGCTTTTATTTTCACTCATTGGACAAAATAGGAAGACCTTTTTTTTCAAAGATGAACTTTAATAGATTCTCTGTGTTGTTCTCTCCACAGTGAATTTATTAGTCCCTTATGTGGCTCATTACTGATGGTGAAAGTTGGGGGAAAAAAAGTTGTTGCAGTGGATACTTTTCACAAAAGATCTAACATCAATATTCATATAACAGCACACACAGCTGTCAATCTGGGACAGTTACACTCTGTGTACTGTAGGGGGCAGCATTAGTTCAGGTGTGTCCACAGAGGGCCACTGTCCTGCAGAGTTAATTAAGCTAATTAATAAAACACACCTGAACCAGCTAATCAAGATTTTCAGATTTACTACAAATTTTCAGGCAACTGTGTTGGAGCTGGTTGGAGCTAAACTTTGCAGGACGGTGGCCCTCCAGGAGCACCATTGGACACCCCTGAATTAGTTCAAATATCAAATATGTAAAATGAAGTGCTAACCTATGCTGTGCACATGGCGACAAAAATATATATCAAACAGAAAACAAGATTATTTTTCTTACCCCATTGGCATATTATTTTGCTTGTTTCAAGCAAAAACTCACTTAATTTTGACATGTCTTTTCTGAAAACAAGACAATTTTTACTTGTCTAAAAAAATCCTTCTTTATTTAAGAATTTTTAGATATTTTGGCTGGAAACAAGACTAAAAATCTAAGTAAGAAAAGCATTTTTTGCAGTGTGGAAGATTCTTGACCACTCAAGCGTCACTTCAAAGGGTCATCAGCTGCGCTAAAGGGATCTGCCCTTATGTTGTTAAAGTTCGTTATTTAAGGCATTCATAATAAATATTAATAAAGCAAGATGCCCTGTTGAAATATATGACATGTATGGCCTATTTAAACTGCAAAGGTAAAATATAAATGTAAATTATTACGACAGATGTGAAGGGGGAGGGGAATTTATATGTGTGTCAGTTTTTTCGCCAAAAAAGACTTCAGTATAGGATAACCTGTGTATCCTCGCTCATGACTCCTCAGGAAGCCTCCTCACTCCCTGATCCTCACCTCCTCGCAGTGAAATTAGAGAATTGAGATGTCCTGCACGATGACAGAGCTCGATCGGTTTCAAGGTCATAGGATGGAGGAGTGAAACAAGGAGGGATATTGAGAAGCAACGTAGGTCGTGTTGACTGCAAGAACTCATGGCACTGACCTACAGTGTAACAATAAATAGGGGCATGAAAATGTGTGTAAAATCTTGGATATATTTTATATTGCTATGGTGCGAAATTTACATACTTTTGAAAATTCAGTGTTTAGTTGATCCTGATAAACGCTCATTGTCACAGTTGTAAACACGACGGCTTTCTTCTTTCATCCAGACGTCTTTCATGTCTAAACAGTTGAACAATTGTCTTAACTGTTGAATATTCTGTTTGATCTGCTGCAATGGCATCCTTCAAGGAAACATTAGAATCAAAAATAAAATCAAGTAAGTTAAAACACTGAATTATAAAAGTGAAGGACAGAATAATTTAAAACATCAGCTCTATTTCCCACAGTTGAGCAGAATGAGTGAAGAAAACCTTTCAGCGTCATCACATCAGAAAGAAACACCAGTGTGATAGCATATTCTCAGACACATACACCACAGACTTCAGGTATTTAAAGAAGCTGAGGGTGTTTACACATGCACAAAAGACAGAGTTCACACAGAAATACCTTACCGTACTCTTAACCCGATATGCACAGAATGTTGTATCAGCGTAAAGTATCTCTTCCTCTTGAGCCTCAACTGTTTTAATAATAATCACACATTTAATAACATTTAATAAAATTGTTTTAGTTATATATATATATATATATATATATAGAGAGAGAGAGAGAGAGAGAGAGAGAGAGAGAGAGAGAATGTCAATACTTGCCTTCTTTTTCCGATTGTTTACGGTTTCTGTGGCAGTACATCAAACCTGCAACTACAGCTAACACCAGCAGCAGTGCTGTAACAGCTATTGAAATATTGAGACGTGAACGCTCATCTCGTTCTGTAATGCACAGAAAAGAGCCAATAGTGTAATCTTAATAGTTTAAACTTTAAAAATAAATAATTATGGTGATGGCATCTGTCATTGAACATATTACACTTCACCTAAGCAGGTTTTCAAGTAAAGTACTTGAATATGTTGATGTTTAAACTGCGTCTTTGCTTTGCCGCTCACAACATGTCTGATATTCTGCAGTGTTTACAATCATTAAATAAACTATTTGATGAACCTTTTTTCAACTTTGTTAAATAAAGTATTTCCTTTTGAAACAGGATTAGGGTGGGACAAAAGGCATGACATTTTTTAACCGCCAACTGGCTTTCATTTAAGACAAATGTCACACCTTGATAGGCTAGACAAACATTTGTATATATCTGCTAACAATCAACTGTCAATATGTAAATAACATTGCACACCTCAAAGCACATAGACTAAATATTTCAATAAACACTTATTTTTTTCATTTTAACTCAATTAGAGGAAAAGAGATAATATAATACCTGAGCATGGTTGACAGAGATCAGTGTTGTTGAGATGTTGAGTCTGGTTTCTGATGGGATTGTTGATCACACAGCTGTAGGTGTTTTTATCCTGATATTCCACCTCCAGAGGAAGAGAGAGACTGATGCTGAGATCAGACACACTGATGCTGGACAATAAACTGTTTCCTTTGAACCAGGAGAGAGTCACATGACCCACATTCAACACTGAACACAGCAGTGAACAATTCTGACCTGATGATATTTCTGGTGATGAACATTGTGAAGAGTCTCTGGTGATGACAGGAACAGGCAGAGGAGCTGAAAAACATTAAAAATAAAAAAGTTGTTGAGCAAGAACAATTGAAGATAAACTCTGCCTTTGCTACCCATATTTGTGTTTTGTTTGTTTTTACTTTGACTTCTGATGCTTTTGTGATGTCAGTTTATATTTGCATATATTTTGCATTTTCATTCTTACACCAATTTACCCATCTAAACTATAATCATTAAATTATTTTTCTCTTCCTAAATGTGGCTTTACAGCTTTTATAACTATCATTGTATGTAACACTTCAACACTAGTGCCTTTTTTCCATCTATTCATAAGTATTTCCATCAGGAAATAGAAAACAAAAGTGCATTATAAGAGAACTCTCCTGCTAAACAGGGTGTAGAAAATAAATTTCACTCACACTTTGGTTTGTCATTAAACACTCATAAATCACAGATGAATCAGGGGAAAATATTTTAATTTTGAGAATCATCAGAGTCTGGATCATCATGAGATGGACATCAGTTACTCACCATAGACAGTAACACTGAATCTCTTGTATGAAGTTGCTCTGTTGCTGATGATTGTTAGTTTATAAAGTCCAGAGTGTTCAGTTCTGATGTTTCTGATGATCAGAGATCCAGTTTGTCTGTCCATCTGGAGTCTTTTCTCAAATGTTGTATTAATGGCATCTATATAGATGTTCTGTCTGTGGATCTCAGCTATACGAGTGTCTCGAGGTCCAAACATCCACAGTGTGTGATCATCTCGCTGTACTTTAACATCAGTGTTTAGAGCGACAGAATCTCCCTCCATCACTGATACTGACTTCACTTCATCTGTATCACCAAACACACCTGGAGAAAAACAGTTTATCAAGCAAATGAAAAAAACGGTTTAAGTTGAAACTGAATATTAATGAGGAAGGACAAATGTTAATGCTCTTAAGGCAAGACACTTCAGGCAAAAAAAAAAAAAAAAAAAAAAAAAAAACCTTACATGCACCAGATTTTACAGTTTTATATTCCGAAGGTTTTTTATTATTATAATTATTTATTCCCTTTCCCTGCAAGAATTCTGGACCTTGCGTTATTCAATGTTCAGATTTGTAGAAATGTATGCATTTGAGTTCATATTTAATTAGATAATGCCTTATTTGCATATATAACATTTCAAAAAAGTTGTAATACAAAAATATTCTTAATGATTCTTCATTTTTGATTCTTAAAACAAAGGATGTTATGACGTACCAGTCGATAGCAAAAGACACAGACAGAAGAAAGATGCGCTGTGAATCATTTTTCTTAACTTCTTCAAAAACACTCAACAACAGGCTAAACATGACGCGAAAACTGAGTGCGCGTGAAAAACAAATTCATCGATCAGGTCCTCCGTTTACAAACATAATGTCTATTCTCAGACGTGGTTACCGTGTTCCATCACCTCTTCAGTAACAACGTCCAAGAATAAAAAAAAATAAAAAAAACGTTTACAAGCGAGAAACAATGCAATTAGGTTATCTGAATGTTCCATTAAGTTTGAATGTTAGGTTCTGAAAAAGGAAAGTCACGCATTACCTACACTTACGCACACAACCCCTCCCTCCCTCCGTCCCTCCTTCTCTTTATCCAGCGCTGGTAGCTGTATAGTAATCAGATATAAGCAACTTCGTCTCTATTAGAACAAACAGCGCTAAGTTCTCTACAAATAAACTTCGTTAAGTTTCCCTCTCTTAATTCCTGTTCTTTAAAAGTAAATAGTTTTTTATGAATAGTTTTAATATTTATTTGTCATTTTGTAAAATCGTTTTGCCAAATAATAATAATAATTCACCATACTTGCTTCCACATCAATGCTCAGCAATGCTTCAATGCTTTTTTCCCCCTCAATAAAATTAAGCAGCAGATCAGTGTAGGGTTATATTCATCCATAATTCTGATCATCTCTGCTGCTGAATTTATTAAGGGCCCATCAATTACTTTTATTTTTATAGCATACTTGATGTTACGTATTGGCCCAGATCCAAGAAAAGTGCTTAAAATGTTTGTGCCGGTGGAATTTTGAGATGTTTATGCACATGCTGATAAAGAAGAAAAACCTTGAGAGGAGCCAAGTTTTATCTGGGAAGCTCTCCTCCTGGTATACACATAAACACATTTATGCAAGGCATGCACAATTTCAGTAATGGACTTTGCTAGTTTCTTCTGAAAATGACAGCTGTGTGTGTGATCCCTGCAGGATTGGTTGCCAGATGGAAGAGCGTGATTGGTGGGTTGTGTGGCACATACTTTTAAAAGGTCTTTAGACGGGGTGTTCATTTTAGTGTTGGCCTCCCATCGGCAGATCCAAATTGTAATGCATCTAACGCATGTTTGATACAGATGTGTCGTGTTAATGTTCAGAGTTGCTACATACATTATTAGATGTGTATAGTGTACAGGATTGACCTGATGTTTATCTTCTGATTAGTTTGTGATTTGTTTCTTTGTCAGGTAGTCAGGAAAACTACTTTGTATTTTTGTTTAATTTCATCAAGTTACTTATATGATTGATGACTTCTTTGGTTATTTTTGCCGTTGGTCCCCATGAAGTCATGGCAGCTTAAAATAATGATCTTCCTGCAGGAGTTGGATCACATTTAATAGCAAATATCTCATGTTACATTCTTTTTATCTTTTTCTGGGATGGGACATAACAATGCACCTGTGTCTGTGAGAGTCTAGTGAACTAACATGCAATTTGCAATGCAAACCACAGAGTTTAGATAACATCAGGAAGCTTTCAGGTAAGCACACAGAAATTCACCCACTGTTCACTGTGTACATACATACTGCATGAACAGAGGAAAATGGTTGTACATTCCTAAAAATAAAGGTGCTTCAAAAGGTTCTTCACAGCGATGCCATAGAAGAACCATTTTTGTTTCCACAAAGAACCATTCAGTCAAAGGTTCTTTAAAGAACCATCTCTTTCTTACCTTTTTATAATCTGAAGAACCTTCTTTCACCACAAAGAACCTTTTGTGAAACAGAAAGATTCTTCAGATGTTAAAGGATCTTTATGGAACCATTTAGACAAAAAGGTTCTTCTGTGGCATCGTGAAGCACCTTTATTTTTAAGAGTGTGTGCTATTTCACACAGAACTAATGCATGACCCCTAAACCACCGAGAAGCTGTAACAGTTTTTATTTCTCTCAGTTAACCTCTAGAAGATTTTTTTTTTCTGTTGACACCTTGGTTTCTGGTAGGCCACTATTTCCTTTTCAGCTAAAACTCAACATCCTTGTCAACTTTCTCATCGGATAGTTAAGGTTAAACATATTTGTAATACTTTGAAAAATCATAACTGTGGAGAATATGAATCATAATATTTTTTATTAATGTAGCAGCCTTTTTAAGCAGATCCTTTTTAAGATATCAGCTCAGTTTTAACCTAAGCGACATGAAACAACAGGAAACCAAATTTTAGCAGACTTACAATGCTTCTTATTACTTTTATTTCAATCATTTACATATGTATTTGTGGAAATACAATTTGTGGCCATACAATGAAATCTGTTTGTAATCCGTCATCCGGGTCTCTTGAATTCAAACTAATGCCACCATCAGGTCAAAAAGTTTCTTGCTATTTACTTTATTTAGTTTTGAAGCATGATGCTTTTCCCCAAGCTCCAAATCTTAATGACAAGCTACATTCAACACAATGAAATTTTAACAGTTTTGATCCTACTGATAAAATAGGTATTATTCAAAACCTAGAATGATGCAGACCGTCTAGAATGATGACGGTGAAGCTGTATCACTAAAGAGAAACATTCAATGTCACTAAACACTACTCTTATTTCAAGCTGATCTTTTACCTGTGCCTGTATTTAATTTATGTATTCCAGTTCACTGAAGCGTTCTCACAATTGTTTTCAGTGAAGCACAAAGGGTGGTAAGGGAGTTTCACAAGGGCTTGAGAGCAAAGCACTCGCTGTGGGCACAAATACACCTTATACACATTAACACTCAAGTGCACTCTCGCGTGTCCAATAATAGGTTCGCCAAAACACCTGCTACTGCCTTCAGCAACAACAACAAAAACGCTCAATACCCCACACTGACCTAAATAGATCTGACCACAGGTATCATTTTGAATCTAAAACTGAGCTGCTAGTAAAGGCAAAAAGCATCTCATGTTCATTCCGCATTTCTAAAAAAGGGCCCTTGTGCACCACTGCTTCAGTGCAAAACATTTTTGTGGCAAACATGTCAATTTTAATGCCATTTGAGATGGCTACAGTTAATGCTGTAGTGTGAATGCTGCAGTAACTGCATGTGTTCGGCATACAAGACTTTGTGGTTTTAAAGCTGATACTGTTTAAAAGGCACAGAATGTAAAATCATAAAGATGCCCTGGCATCTTTCTCTCAAGCAAAAATTATATAGAGTAATTTATACAGAATCAGATTTTGATCTCCAGACAGTCTATAGTCTTTGCTAAAAAACTGCCCTGGAAAGGCATGACCTGCGATTGTGGTCGGGTTGTTATGCTGTGTGTCTTTGCATGATGCAAGTCCTGCTTAACCACAATTTCTCAAATAAAATATTTTCAGTGCATTTTACTTTGGTTTGACACACTATGTTAGTTTTGGCCACATAATTCACATTTAAAAAGCATATTTGAAATCAGCCAAAAAAAAAAAAAAAATGTCTTATGCTGAAATAGCATTAAAAAAACAACTTGTTTTTCAGGTTGGTCCAGGCAATGTGCATAATGTGCTTTTCTAAGCACACATCTCAGGGCACTTTTTGTTTTTATGCAAACCAGAGCTTCTAAAGGCAGCTGCTGTGACGTGATGACTTTATCAGCCGGCAGTTGGCTTTTATTTAGGGACTTTCTCCCATTCATGGTAATGAAGCTGTGTCCCAGTTCAGAGGCTGCATCCTTCAAAGGCTGCAAAGATTGAACCACACACTGTTAATACCTTTTTTTGATAATTACAGTAAAAATAAACCAAAAAGAAGCACTCTATGTAGCTGTACACTTAAATCAAATAAATCATTAGCTCTTATTTAAATAGTTACATATCTATTCTCTCCTGCAAAGAGTTGTAATTTCCTACATCATATCCATCATTTATGATCTACTTCCTTCACCCACATCCTATAGCCTACATAAACCACCAGAGCTTTAACCACAATCAAGATAACAGAGAAACACAGGTCAATCATAACTATTACATAATGGAACTTAATATCCTCACACACACCCTCACAAACATAACATCTGCTGATTGGAAACAGTATTCCAGAATATTTTGTGATGTAAATTTATCTCACCAATCACTGTCAAGGAGAAGCATTTAAATTTAACCTTGCTAGCTAATGCGTAATGTTGATATCAATCTCTCATGGCAGCTGAATCAGGGTCAATGATGGTTCACGGTTTGACATTGCAAAAATAGGGAAGTTTAGTCGGCAAGCTCACTTTAAACCAGCATGTCAAACATCGTGTAGCAGTTAGAGAATGCAGTGCACAGCAGAGTTCTGTGCAAATTGTTGCATTGCTTTGCTACACACTTTTCGGTCCCACTTTATATTAGGTGGCCTTAACTACTGTGTACTTACATTTAAATGAATCATTTGGTACAATGCACTTATTGTGTTCATACATGTTTTTACATTGTACTTATATTTTAAAAAACACCTATATGTAATTACATTTGTAATTAATTTCTGTAATTGCATTTAGATGTACACCCTTAAACCGACCCAGACCACCAAACCTGTTCCTAACCTTACCCGTATCCCCTCAATAGCAGCAGAAGTGTTTTGCAATACAGTATGAACACAATAAGTACATTATACTTATTTTTTGATGTAAGTACATAGTAGTTAAGGCCACCTAATATAAAGTGTGACCCACTTTTCTTCTTTGTTGTTAGGATGGTAAAAATGTTAGGCTGGTCTGCCTCAGTGGTCTAACAATACTTCATCAATGTCAAAATGACTGAGATGACCTATCAAATCAAAGTAGGTGGGCTTTACTGTTCACAGAAGCAGAGAGTGAATTCAAAGCCACTGGAAGGCAAACCTGCAACCTTTAACCAAAAAAGTGTAACAGCTAATGCTAACACTGCTGCTTTGGCAGTAGGAAATGTCACGACAGGTAAAACACATTTACGGCATTACTACCAGCAAATGTGTTGTTGTTAAATAAAACAGTTAATTTAGCTGAAAAACATAATACATGGAACAGTTTTGCTGCCAACTGTCAGTTTTAATGTTGAAGGAAAGTGTCGTAAGACAGTTTTTTATGATACAAATGTTAACTGACATTAAAGGAACACTCCACTTTTTTTGGAAATAGGCTCATTCTCCAACTCCCCCAGAGTTAATAAGTTGAGTTTTACCGTTTTTGAATCCATTCAGCCGATCTCCAGGTCTGGTGATAGCACTTTTATCATAGCTTAGCATAGATCATTGAATCCGATTAGACCAGTAGCATCGTGTTCAAAAATGACCAAAGAGTTTCGATATTTGTCCTATTTAAAACTTGACTTTTCTGTAGTTATATCGTGTACTAAGACCGGCGGAAAATGAAAAGTTGCGATTTTCTAGGCCGATTTGGCTAGGAACTATACTCTCATTCCGGCGTAATAATCAAGGAACTTTGCTGCCGTAACATGGCCGCAGCAGGCGCAGTGATATTATACAGCGCCCGAAAGTAGTCCCCAGCTAGATAACTAGTTATAATATAGCCGGGGACTACTTTCAGGCGCTGTGTAATATCACTGCGCCTGCTGCCGCAGCAAAGTTCCTTGATTATTACGCCGGACTGGGAGTATAGTTCCTAATTATATCGGCCTAGAAAATCACAACTTTTCATTTTCCGCCGGTCTTAGTACACGATATAACTACAGAAGAGTCCAGTTTTAAATAGGAAAACTATCGAAACTCTTTGATCATTTTTGAACGCGATGCTACTGGTCTAATCGGATTCAATGATCTATGCTAAGCTACTCTAAAATATGGTAGCATTTATGCAGGGGCGGATTTAGTGATTTGGGGGCCCCAGGCAAAATACAGAAATGGGGCCCTATGCATTTTCATGCATTTACCTATAGATCAACTTTAAAGTTTCTTTTTCTGTTGTGATGCTTGCTGCTGCACAATGGTGGTCCAAAGTTGTGTCCAATGTTTCTACATTTTTCATGTACATGGTATAATGGCTTTTTCTCATGTTGTAGACCAAGAAATAGCAATTGATTTACAGTTGAGACACAGGTTTTCACAATAACAAAATAAATTATGAAAATGATAAACCTCACAATTGAACCTTTAAAATTTTTATTATTTTTTTTTAAAGAAAAGGGATGAGTCAGAAGTATAAATGCTTGTAGTTCTGAACCAAATCCTCCTTAAAAGCACAATGGGTTGTGGCTTTGGGACTTATCCTATTGTCACATACTATTTAGGAAGAGATGCACATTCATTGTTTAAAGTTTAAAGCTCTGGCTCCCTCTATTGTCACTGGTATGAATTCACCACGTTTTACATCTCCAGAGTGGACAAGCACAGAGGTAAGGTTCTTTTATGAATTAGTCAAATGATTACTGTGTAAGTCCACAATGACATCTTTCTTTAGAATATGGCAAACTTTTTTGGACTAAAGACTTCAGTAAACAGTGAAAGACTCTTTTTAGATACTTTTTGTCATGGCAAAATTATTTTTATTTGGGCAACACTGATTTAATAACATAAACACATGGTCAGTGCTGTTTTAGAAAGTTTGGTAGATGAATGTAGAAACAGATAACAAAGGTTTTGTTTGCATTGCAGTACTACTTTACCTGTGAGCGTAGCACAGTATTAGCAGTGTTAGGAAGATTACTTTGGAAATGTAATAGGTTACAGATTACAAGTTACCCTACTTAAAATGTAATAAGTAGTGTAACTTTTCAATTACTTTATTAAAGTAAATGTAACTGATTACATTTGATTACTTTTCTAAATTTGTAATGTTTTCAACTGTTAATCATTTTCAAACATGTAAACCAGGCAGGGTTAACCTTACAGTATGCGCTCAACACTGATTACTGTCAGACTTTCAAAATCTTTCATCACTTGAATTAAGATTTTTTTTAAAGTAGACATTGGATGCAAAATTCACTTTTACATGGTGTTTGCATGTAAATGTATCTTAGCAGTGTGTAAGCAGTGACACAACCACCCTACAATGATAAAAATACATTCACTTTTTTAATCCCCAAAATCCTAAACAGTCTCAATTTTCAAGCCATTTTGATTTTCTGAGCAGTATGATGTCATGTTGCTCAGGCCCTGCCCTCAACCACTGAAGTACTGTCTAATATTAGCATATTTTCGCCTTCAGCCAGTTGTACGAAGTCCATAATTTTCTCCACGCTCCAGCAGCTGTCTTGTAAGCAATTCAGTTGTTTTGTAGTTTTGTGATGTAGAAGAACGTAAGAATCTTAATTTTCTCCTGACATCAGAGCCACTGAAGACGCTGTGCATTAGTTTTGTTTTTAATGGTAATGTGCCACCGAATACACCTAAATTTGTTTATATCTGCACAAATAATTTTACTCCAGACTGCTTTCTGAACGAGGGACAATTCAAGGCAGGTTTTGTTAAAAAGATAACACTCAAGGATGGATCAGTACCCATTGTTCGTGATCCAACTGCACCTCCAGAAGAAGGAAGTTTGACACTTTATATTTTTTATAAAGAACAAATAACAGCACGTTGGAAGGCCAAAGTTAGATTAAACTGGTGACAAACCCTGAGGTTCCAATGTAACATTAGGTGTAATCCATTAAATAATATCTATAAGATTTTAGGGATGAGTGGATAGTTATACGGAGTTAGATGAGTGGAGATTATTCAGAAATATTTGACTGCTGAATCCCAAATGACCAATCAATATAAAATATTCCAGAGAAATTAATAATACATGTTAATCAATCCTGAAATGTTTTATTTGTTATCAAATACTGATGACACTGAACACTAGGTTTCAATCACTTACATTCGTAACTGTGAAGCATTCGTCACTCTCTGAAAATCTGCCCTTAAAGATGCACTTTGAGATCATGGACCCTGAAGTACTTGAAAAATGACTTTTTCATGCCAGCTTCATATTAGTCACCAAAATGCTAATACACTGATCCTGTCATTTTGCATTAACACTCGAGTATATGATGTGGTGTTCTTCATCCGGTTTCTGAAAGAAATCAAAACATGAACGTTAGGAATTAAAACTAAAATAACGAAAAAATTGTGTATGTGTATATAAGTAGTGTTTGTGTGTATACATCTATACCAACAGTCTGGCAATGTTCTTGTAATCCTTCTAGATTATAAAACACTATAAATTGGCTCAAGGACAACTGTTGAATACAAAAGACAATTACAAGCACAGGACATGATAGCAAAAGCATGATGTTTTATTCGATCTTTTTAAGAAACATTCATAAATACTGGCAATTTGTACATGCACAATTTCTACCACAAAGGGGAGACTTTAAACAGAGCTTCACTTTTTAAAGGACATTTTGGGCATTTTAAAAACAATTTTCATTTTTGTCTCTTCATTGTTAATCACTGGTAGAGCAGCAAAAAGTCAATTGGCAGTTCTGGCACTGCTTTCCTGCATTTGATTTAGCTGCCACTGAAGTTTCGGGATTGATAATAATGCCTCTGTGATTTGACGACTGTGCATCACTGTCTGTGTGTCTGTTTTTTTTTTTTATTATTTATGGATGGCGGCGCGCTCAGACGCAGTGGCTACTCCGGGTCCTAAAGACGGTGCTTTTATGTCTTTTAATGTCGTCTGTTCCTCTCCAAATAGTGTCAATTTACCGTTAATTCATAAGGAAATCACTGCAAAACTCATCTATGATCGCCAAAGTCTTTTGGATATCGGCAACGAATACAAACACCAACTCTCACCGGCGGCTACTGAGAAGCTACAAGGCCTTTGTTTACTGCTGAAGCCGGACCTCAAAACCACGGCCTCGCCTACTGACGCTACCCGCACAAGGCAGCCTCGCATGCGGTGTGAGAGAGGACGGAAGCGCGGTAAGCGCGGAGGTATACGAGCCAGGCTAAGAGCTAACCCCACAAGACCAGCTCTTCCAACACTCATGCTCTCAAACGTTCGCTCTCTGGAAAATAAATTGGACATAAT
Organism: Acrossocheilus fasciatus; assembly: GCA_036784905.1. Classification (NCBI taxonomy): domain Eukaryota; kingdom Metazoa; phylum Chordata; class Actinopteri; order Cypriniformes; family Cyprinidae; genus Acrossocheilus; species Acrossocheilus fasciatus. The sequence continues at coordinate 11,618,279 of CM071959.1, read as the reverse complement.
TCAGCTCAGTCGATCTACACAACATGAGGCAAGGGATTGTTGTGTGTTTGTTTTCACTGAAACATGGCAAAAGGACAACATCCTGGACTCCGCCATTCAGCTGCACAGGCTAAACTGCTACCGAGCGGACAGAGATTCATCACTGTATGGTAAGACTTGCGGGGGTGGCTTGTGTGTGTATATCAACAAAGAATGGTGTAACAATGCTGCGGTAGTATCAAAATACTGTTTGTCGCTGATGGAGTTTATGTTTGTGAAGTGTTGTTATGTTTCTATCTGCCGTGGGAGTTCATGGCCATTGTTATTGTTGAAACTGTGACTGCTTACATCAAAAAGTGCATAGATGATGTGACAGTCACCAAGACCATCACCACACGTGCCAACTAGAAGCCATGGATGACAGCAGAGGTTCGTGGGCTGCTAAAGACCAGAGATGAAGCATTCAGATCAGGAGATAAAGCAGCCCTCAAAACACCAAGAGCCAATCTGTCTCATGGCATCAAGAAGGCAAAACATCAGTATGCTAAAAAAAATCAACAACAACTTCAGCGACAGTAAACACACTCGGACCCTGTGGCAAGCCATTCAGACCATCACTGACTACAAGGCCCCGCCACAGGCCAGTGACGATGAGACATCCCTACCAGAGGCACTCAACCACATCTACTCACAATTTGATTTACAGAACGACACACCTGCACAAAAACTACCCACATCTCCAAATGACCAGGTACTCTGTCTCTTCCCAGCTGATGTAAGGAAGACCCTATCCAGGATTAACCCACGAAAAGCTGCAGGCCCTGACAACATACCTGGACGTGTACCGAGAGACTGTGCTGCACAGCTGACGAATGTCTTAACAGACATCTTCAACATCTCGCTGAGCCAGGCAGTCGTCCCCACGTGTCTCAAATCCACCTCCATAAGCCCAGTACCAAAGAAGTCACATGTGTCCTGTCTGAATGACTATCATCCCATAGCACTGACCCCAATCATGATGAAGTGCTTTGAGAGGTTAGTCATGCATCACATCAAGTCCAGTCTCCCAAGCACGCTGGACCCACTCCAGTTTGCATATCGTCCAAACCATTCCACGGGCGATGCAATATCCACCACTCTCCACCTAGCTCTTACTCACCTGGAACAGAAAGACTCCTATGTAAGAATGCTGTTCATCGACTTCAGCTCAGCATTCAACACAATAATCCGACAACAGCTCATCCACAAACTAAACCTGCTGGGCCTTAAAGGAACACTCCACTTTTTTTGGAAATAGGCTCATTCTCCAACTCCCCCAGAGTTAATAAGTTGAGTTTTACCGTTTTTGAATCCATTCAGCCGATCTCCGGGTCTGGCGAGAGCACTTTTAGCATAGCTTAGCATAGATCATTGAATCCAATTAGACCAGTAGCATCGCGTTCAAAAACGATCAAAGAGTTTCGATATTTGTCCTATTTAAAACTTGACTCTTCTGTAGTTATATCGTGTACTAAGATCGGCGGAAAATGAAAAGTTGCGATTTTCTAGGCTGATATGATTAGGAACTACTCTCATTCCGGCGTAATAATCAAGGAACTTTGCTGCCGTAACATGGCCGCAGCAGGCGTAGTGATATTACGCAGCACCTGAAAGTAGTGCCCGGTAGCTGGTAACGGTAAAAACTCAACTTATTAACTCTGGGGGAGTTGGAGAATGAGCCTATTTCCAAAAAAAGTGGAGTGTTCCTTTAACACCTCCCTCTGTAATTGGATCCTGGACTTTTGCAAGACCTCAGTCAGTCCGTGTCGGCCGCAACACCTCGAGCACTACCACACTGAGCACAGGTGCCCCACAAGGCTGTGTGCTCAGCCCGCTGCTCTTCACGCTGCTGACCCATGACTGCACTGCCAAGTCCAGCTCCAACCACATCATCAAGTTTGCTGATGACACAACTGTGGTAGGCCTCATCAGCAACAACGATGAAACGCACTACAGAGAGGAAGTGGCACAGCTGGCTGAATGGTGTGGTGCTAACAACCTGTCCCTCAATGTGGGTAAGACAAAAGAGGTTGTGATGGACTTCAGGAGAAACTCTGTTGACCACCCCCCACTGACCATCGACGGCTCAACTGTGGAGAGAGTCGGTAGCACTAAATTCCTGGGAGTGCACATCACAAAGGATCTCACCTGGACCACCAACGTCACGTCACTCAACAAGAAGGGACAACAGCGCCTCTACTTTCTCCGTCGGCTGAAAAGGGCAAGTCTCCCTCCACCCATCCTCACCACCTTTTACAAGGGCACCATTGAGAGTGTGCTGACCAGCTACATCACTGTCTGGTATGGGAACTGCAGTGCTGCTGACCGCAAGACCCTACAACGGACTGTGAACACTGCCGCAAAGATCATTGGTGCCCCTCTTCCCTCCATCCTGGACATTTTCCTTGCAGGATGCTCCAGCAAGGCCTCCAGCATCGTGAAGGACCCCACCCACCCCTCCCACAACCTCTTCCAGCTCCTACCATCAGGAAAAAGGTACCAGAGTATCAAAACTCGTTCTGTCAGATTGCTCAACAGCTTCTTTCCCCAGGCTGTGAGAGCTCCAATCTCCCTGTCCCCGCTCTGAAACCATGAACACCTCAGCCCCCCAACTCATAAATAACTATTGACAAATTTCTCCTAAGTGCCATTCTGGGTGTGCTACACACAGGTGAGTGGGCTATACAAATCACCTGTAGTAACGCACTCGTCCCACTATATGTACAGTATTTATGTAAAGTTCTTGTGCAGTCTCAGTTTGTGTATGTGTAGTCAACTAGGTATAGTAGTTATAGTATTTATAGTATATGTATAGTCAGATGGTTAAACTGTTGTATAGCCCTATTGTTTTTGTTTGTTTGTTTGTTTGTTTTCCCTATATTTGCATTGTTGTATGTGTATCTCATGTTTAACTAGTATGTGGCACCGTGGTCCTGCGAAACACGACATTTTGTTCCACTACATGTCCACACATGTTGCAAAATGACAATAAAGCTCAACTTGAACTAGACTTGAACTTAAAGATTCCTGTGGCTTTTCAGAGGCATAATCATGGTATTCAGTAAAGTTACAACCTCCACCCTTCCTAAACTCTACTAGCTCTGAGAAATGAGAACATTTTTTGGTATAACGTGTTTCTCAATTTATCTGATATTGCACTGTGCCTTGGCGATGGTATCATGGACTACTGAAGCCTCAGCAGAAAAAGAGCAAGCATAAGCAGGCATTAAGCTAAAAAGAGTGGTTTAAACTGCTTGAAAGGCCAAATAATGCACAGACAGCTAAGTACAACACTGACATCAGATTCAGTACAGGATGGCACATTTTCTGCTTCGTCACGTGTGCAAGCGCATGTGTTTCTCTCAGCATCTGTGGCTTCTGCAGACAGATTCATTGCACACTGCAATACAGTGTCTTACTGTACTGTGAACACTGCATGCACAAAATGTTGTTTCGGCATGAAGTACCTCTTCCTCGCAAGTCTGGACTGTTTTAATGATAATGTCATATTGTTCAAATTAGTCTAAATAGTGTTTAAAACACAGATATTGTGGCACATCATTTGAACACTTGCTTTTGTCCCATGAATGCTCATATTATTTGATGATAAAGGTAATACTTGCCTTGTGATCTTGCTTGTTTGCATTTCCTGCGGTTAAAGTATATCGCCCCCACAACTACAGCCAAGACCAGTACTATCACTATAACTGATAATACCACCAACAGTGTCTGCTGCTTGAGTTCTGTAAAGAACATCAAAACATCAAAACTGACTTAACATGTCTTTAAACAGACATGGTTGGAAGGCTTGAAGAAAATACTTTTTTTAAACAGTGTCTTTAATCACTAATATCACCACTGACTTACCTGGACACGTGTGACAGAGTCGAGTGATGTTGATGTTGTGTTGAGTCTGGTTGCTGATGGGATTGTTGAGCACACAGCTGTAGGTGTTTTTATCCTGATATTCTACCTCCAGAGGTAGAGAGAGACTGATGCTGAGATCAGACACACTGATGCTGGACAATAAACTGTTTCCTTTGTACAAGGAGAGAGTCACATGACCCACATTCACCACTGAACACAGCAGCGAACAATTCTGGCCTGGTGATATTTCAGATGAAGAACATTGTGAAGAGTCTCTGGTGATGACAGGAACAGGAAGAGCAGCTGAAACATTACAAATAAAAAAGTTGTTCGGCAAGAACAATCAAAAATATAAACTTTGTGTTTTTTATTTGTTTTTACTATGACTTATGATATTTTAAAGAGGTGGTTGACTGTTTTTTTTCTAGGATTTATTGTGTTTTAGGGAGTGCAGTCTAATATCCGTTAATGCTTCATTTTTAAAAAATGCTTCATTTTTTTACCTTTATTCCACACCGCTCTGTCCCTTCTTCTCTAAACGCGCTGATCATTTCCTGGTTTTATGGAGCCCCTTCCTCAGAAATACGCAATGGGCTCAGATTGGTTAGCTGGTCCAGTGTATTGTGATTGGCTAAACCGCCTCTAGTGCGCATCTGTAAGTTTTATTTGTACGTTTCTGTTAGCTTTTAATGCACGGTTTTATCCTGATTAAAGCTTTAATACAGTACAGCAACCACAGGCATGTCCCTGTTTAATGCTTGTCATAGCTGTGGGAAAATAAGTGTATAAATGGAACATTTCATTGTTGGAGGGAGAGAGAGAGATGCAGAGCATGTGCAGAGCAGGGTGATGCGAGGAACAGGAGAACCGCTGCTTTAGGACATTGATTTTGAAACTTGTGAATCCATTAGAATCGCTAGAAGACAGAATCGCGATTCATATATGAATAGATTTTTACATGCACTAGGGGTGGGCGGATCGATCCTAATATCGATACCAACATTGGTATCGGTATCGGATCGATACTAGCTTGATTAGATCAATACTTTAGGTTAATTTTCTCTCCTCTACACTTAATATATTGCTTAATAGATTTAACAAAGAATAGACATATCTGTGTGTTTATATAATGCTCTTTTCACGTCTTGTGTGCAAACATTACTGCTCCTCCCCTGCTTTAGTGTTTTGTTATGGCATTATGTGACTCAGCAGCTCCAAGCGCAAGCCGATATTATTGGCTACAGTGAGAGATGGAACGGTAGAAATTCGCTACTGTGGCAACAGCACCAAACTTATTCACCTTTTTCAATATGGAAGTAAGCTTTTTTCATAGACTGAATGTGAGAGACTTCCACTTCATTAGGCATGGTAGGGAAATCATGAGAAAAATAACAGTGCAATAAACAGTAAAACTGTTTGTGCTATCCACCGTGTGTTTATAATTAAGACAATTCATTAAAATAATATGGTAAGAAACACCAGTTTGCACTACCAAGCAAGCAAAACGAGCTGTTTTGTACAGTTAAAAATTGCTGGAAGCGGATGAGACTGGAAGCCAGACCCATTAAATTTACCGAATTTGGCCTTTTTATACAGTATTACTGTCTTCAACCATTAAGTCATATTGTTGTTTTTTCTTTATAAAGGTTTTCTATCAGGGGAAAACACTTAACATGCATGCACTTTGCGTTCATATGCTGGGCTGCTTGCCTGCATATAGGTTGCACCATCAGTATACTGAGTTGGCCTTTCAATGTTACTTTCTTAATGCATTAGGCCACGTTAAGTTTTTTTTTCTTTATAACTCTTTTCTATGGGAGGAAAATGCTTAACACGAAACTTTACGCATTGCTTTCATATTCTGGGCTCCTCTGCTTGTAAATTCCTTTCAGAAAGGCAAATAATATCCAAATAGTTTTAAGGTGAATGTAATATTTTAGTCATATCAACATAAGTTATTGTTAATTTTCAAAGTGTAATTGGTCATTTAAATGTATGTTATTAAAAAGGAAAAAGTATAGGTATCGGCAATACTTGCCCTGTATTTACTTGGTATCGGATCGATACCAAAATTTGCAGTATCGCACACCCCTAACATGCACCCCTAGTTTTCTCTTCCTCTTCTCTAAAGCAGCACAGCATGGCCTCGCCCCCTTTGTTGCGTGTTACCGGAGGCGGGGTTTCGCTGGGTTCGTGATGTAATGGACCCGGGAAGTAACTCGTTGTAGTCCCATTTTAAAAGACTGTCTCTGTTTGCATTGAACTTTCAGTGCCGCAACTTTGCAGATATTGTTTATGCTCAAACAGCAACATTACACACTAACTAATGTTAAAAAAGTGAAATCGCAATCAACCACCCCTTTAAAAATGTAACAGACATTGGTGATGATGTCAATTATATTTACATACTAAATTGACTTTTCATTCTTACACTAATTTATCCATCTAAACTAAAATGATTAAATTCTCTTTCTCTTTCTAAATGTGGCTTTACAGCTTTTCTAACCATCATTATACCTAAAACTTTGACACCATTATCTTTCTTCCTTCTATTCATAAGTACTTCCATCAGGAAATAGAAAACAAAAGTGCATTACATGGTGTAGAAAATAAGTTTCGCTCTCACTTTGGTTTGTTATTTAACACTTCTTAATTACAGATGAATCAGGGGAAAATATTTTAATTTTGAGAATCATCAGAGTCTAAAAGTGGTGATGAGAAGGTCACATGATGTACCAAAGCCCATCACAAGCAGCTTTTAAACAGAGGCGGAGAAAGTACACAACTCCATTACTTGAGTGAAAGTACAGATAATGCTGGTCAAATATTACTCCATTACAAGTGAAAGTTGTAAAGACAGATTTTTACTTAAGTAAAAGTACAGAAGTGTTTGTTTTTAAAGTACTGTACTTAAGTACCAAAAGTAAATGTCCTTTTTATGTCAATGCACTGTTTTATTATTTTTGTATGTAATACTTTCAATACCTCTGAAGCAACTTACAATACATTACACCTACTGAATACACTGACTAGCTTATAGTATCTTTGGAATAAAGAGTTTTTGGAATGTTAAAAACCTATGGGGGAAAAAATATGTAAAATATGAAAAAAATATTATTTAACACCCCTACCCACCCCCACAAAAGCAGGATTCACACAGCTCTGACAGTGTGCACACATCTATGTGTTGCCATTCATCCACATTAAAACAGAGTGGTCAGTGAAATTGCTGTAAATACAGAGTGATACGGAAGAAAAACAAAAAAGTCAAACCTGCTTTAAAACCCAGAAACACAACTGTAGCTGTATAACTTTACAACAGCAACACTGCTTTAACAAAAAAGCAAAACAGCAAGATTATTTGACATCAAAACAAAATTTTTTTATAAATGGTGTCTAATTTTTCTTGCAGTACTTTGATGTCACACACAGAACAGTCTGTGCAGTGCTGCTTCAAGTCCAACACCTATTGTGTTTTATTAGGAGACACACAACAGTTGTTCTGTGGCTTTATAGGTAATATTTTCACTTACACTTTAACTTCTTATTGAATTGTTGTAAATAAATATAGCATTTGCTACTGGTCAGTGTTCAAAAAAATGCTGGGAAATCACTTCAAGAGTGATTACTGATAAACTGTCTGAAAAAAAGAAAGTCACATTTTAGAGAGGGAAAAAAAAAATCACCCACTGACTTTTAAAGCTGCTACATAGTAACGACTTTCTACTTCGAGGACCTTGATAGAAATGTAGTGGAGTGAAAAGTACATTTGTCTTTCAAATGTAGTGAAGTTAAAGTCATAAGTTTCCAGAAAAAATAATACTCAAGTAAAGTACAGATACTCAAAAAGTGTACTTAAGTACAATACTCAAGTAAATGTACTTAGTTACTGTCCGCCTCTGCTTTTAAATAACAACATATACAGGTGCTGGTCATATAATTATAATATCATCAAAAAGTTGATTTATTTCACTAATTCCATTCAAAAAAATGAAACTTGTATATTATAGTCGTTCATTACACACAGACTGATATATTTCAAATGTTTATTTCTTTTAAATTTGATGATTATAACTGACAACTAAGGAAAATACCAAATTCAGTATCTCAGAAAATTAGAATATTGTGAAAAGGTTCAACATTAAAGACACCTGGTGTCACACTCTAATGTGTGCAGGTGCCAAGTCCTGTTGGAAAATGAAATCTGCATCTTCATAAAGTTGGCCAGCAGCAGGAAGCATGAAGTGCTCTAAAACTTCCTGCTATACGGCTGCGTTGACCTTGGACCTCAGAAAACACAATGGACCAACCCCAGCAGATGACATGGCAGCCCAAACCATCACTGACTGGAAACTTTACACTGGACCTCAAGCAACGTGGATTGTGTGCCTCTCCTCTCTTCCTCCAGACTCTGGGACCCTGATTTCCAGAGGAAATGCAAAATTTACTTTAATCAGAGAACATAACTTTGGACCACTCAGCAGCAGTCCAGTCCTTTTTGTCTTTAGCCCAGGGAGACGCTTCTGACGCTGTCTGTTGATCAAGAGTGGCTTGACAAGGAATGCGACAGCTGAAACCCATGTCTTGCATACGTCTGTGCTCCAGCTGCAGTCCACTCTTTGTGAATCTCCCCCACATTTTTGAATGGGTTTTGTTTCACAATCCTCTCCAGGGTGCGGTTATCCCTATTGCTTGTACACTTTTTTTCTACCACATCTTTTCCTTCCCTTCGCCTCTCTATTAATGTGCTTGGACACAGAGCTCTGTGAACAGCCAGCCTCTTTTGCAATGACCTTTTGTGTCTTGCCCTCCTTGTGCAACATGTCAATGGTCGTCTTTTGGACAACTGTCAAGTCAGCAGTCTTCCCCATGATTGTGTAACCTACAGAACTAGACTGAGAGACCATTTAAAGGCCTTTTCAGGTGTTTTGAGTTAATTAGCTGATTAGAGTGTGACACCAGGTGTCTTCAATATTGAACCTTTTCACAATATTAAAATTTTCTGAGATACTGAATTTGGGATTTTCCTTAGTTGTCAGTTATAATCATCAAAACTAAAAGAAATAAACATTTGAAATATATCAGTCTGTGTGTAATGAATGAATATAATATACAAGTTTCACTTTTTGAATGGAATTAGTGAAATAAATCAACTTTTTGATGATATTCTAATTATATGGCCAGCACCTGTATAGAAGGTGCACAGTGTCATTCATACAAACACTAAACACCATCACGGTGAGGCTCATTACACTGAAATATGCATGAACATTAATTTAACAACATTAAATGTAACATACAACCCTAATAAACATAACTGCTAAGAAAAAACTAAGAAGAAACTGTTATTTCTTAGAAAATACATCAAATTCAAACAAAATTTGAATGCAACGGTTTTTCAATTTACGTTTTTTTCCCTGTAAATTTTACATTCTTTTTCACTTCCAAAAACGGTATTTCACCGTACAATTGTCTGAAATGTCTATTACAGTTTTTCACCGTATATATTAGGGGAACTTTCCCTTAACCATTTAACAGGTTTTTACTGTAGCATTTTCAGTTTTTTACCGTTAAAATCACGGTCATTTTTTATAGTGTACTCATGAGAAGAAAGTCCTAAAAAGTGTCATATATTTCAGATTCTTATAACTTCCTATTTCCACTGGTTTGGACCACTCTAAAAATTAAATACTGAATATTACATTATATAAAATCCTTAATCTTTTTAAAAAATAATACTTAACATTGTTTGTGAATTTGATATGTTTTTGGTATGTATGTATTAATTTATTTTTTTTCAGTGAGAAGATGGTGATGGGATTGAGAAATGATTCCTGTGAGTGTTACAAAGCTTGTTTGCTTTTAAATGACACTTTTACGTGACTATAAAGCCAAATGTGTTCAGAGGAGTTAGAAACTAAATAAACATAAATCTTGCTTTTATTTTCACTCATTGGACAAAATAGGAAGACCTTTTTTTTCAAAGATGAACTTTAATAGATTCTCTGTGTTGTTCTCTCCACAGTGAATTTATTAGTCCCTTATGTGGCTCATTACTGATGGTGAAAGTTGGGGGAAAAAAAGTTGTTGCAGTGGATACTTTTCACAAAAGATCTAACATCAATATTCATATAACAGCACACACAGCTGTCAATCTGGGACAGTTACACTCTGTGTACTGTAGGGGGCAGCATTAGTTCAGGTGTGTCCACAGAGGGCCACTGTCCTGCAGAGTTAATTAAGCTAATTAATAAAACACACCTGAACCAGCTAATCAAGATTTTCAGATTTACTACAAATTTTCAGGCAACTGTGTTGGAGCTGGTTGGAGCTAAACTTTGCAGGACGGTGGCCCTCCAGGAGCAGCATTGGACACCCCTGAATTAGTTCAAGTATCAAATATGTAAAATGAAGTGCTAACCTATGCTGTGCACATGGCGACAAAAATATATATCAAACAGAAAACAAGATTATTTTTCTTACCCCATTGGCAGATTATTTTGCTTGTTTCAAGCAAAAACTCACTTAATTTTGACATGTCTTTTCTGAAAACAAGACAATTTTTACTTGTCTAAAAAATCCTTCTTTATTTAAGAATTTTTAGATATTTTGGCTGGAAACAAGACTAAAAATCTAAGTAAGAAAAGCATTTTTTGCAGTGTGGAAGATTCTTGACCACTCAAGCGTCACTTCAAAGGGTCATCAGCTGCGCTAAAGGGATCTGCCCTTATGTTGTTAAAGTTCGTTATTTAAGGCATTCATAATAAATATTAATAAAGCAAGATGCCCTGTTGAAATATATGACATGTATGGCCTATTTAAACTGCAAAGGTAAAATATAAATGTAAATTATTATGACAGATGTGAAGGGGGAGGGGAATTTATATGTGTGTCAGTTTTTTCGCCAAAAAAGACTTCAGTATAGGATAACCTGTGTATCCTCGCTCATGACTCCTCAGGAAGCCTCCTCACTCCCTGATCCTCACCTCCTCGCAGTGAAATTAGAGAATTGAGATGTCCTGCACGATGACAGAGCTCGATCGGTTTCCAGGTCATAGGATGGAGGAGCGAAACGAGGAGGGATATTGAGAAGCAACGTAGGTCGTGTTGACTGCAAGAACTCATGGCACTGACCTACAGTGTGACAATAAATAGGGGCATGAAAATGTGTGTAAAAATCTTGGATATATTTTATATTGCTATGGTGCGAAATTTACATACTTTTGAAAATTCAGTGTTTAGTTGATCCTGATAAACGCTCATTGTCACAGTTGTAAACACGACGGCTTTCTTCTTTCATCCAGGCGTCTTTCATGTCTAAACAGTTGAACAATTGTCTTAACTGTTGAATATTCTGTTTGATCTGCTGCAATGGCATCCTTCAAGGAAACATTAGAATCAAAAATAAAATCAAGTAAGTTAAAACACTGAATTATAAAAGTGAAGGACAGAATAATTTAAAACATCAGCTCTATTTCCCACAGTTGAGCAGAATGAGTGAAGAAAACCTTTCAGCGTCATCACATCAGAAAGAAACACCAGTGTGATAGCATATTCTCAGACACATACACCACAGACTTCAGGTATTTAAATAAGCTGAGGGTGTTTACACATGCACAAAAGACAGAGTTCACACAGAAATACCTTACCGTACTCTTAACCCGATATGCACAGAATGTTGTATCAGCGTAAAGTATCTCTTCCTCTTGAGCCTCAACTGTTTTAATAATAATCACACATTTAATAACATTTAATAAAATTGTTTTAGTTATATATATATAGAGAGAGAGAGAGAGAGAGAGAGAGAGAGAGAGAATGTCAATACTTGCCTTCTTTTTCCGATTGTTTACAGTTTCTGTGGCAGTACATCAAACCTGCAACTACAGCTAACACCAGCAGCAGTGCTGTAACAGCTATTGAAATGTTGAGATGTGAACGCTCATCCCGTTCTGTAATGCACAGAAAAGAGCCAATAGTGTAATCTTAATAGTTTAAACTTTAAAAATAAATAATTATGGTGATGGCATCTATTACACTTCACCTAAGCAGGTTTTCAAGTAAAGTACTTGAATATGTTGCTGTTTAAACTGCGTCTTTGCTTTGCCGCTCACAACATGTCTGATATTCTGCAGTGTTTACAGTCATTAAATAAACTATTTGATGAACCTTTTTTCAACTTTGTTAAATAAAGTATTTCCTTTTGAAACAGGATTAGGGTGGGACAAAAGGCATGACATTTTTTAACCGCCAACTGGCTTTCATTTAAGACAAATGTCACACCTTGATAGGCTAGACAAACATTTGTATATATCTGCTAACAATCAACTGTCAATATGTAAATAACATTGCACACCTCAAAGCACATAGACTAAATATTTCAATAAACACTTATTTTTTTCATTTTAACTCAATTAGAGGAAAAGAGATAATATAATACCTGAGCATGGTTGACAGAGATCAGTGTTGTTGAGATGTTGAGTCTGGTTTCTGATGGGATTGTTGATCACACAGCTGTAGGTGTTTTTATCCTGATATTCCACCTCCAGAGGAAGAGAGAGACTGATGCTGAGATCAGACACACTGATGCTGGACAATAAACTGTTTCCTTTGTACCAGGAGAGAGTCACATGACCCACATTCAACACTGAACACAGCAGTGAACAATTCTGACCTGATGATATTCCTGGTGATGAACATTGTGAAGAGTCTCTGGTGATGACAGGAACAGGCAGAGGAGCTGAAAAACATTAAAAATAAAAAAGTTGTTGAGCAAGAACAATTGAAGATAAACTCTGCCTTTGCTACCCATATTTGTGTTTTGTTTGTTTTTACTTTGACTTCTGATGCTTTTGTGATGTCAGTTTATATTTGCATATATTTTGCATTTTCATTCTTACACCAATTTACCCATCTAAACTATAATCATTAAATTATTTTTCTCTTCCTAAATGTGGCTTTACAGCTTTTATAACTATCATTGTATGTAACACTTCAACACTAGTGCCTTTTTTCCATCTATTCATAAGTATTTCCATCAGGAAATAGAAAACAAAAGTGCATTATAAGAGAACTCTCCTGCTAAACAGGGTGTAGAAAATAAATTTCACTCACACTTTGGTTTGTCATTAAACACTCATAAATCACAGATGAATCAGGGGAAAATATTTTAATTTTGAGAATCATCAGAGTCTGGATCATCATGAGATGGACATCAGTTACTCACCATAGACAGTAACACTGAATCTCTTGTATGAAGTTGCTCTGTTGCTGATGATTGTTAGTTTATAAAGTCCAGAGTGTTCAGTTCTGATGTTTCTGATGATCAGAGATCCAGTTTGTCTGTCCATCTGGAGTCTTTTCTCAAATGTTGTATTAATGGCATCTATATAGATGTTCTGTCTGTGGATCTCAGCTATACGAGTCTCTTGAGGTCCAAACATCCACAGTATCTGATCATCTCGCTGCATTTTAACATCAGTGTGTAGAGTAACAGCATCTTTTTCCATCACTGATACTGACTTCACTTCATCTATATCACCAAACACACCTGGAGAAAAAACAGTTTATCAAGCAAATGAAAAACCTGTGTAAATTCAAACAGAATATTAATGAGGAAGGACAAATGTTAATGCTCTTAAGGCAAGACACTTCAGGCAAAAAAAAAAAAAAAAAAAAAAAAAAAAAAAAAAAACCTTACATGCACCAGATTTTACAGTTTTATATTCCGAAGGTTTTTTATTATTATAATTATTTATTCCCTTTCCCTGCAAGAATTCTGGACCTTGCGTTATTCAATGTTCAGATTTGTAGAAATGTATGCATTTGAGTTCATATTTAATTAGATAATGCCTTATTTGCATATATAACATTTCAAAAAAGTTGTAATACAAAAATATTCTTAATGATTCTTCATTTTTGATTCTTAAAACAAAGGATGTTATGACGTACCAGTCGATAGCAAAAGACACAGACAGAAGAAAGATGCGCTGTGAATCATTTTTCTTAACTTCTTCAAAAACACTCAACAACAGGCTAAACATGACGCGAAAACTGAGTGCGCGTGAAAAACAAATTCATCGATCAGGTCCTCCGTTTACAAACATAATGTCTATTCTCAGACGTGGTTACCGTGTTCCATCACCTCTTCAGTAACAACGTCCAAGAATAAAAAAAAAAAAAAAAAAAACGTTTACAAGCGAGAAACAATGCAATTAGGTTATCTGAAGATTGTTCCATTAAGTTTGAATGTTAGGTTCTGAAAAAGGAAAGTCACGCATTACCTACACTTACGCACACAACCCCTCCCTCCCTCCGTCCCTCCTTCTCTTTATCCAGCGCTGGTAGCTGTATAGTAATCAGATATAAGCAACTTCGTCTCTATTAGAACAAACAGCGCTAAGTTCTCTACAAATAAACTTCGTTAAGTTTCCCTCTCTTAATTCCTGTTCTTTAAAATTAAATCGTTTTTTATGAATAGTTTTAATATTTATTTGTCATTTTGTAAAATCGTTTTGCCAAATAATAATAATAATTCACCATACTTGCTTCCACATCAATGCTCAGCAATGCTTCAATGCTTTTTTTCCCCTCAATAAAATTAAGCAGCAGATCAGTGTAGGGTTATATTCATCCATAATTCTGATCATCTCTGCTGCTGAATTTATTAAGGGCCCATCAATTACTTTTATTTTTATAGCATACTTGATGTTACGTATTGGCCCAGATCCAAGAAAAGTGCTTAAAATGTTTGTGCCGGTGGAATTTTGAGATGTTTATGCACATGTTGATAAAGAAGAAAAACCTTGAGAGGAGCCGAGTTTTATCTGGGAAGCTCTCCTCCTGGTATACACATAAACACATTTATGCAAGGCATGCACAATTTCAGTAATGGACTTTGCTAGTTTCTTCTGAAAATGACAGCTGTGTGTGTGATCCCTGCAGGATTGGTTGCCAGATGGAAGAGCGTGATTGGTGGGTTGTGTGGCACATACTTTTAAAAGGTCTTTAGACGGGGTGTTCATTTTAGTGTTGGCCTCCCATCGGCAGATCCAAATTGTAATGCATCTAACACATGTTTGATACAGATGTGTCGTGTTAATGTTCAGAGTTGCTACATACATTATTAGATGTGTATAGTGTACAGGATTGACCTGATGTTTATCTTCTGATTAGTTTGTGATTTGTTTCTTTGTCAGGTAGTCAGGAAAACTACTTTGTATTTTTGTTTAATTTCATCAAGTTACTTATATGATTGATGACTTCTTTGGTTATTTTTGCCGTTGGTCCCCATGAAGTCATGGCAGCTTAAAATAATGATCTTCCTGCAGGAGTTGGATCACATTTAATAGCAAATATCTCATGTTACATTCTTTTTATCTTTTTCTGGGATGGGACATAACAATGCACCTGTGTCTGTGAGAGTCTAGTGAACTAACATGCAATTTGCAATGCAAACCACAGAGTTTAGATAACATCAGGAAGCTTTCAGGTAAGCACACAGAAATTCACCCACTGTTCACTGTGTACATACATACTGCATGAACAGAGGAAAATGGTTGTACATTCCTAAAAATAAAGGTGCTTCAAAAGG
The DNA here is from genome assembly GCA_036784905.1 of Acrossocheilus fasciatus. Taxonomy (NCBI): domain Eukaryota; kingdom Metazoa; phylum Chordata; class Actinopteri; order Cypriniformes; family Cyprinidae; genus Acrossocheilus; species Acrossocheilus fasciatus. Next base: position 11,602,804 of record CM071959.1, on the reverse strand, counting down.
TTCTTCACAGCGATGCCATAGAAGAACCATTTTTGTTTCCACAAAGAACCATTCAGTCAAAGGTTCTTTAAAGAACCATCTCTTTCTTACCTTTTTATAATCTGAAGAACCTTCTTTCACCACAAAGAACCTTTTGTGAAACAGAAAGATTCTTCAGATGTTAAAGGATCTTTATGGAACCATTTAGACAAAAAGGTTCTTCTGTGGCATCGTGAAGCACCTTTATTTTTAAGAGTGTGTGCTATTTCACACAGAACTAATGCATGACCCCTAAACCACCGAGAAGCTGTAACAGTTTTTATTTCTCTCAGTTAACCTCTAGAAGATTTTTTTTTTCTGTTGACACCTTGGTTTCTGGTAGGCCACTATTTCCTTTTCAGCTAAAACTCAACATCCTTGTCAACTTTCTCATCGGATAGTTAAGGTTAAACATATTTGTAATACTTTGAAAAATCATAACTGTGGAGAATATGAATCATAATATTTTTTATTAATGTAGCAGCCTTTTTAAGCAGATCCTTTTTAAGATATCAGCTCAGTTTTAACCTAAGCGACATGAAACAACAGGAAACCAAATTTTAGCAGACTTACAATGCTTCTTATTACTTTTATTTCAATCATTTACATATGTATTTGTGGAAATACAATTTGTGGCCATACAATGAAATCTGTTTGTAATCCGTCATCCGGGTCTCTTGAATTCAAACTAATGCCACCATCAGGTCAAAAAGTTTCTTGCTATTTACTTTATTTAGTTTTGAAGCATGATGCTTTTCCCCAAGCTCCAAATCTTAATGACAAGCTACATTCAACACAATGAAATTTTAACAGTTTTGATCCTACTGATAAAATAGGTATTATTCAAAACCTAGAATGATGCAGACCGTCTAGAATGATGACGGTGAAGCTGTATCACTAAAGAGAAACATTCAATGTCACTAAACACTACTCTTATTTCAAGCTGATCTTTTACCTGTGCCTGTATTTAATTTATGTATTCCAGTTCACTGAAGCGTTCTCACAATTGTTTTCAGTGAAGCACAAAGGGTGGTAAGGGAGTTTCACAAGGGCTTGAGAGCAAAGCACTCGCTGTGGGCACAAATACACCTTATACACATTAACACTCAAGTGCACTCTCGCGTGTCCAATAATAGGTTCGCCAAAACACCTGCTACTGCCTTCAGCAACAACAACAAAAACGCTCAATACCCCACACTGACCTAAATAGATCTGACCACAGGTATCATTTTGAATCTAAAACTGAGCTGCTAGTAAAGGCAAAAAGCATCTCATGTTCATTCCGCATTTCTAAAAAAGGGCCCTTGTGCACCACTGCTTCAGTGCAAAACATTTTTGTGGCAAACATGTCAATTTTAATGCCATTTGAGATGGCTACAGTTAATGCTGTAGTGTGAATGCTGCAGTAACTGCATGTGTTCGGCATACAAGACTTTGTGGTTTTAAAGCTGATACTGTTTAAAAGGCACAGAATGTAAAATCATAAAGATGCCCTGGCATCTTTCTCTCAAGCAAAAATTATATAGAGTAATTTATACAGAATCAGATTTTGATCTCCAGACAGTCTATAGTCTTTGCTAAAAAACTGCCCTGGAAAGGCATGACCTGCGATTGTGGTCGGGTTGTTATGCTGTGTGTCTTTGCATGATGCAAGTCCTGCTTAACCACAATTTCTCAAATAAAATATTTTCAGTGCATTTTACTTTGGTTTGACACACTATGTTAGTTTTGGCCACGTAATTCACATTTAAATAGCATATTTGAAATCAGCCCAAAAAAAAAAAAAAATTCTTTCTAAAAAATTCTAAAAAAAAAAAAAAAAACTTGTTTTTCAGGTTGGTCCAGGCAATGTGCATAATGTGCTTTTCTAAGCACACATCTCAGGGCACTTTTTATTTTTATGCAAACCAGAGCTTCTAAAGGCAGCTGCTGTGACGTGATGACTTTATCAGCCGGCAGTTGGCTTTTATTTAGGGACTTTCTCCCATTCATAGTAATGAAGCTGTGTCCCAGTTCAGAGGCTGCATCCTTCAAAGGCTGCAAAGATTGAACCACACACTGTTGAATACAATAAAAATCAACCAAAAAGAAGTACTCTATGTAGCTTTACACTTAAATCAAATAAATCATTAAGATAATTAATTAGCTCTTATTTTAATAGTTGCGTATCTAGTCTGTCCTGCAAACAGTTGTAATTTCCTACAGGCAGCAATTGACAACGCTCTGACCCAGTGGCATACAGGCATCGTCAGAATGACAGTCCTCTAGCCCAATGATGTTGGGGGATCCAGTGGGGAAGGCAATCATATTTCAGTGTCTGTGCCACTCTTGATCTCAACCCTGTTAAAATGTAGAGGCAGTATGTGCGCTCATTGGCGCCCCCTCCAGCTTGCCTATGCCTAGAAACGGTACTGCTCACACATCTAACATCTGCTGATTGGAAACAATATTCCAGAATATTTTGTGATGTAAATTTATCTTACCAGTCACTTTCGAGGAGGAGAAGCATTTAAATTTAAAAATCTAAACCCTTCTAACTAATGCTTAATGTTGACATCACAGTGCACACTTCACCTTTAAGAAAGATTTAACGAACTAAAATCACAATGTAAATACTAAAACTAAATTTAAGACCAAATTTACATACAATTTTCGGTAACACTTTATAATAACTGCATGCTATGAATAATTAGGTAAGCATTAGTAAATTGTCAGTTCATCCTTTATAAAGCATTGTCCCAACATTAATAGTCATTAGTAAGCAGTTTGTAAATACAGCTATAAATGCCTTGTTCTTGATTTATATGCATATCTATTACAAAGGAGATTTAAAGGCTCAGTTATCTTCCTAACAGAAAAAAATAAACAAACACAACACAGAGGGATACAGAACTCAAAAATATTTATTTCAAGATGGGAAAAAAATTAAACTGTCCAACTGTACACTTTAATTTTTCTTTTTAGTTGTACAGTTGTACAGTTTAATTTTTGCATCTTGAAACAATATTTCAATGTTCTGTATCCCTCTGTGTTGTGTTTGTTTAACTTGTCTGTTTGGAAGATAAATGCCTTTAAATCTGCTTTGTAAATGCTTTACAAGGTATGAATAGTCCTCACTTTAGATGAGCTCACAAATGTTTTATAACTACCTGACTTAATCATGAATTACAGCAGGAATATGTGTTAATAAAGCATTTATTAACACACTGAGCAACTATTATCATGTGTCTAAATAATAAGATTTATAAATGTACATTTAAATAGTTTATTAATCATTTACTTACACTTTCTAAATGATCTTATGAACCACTGACAACTCCTAAATAACTGGTTTGTAAATAACGTAATAATTTAGAAATGATAAATTGATCATTAATAAAGTATGAAAATACAATTATTAAACATTATAGATATGCTCAAGAACAAAACATTTATAGCTGTTTTTTATAAACTGCTTACTAATGCCTATTAATTTTGTAACAATGCTTTATAAATAATGAATTGACTATTTACTAATGATTAACTAACGATTCATAGTGTGCAGTTATTATAAAGTGTTACCCAATTTTCTATGTTTACACACAATATCAAAAGTAAATCAGGCAAGATTCCTAGGAATAGCTTTCAGATGTGTCTGCCAGAGGGAATGAGAGCAGAAACTTTCCAGTGTTCATGAAGAGAAGTCAGACCTGTGGAAACATGTCTAGTTGTTCAGGGAAGTGTTGGGAAAGTTATAGCTGAACAACCGGCTGGTTTTAATGTGTTAACTAGATGAACGAACTCAATTCTAACACTTGAAGTTTGTGAAAAAAATGTTTATTTGATTGTCTGCTTTGATTCAGTGCAATATCCGTGACATAATCAATGCTGAAATGTGATAAAGTACAGTTGACACTTGTTGTTTAAGGCGACTGCAGTATACAGTAGGCTCATATAATCTTAGCAAACAGAAAGACTAGAAGCATACGCTGCTATATTAAACCAATAATCCAAACAAAAAGCTGTTAACTCCAGTTGTTATTATTTAGCCTTCTTTAAAGGTAAAAGTCTTTCGTAGAAATAGGGAAGTGTTGTATTTCATCTGAGCCCTCAGTTAACATTAACGTGTATAAACAATAAGCCTCTGTGGCTTTACCAAGCAGAAGATAGCGCTTTAAAGTTGAACAGAAAACATGTTTCATTTTAATACACTACCACAGTGATAATTAAAAGCATTGAACACTTTGAATTCATTATAACACTTGTCTATACTGTGACTACATTCACACAATACTAGAATTAATTTTTCAGTCCAGTTGTCAATTTAAAGTGTTACAATCACTTGGTTATTAATGAGGTTGATAAATGCATTTTAAACCTAAAAACGGATTTTCAGGACCACTGCATTTTCAGGACAACCATTCAGTAAACTTGTGCTGTGTTTACCTGTAAAACTGTCATCAGGTGTGTGTGTGTGTGTGTGTGTGTGTGTGTGTGTGTGTGTGTGTGTGTGTGTGTGTGTGTGTGTATTGGGTTTCTTCATGTGCCAACCAAAGGCTTTACATCCAGTTGAACTCCTTCCATATCCCTTCATATATTCCTATTACTTCTTCAGTATGCAACTATGTGCTACTCTTAGTAGTTTGATTCACAATTTTTTTTGTAAATAATACTAATAATAAACACTGAGTGTGGGAACACAGCATGAGTAATCTGATCCTTCAGGCTTCTGTAAGAATCAGAAACAGGTACAAGTTAGAAAAGGGAAAAAAGGAAGACACCGCTGCTATAGTAACACACAATAAAACTGGGGAAGGTCAGAAATCTTTGTGAGAATAACAAACTACAGACAGAAAATTCACCAAGAAGGTACAAATTATGATATTCATTGCCAAAACTTTCACCACCGTTTCCCCTTTGGCATGTCTTCTTGAAGACTTAGTAACAGTCAAATTATAAAACATTATTAATCTGAACTGGTGAAAATTATATTAAAGCACAGCACATTTAAAGCCTCATATCACTTGTAATGATACTTACCCTGTTCTCTGGCCTCATTACAGGTCCTTCTGCAGCAGAGTCCAAAAACTACAATTATGGCTAGCAGCACTGCAGCAACTATCAGCGATATGAGACGGTGGCTTGGTTCTGTAATAAACAAATACAAAACAGCACTTCAAGAAAAAGAGTCTTACTTCAACCTTCATCAACCAAGATACAAGACATTAGAGAGTGAAGAAAGTCAATATAAATAAAATGTAATCAAACATCTCTCCACTCAACTGATTTATCTCTTTCCTCAGAGAGTTTTAATGGCAGGTGTTAAACTACACAGAAAAGGAAAACTCTCCAAAATGATCAAGCTGAGATTACAGAGATCATGAGTTCATTAAAACAAAAACATAGGTAGTAGCTCATAAAAATAATCCTGAACAATATTTCAATCGCTAATTTAACCGCTGACGTACCTGTACATGTGTGACAGTACTGACTGATGTCCAGATGTGTGGTCTGGTTTCTGATGGGATTGTTGAGCACACAGCTGTAGGTGTTTTTATCCTGATATTCCACCTCCAGAGGAAGAGAGAGACTGATGCTGAGATCAGACACACTGATGCTGGACAATAAACTGTTTCCTTTGAACCAGGAGAGAGTCACATGACTCACATTCACCACTGAACACAGCAATGAACATAGATCTGATGGTCTTTTAGATGATGAAAAACAGTTTGAAGAGTTTCTGGTGATGACAGGAATGGACAGATGAGCTGGGGGAGAAAAAAAAACTATGTTATTTCAGGAACAATTGTTGACATTTTACTAATTAAGACATCTTTAAAGATAATTAAACATGCAGGTCATCTTATCAATAAATAAAGTAAAATCAGCCTTGGCAAGAAGACCCTTGTTTTATTTTTTGTTTCATCACAGTCTGGATCATCATGAGCTGGACATCAGTTACTCACCATAGACAGTAACACAGAAGCTCTTCAATGAGGTTTTTCCACTGATGACAATAAGTTTATAAAGTCCAGTGTGTTCAGTTCTGATGTTTCTGATGGTCAGAGATCCAGTCTGACTGTCCATCTGGAGTCTGTCTCCAAATGTCACAGTACTGTCAAACATATTAACAAACTGCTTATAGATTTCAGCTATTCGATTCTCTTTAGGTCCAAACATCCACAGTATCTGATCATCTCTCTGTACTTCAGTAACGTCAGTGTTTAGAGAGACAGAATCTCCTTCAATCACTGATACTGACTCAATTTCATTTGTATCAGAACCAAACACACCTGAAATGCAAACAGAAAGTCCCAGTCAGTAAATAAAAACCTGTCTTGGATCAAATTGGTTCTAATCATTTCAACAAGACAATATATGATGGAAAAACACAAAGCAGTTTTAACATGCAATTTATATTTTACTCTGAACAGGAGAATTATATTTAACACATACCACACAAGGCCAATAAATGCAGACAGAATAAAGTTGCTTCATGAATCATTCTTCACATATCAAGTTGTCTCCAACAGGCATATATAATTTCCTCTTGCATGTGAGAAGAATAAATGCAATTAAACAATAATCTAGTCCCGTTATAAACAGAATAATTTTCATTCTCAGATGTAGTTAACATGCTCCATGCCTTCAGGGATAAAAATACATCCACATGGAAGTGTTTAGAAGCGAGGAATAATCCTATGGTGTGAAGACAGTTCTTAGGTTTGAACTTTTGAAAGGAGCCACAGGTATAACACTCTCTCTTCCCTCCCTCCCTCTTTCTCTCTCCCTCTAGAGAGCCATATAAGGAAAAAAACCTCAACAGGAAGGAAAGCTCAGTAGGAATGCAGGTGCATGACAGTAATAAGTTGAACAAGACTTGACGACAAAATCAGGTCAGCACATATTCTTCAGATTACATACTTTGCAAACTACTATGTTTTCATGTAACCTCAGAATGAGCATCAGCAGGGACAAACCCACTTAACACTGGACTTGCTCACAAAACAATAAAATATTTCCAATTTGATTTGACAAGACAGCAGAATGCTAATGTTTATCATGTTTACCATACTTGTCTGATTAGATGAGCTGACGAGTGATCAATCATTTTGTTCGTAGGCTATTTCATTTATGCCTTTGTTATGCCACCCACTGACGACATTAGAAAGCCTCTGGGTGTGTATACAGGCACACATTACAGTTGGAAAGAGGCACGCTTTCTTTATAAACACCCACAGCAAGATACGTTGTGAGTTTAATACACATTAATTAATCCAGCTAGTCTTGCAGTGATTGGGTGTGATATTTGCATTAAATTTGCATTTCAAAAATGATGTACACTCTTAGCCACTTTCAAAGCTTTCTCCAATTATCAGTCAATCCCATAATCCACCACACGAGCATGAAGCTCGTCTTCCAGAGTGTGGCAGGAATGGGTCCTTAAACCCAAAAACGAGTTAGCTTCTTTTTTTTTTTTTTCATAGCTCCATTGCCCTGCAGTCTGTGTTTTTTAAGTGGGTTTTTAAGTGATATAACTTAATATGCTTTTTGTGTAACAAAAAATATGATTGAGTAAATTTTTCACAGCCTCATTGTGTTTATAATTTCACTTTTGAAAACTGTTCTGACTCAGACTTTCCAAACTGTAGATTTTAAATAATGAACCAGCCTGTAAAAATACTAAAATTCATATAAACATGAAATAACAAGACATGACAAAAAGCCAATCCTTCACAATTCTTCAACCCAATTAAACGGCAAAAGCTTGATAGAATAAATAGGTCTTCAAATCCTTTTTAAAAATGTCCATACTTGACGATGATTTTAAGGATAACGGTAATACATTCCAGAGGGCAGGAGCCGCCACAGAAAAAACGCGGAACGGTTAGGAGCATATTTTGAGAGGAAGGTAGATGACATTAGGCCCTTTCGCACCGCAGGAACCTTTTCATAGTACCGGAACTAATTGTGGAACTACCCACTTTTTGCCGTGTTCGCACCGCGGGAACTAGGAACTGTTTTAGTTCCCGGAACTCATTTGGAGGAACTAAATTAGCTCCTACTTCAGAGTAGGGTCTAAAACAGTTCCATAGGAACTATCGTGACGTACGTGTACGCTGATTGGCTAAACGCGTACGAAAACGCCCTCACCTGCCATTATTTAAAACACCGTGTAAACACATACTGTGTAAACATCGCATCAACTTATATTTTGCAAGAATGTAGAACAGCGATAGATGGACGGACGCTTAAGTGCAGGCACTTTTGAACATTTTGAAGTCCTTTCCGATCTTTCAATCGCTTGACGTATAGCCTAAGTTACGTCGACATTCCATGTCCATTATTGTGAACCCCGCGAGACACAACAAAAACACAGCTCCAATCCTCCATCCTCCTGTTGTTAATGTTGTTCTTCTTTGTTTTCGTTGTTGAACGCAGCGCACAAATGACGTTGAAGTCGACCGGCTTACGTCACTTCTTAGTACCCACTGTCGGTGCGAATGCGACCCTTTCAATGGTACTGGGAAATAGTTCACGCAAAATCGTCCCAGTACTTTAGTACTGTACTTTTAGTTCTGGAACTAAAGCGGTGCGAAAGGGGCTATTGGGACTAGTAAGGGATTAACATGTCCTTTATATATTCGGAGCATGATTGTGCAATGCTTTATAGACAAACATTAACACTCTGTATTGTATTCTGTATTTTACAGGCAACCAATGAAGGGATATCAATACAGGCGTTATATGATCTCATTTTTTGGTATTTGTCAAAATTTTTGCAGAAGCATTCTGGACATACTGAAGACGGGCAACCAAGGATTCACTTATGCCCAGATAAAGGGCATTACAATAATCCAAGCGTGTGGAAATAAAAGCATGCAAAACAGTCTCCAAGTCATTAGTGGCCTTCAGGTCATCTGCATTGTTGGTTCTGGTGTCTCTCATTTTCCTCTTGACAATACCCCATAGATGCTCTATGGGGTTCAGGTCAGGCGAGTTTGCTGGCTAATCAAGCACAGTAACGCTATGGTCATTGAACCACTCTTCCTCCAGACTCTGGGAAAGAGGATTTTGGACGACTGAGCAACAGTCCAGTTTTTTTTTTTCTCCACAGCCCAGGTAAGATGCTTCTGACGTTGTCTCTGGTCCAGAAGTGGCTTGGTAGCCCTTTCCTGAAGACGTCTGAGCGTGGTGACTCTTGATGCACTGACTCCAGCTTCAGTTCACTTTTTGTGAAGCTCTCCCAAGTGTTTGAATCAGCATTGCTTGACTGTATTCTCAAGTGTGCGGTCATCCCTGTTGCTTGTGCACCTTTTCCTACCCAAATTATTCCTTCCAGTCAACTTTGCATTTAATATGCTTTGATACAGCACTCTGTAAACAGCCACACCTTTCAGTAATGACCATCTGTGACTTACCCTCTTTGTGGAGGGTGTCAATGTTCGTCTTCTGGATCATTGCCAGGTCAGCAGTCTTCTCCATTATTGTGGTTTCAAAGAACAAGAGATACCCGGAATTTATACTGTAGGATGGTCATTAATTGAAACTTAAATGTAAATATTCTAATATTTTGAGATACTGATTATGGACTTTCATGAGCTGTAAGCTCTAATCCTCAAAATTAAAACAATTTAAAAAAAAAATGTTTTACTTTACATGTACAACTTTTTCACGACATTCAAATTTATTGAGATGCACCTGTGTGTGTGTGTGTGTGTGTGTGTGTGTATATATATTATTATTATTTTATTCTTTTTTTCTTTTCTTTTTTTAACCCTACATCGCCCCTGGAGTAGGGTTACGTTTAAGTTCCTTTTACAGAGCGATTGCATAAGGAAATATACATTTTTTATATGACAAACTATATATCATTTTTTTTATTTACTTCTCAACTATACATTTATGCTGCGTTTTTGTGGATATTTGATAGTTTTTTACCTACTACTGCATAATTATTCAACTACGCCATTATGAAAAATTAATATTTTATTAAAAAATCACTTAAATTATGACCTAAATCAAAAATAAATGGTTTCTAGATATTGGCCCATGTGTTAGGGATAGAATACTGCCATCTGCAGGTTAGAATAAAAACTTTAGGAATTACAGTTAAAGAAAGAAAGTGCAATGACCACATATATCCAGCAGAGGTCCATAGGGACTCATTCATTTTCAGTTCAGTTTAAAGTCAATTTTTCTTCATGTTTCAGCATCTCCTTGCAACTTTATGATATATATTTTGTGAAAATATATTTAAAAATTCTAAAATATATTAAAAAAATCCATATTTTTGTCAAAGGTTAGAATTTGTTGTTATTGTCTGGTGTCTTTTGAATGGTCTGCTTTTGCAAATTATGTTACATAAATTTGCAGAAATGTCTCTCTCTCTGTCTGTCTGTCTCTCTCTCTCTCTCTCTCTCTCTCTGTGTGTGTGTGTGTGTGTGTGTGTGTGTGTGTGTGTGTGTGTGTTTGTGTGTGTGTGTGTGTTTGTGTGTGTGTCACATTGTTATGCATTTATGTTCTGTGCATTTTATTTGCCAAAATCTAAAAAATGCACTGGACACCTAAGTCACACCTGTGTGTGTGTGTGTGTGTGTGTGTGTGTGTGTGTACACATGCTTGTTCCATGTTGCATTTGTGCTCTAGTACCAGTCCTTCATTTATGAGTGGAAATTTTTAGATTTATGCCAAATTTGTTGATTTTATATGCCAATTTCTATAAAAATGCACTCTATTGCAGTTGTGCACTACATTGCACTACATTTTGTGTCTGTGTGTGTGTGTGTGTGTGTGTGTGTGTGTGTGTGTGTGTGTGTGTGTGTGTGTGCGCATGAGATAGAATGTTCGTTCCAATTTGCATTTGTGCTCTAGATCCAGGCCTTTATAAAAATGTAAAACTTTTCAGATTTATACTGGGTTTACTACTTTTTTTTGACAAATGAAACAAAAAAAATCTTCTTTTTTTTCACTTTTCCCATTCATTTTCAATGTGGACCTTAAACGGTACATTTTTTTTACACACCTTTAGAACAACCAAATCAAGTCCAGTTTTTTGTGTGTGTTTAGATAGATTATTTAGGAAAAGTCACAGAGTCTCATGCCCCTGAGATGAAGGGAACATTTTTTTTTAAAAAATAAAGGAAAATTCCATTGGGGTCAGATAGACCCCAAGGACCGATTTAGGGTTAAATAATAATAAAATAAATAAATAAATAGTAAAAATCTGGAACAAAAAATTTGATTAAAAGTTTGTTTTGCTATATTGAACAGAGTAGCCTATTGAAGAAACTCAAAATGCTAAAACTAAAACATTCTTGAGCAAACATAGTTCACAAAGTACTTTAGGAAGAAGTATTATTATTTTTCATATTTATATTAACTATATTGTATAAATATTTTATTTTTAAAATAGATATCACTATTTTCCCGCCATGATTCTGAAAAATGTAATTTACTAGAGTTTCTAGAAAAAAAATTGCTGCTGTCTATTTATAGAATACAATATTCAACGAATTGATAAAACAACAAGCACATTTGGTATAAAATAACATGATATTTTTATTATTTTTATTTGTAACTTGACACTATTTAAATTTACCTATAATTTACTTAATACCTCTTTGTGTGTATTTGATTGTAAATGCATGTTCTGTGTATATGTTATTAGCCTGGTAATACCAAACTCTGCTACTTCGCTTTGCACCCAGTTCATAAAAAGTGGAAAGTAATCCATATGAATTGCGTGGTTTCCTCCAAGCGCCCTAAAGAGACACGATCGCTCTTATATAATACTGTTTAAATTTAGACTTATATTCACATTCAAGGGATATTTGCACGCACATCATAGTTGATTTACGAAGCTCTCTGCTGCGAGCTCATTATCATACGAACCAATCAGAGCCGTTCAATGGCTCTGGAACCAATCAGGTTTAGTCTGTGTTGTTTGATTTATGCTGCATTCACGTGCTATCGGAATTATTGTAAATACGAGTTTCCTAGTCGGAAATTGGACATGAGAGGCCTTATATGGCCAATTTCCGACTAGGAAACTCGTATTTACCATAATTCCAATAGCACTTGAATGCAGCATTAAACACAAATAAATAAATGGATTACTTTGACGATTTTTGTTTTTGTATTTTTTCTCATTTCACATATGCTGTTGAAATCCTTGTGGGAATTTCAGAAATATATATTAGAAAATAAAGGCGTCAAGCTTGAACAAATTTATAAACACCTAACTTATTACAATTAATGTATCATGTAATGAACAACAGCCTAATCGACCAAAGTAGCATAACCCATATTAAACAACATATTTTAAATATTGCAATGGTTAATAATATTTGTGGGAAGCCCAACCAGTTGGAGTGGTAAAGGAAATGACGTCCTGTACAAAATGTTGGTGCAGTAATCAAAAATTGGTGGTTTATTGGAAGGTGAAAAAATATTCAAAGTGCACGAGAAAACAAAAATAAATAAAAAACTGTACAAAAAGAAACAAAACAGCAACAATGTGCTTACTTTGGCTACACCAAAATGGCCCAAGTATGTAACATTGCTCAGTCCACAATCATAACCAAAGACAAAATGTAAAACTGATGCTCAATACCGTTATAAAAAAACGTATTTTGATGTTTGAATATACAATGCAGAAATCACTTTTCCTTAACATAACTGCAGTTGGTTGTTTAGACGGGATGTTTTCCAGATTTTGAGCTGAACATATTCAAACACATCGACGTGAGCATGTTTATTTATTTATTATTCGCTTACTTAATGTCTGGGGTCTGCTTTTTGATGGTTAAAGCTCAGAATTTACTACTATTTCGCATTAACCCTTAGTAATATGGAAAATGCCGAAATAAAGCATGTAGGCGATTTAATTTGTGAAAAGATAAAAAAATAGCAACTTAGTGAAAAACTAGGAGTGAAACACTATTTAGTAAAAATAAATGTCTTTCCATGCGAGAACCAAATCCACAGGCAGAGGAAAAAAGATTTATGAATCATATTCAAAGTCTCCTACATATCCGATCAATAAGCTCCTCATGATTTATCTGCTTTTTTATTTTATTTTATTTATTTATTTATTTATTTTTCAAAATAAGTCGAGGCAGATAACGTAACACGTTAAAAACAAACGAAGGCCATTTCGAGGGATACAGTCAATGGTATATAGCCTCCTACTAGAAGCTGTTACTTTAGTAGCCTATCATTTTCGCTTTAAATTTCCAAAACGGGATACACAAAAGCCCATAGTCGCTTAAGGTTACCATGCGCGTGGGCCTATTACTGTCCCAGGTAGCCAGCGGAATCGGGCCGAATGCGGCTGAGCAACCCGGTCTCATCAATCTGCGTATAAATACCACGAGTTTGCACTTTCAAATTGCGTGTAATGCATACGCCAAAGTCCACTTTGCGTGCATATGACACGCCAATCTTTCCCATTAACTTCAGTGGAGAGCAGATGCGTCCGAATACCACGCAGCATCTTCAGCGGCAGTGACGTCACCAGCGAGGCTCGGTCACGGCTCGGTTCGCCCGGTTCACCTGATGCGCGTGCACCTTCAAACAGGTAAGTAAAGGCAACGCTCTTTTTATGTAACGAGATCACGTGTTTAACGGTATTATTTTAATTATTTCAGTGTTTCTGCATCACATTAGATGAGGTAATGTGTTCAAATGAGTTGTTAGTGGAGCTAGCACAGCTGGTAGCCTGCCATTGACATTAGCCTAAGCTAACTTCTACTGTAGATTTTAAATAAATCAATAAATAAAACCGTTTCTAATCATGTTGTGACATGGGTCTTCAACGTTTAGACATGGCTGATGACAGCACAACAAATCAACCAACCCAGTATTGTGTGATAATTGTGATCATGTAAAAAGTTCATACATTTACCATATTTTTACCATAGTAACTGTTGCTCGACCATGTCATGTGTAGTCAATACACAGTAACTACAACATATACCATGCCTCTCATCACCGTAACTGTAGTTTTACTGTGGTATTTTTTGTAGGTATGGTAGCCACAACACGTACTATGAGTTTACCACAGTAACCGTAGTTTTACTGTGGTATTTGTAGATAAAGCGTAGTTTTACTGTGGTATTTATAGTTAAAGCACAACACGTACTATGAGTTTACCACAGTAACCTTAGTTTTACTGTGGTATTTATAGTTAAAGCACAACACGTACTATGAGTTTACCACAGTAACCTTAGTTTTACTGTGGTATTTAAAGCACAATAACCACAACATGTATTATGAGTTTACTACAGTAGCCGTTGTTTTACTGTGGTATTTGTAGATAAAGCATAATTTTACTGTGGTATTTGTAGTTAAAGCACAATAACAACAACGTGTATGAGTTTACCACAGTAACTGTAGTTTTACTGTGGTATTTGTAGTTAAAGCACAATAACAACAACATGTATGAGTTTACCACAGTAACTGTAGTTTTACTGTGGTATTTGTAGTTAAAGCACAATAACCACAACACGTACTATGAGTTTACCACAGTAACCGTAGTTTTACTGTGATATTTAAAGCACAATAACCACAACACGTACTATGAGTTTACCACAGTAACCGTAGTTTTACTGTGATATTTAAAGCACAATAACCACAACACGTACTATGAGTTTACCACAGTAACCGTAGTTTTACTGTGATATTTAAAGCACAATAACCACAACACGTACTATGAGTTTACCACAGTAACCACAGTAACCGTAGTTTTACTGTGATATTTAAAGCACAATAACCACAACACGTACTGAGTTTACCACAGTAACCGTAGTTTTACTGTGGTATTTGTAGTTAAAGCACAATAACCACAACACCATGCTTTTACCACAGTAACTGTACTGTATACTATTTGTAAAGCAGTGCTTGCCACGCCTTTAATATGTTTTTGTGAAGTAATTCAATATTTTTTTTCTGTCTTGCAGTTAACGCCAGATCACATACTCCAGCAGCTCTTTTAAGAAGCCATCTCTCTCTCTCTCTTTCTCTCTCTCTCTCTTTCTCTCTCTCTCTCTCTCTCTCAATTCAGTTTAATTCAATATGTACTTTATTGGCATGAGTTTACCACAGTAACCGTAGTTTTACTGTGATATTTAAAGCACAATAACCACAACACGTATTATGAGTTTACCACAGTAACCGTAGTTTTACTGTGATATTTAAAGCACAATAACCACAACACGTATTATGAGTTTACCACAGTAACCGTAGTTTTACTGTGATATTTAAAGCACAATAACCACAACACGTACTATGAGTTTACCACAGTAACCGTAGTTTTACTGTGATATTTAAAGCACAATAACCACAACACGTATTATGAGTTTACCACAGTAACCGTAGTTTTACTGTGATATTTAAAGCACAATAACCACAACACGTACTATGAGTTTACCACAGTAACCGTAGTTTTACTGTGATATTTAAAGCACAATAACCACAACACGTACTATGAGTTTACCACAGTAACCGTAGTTTTACTGTGATATTTAAAGCACAATAACCACAACACGTATTATGAGTTTACCACAGTAACCGTAGTTTTACTGTGATATTTAAAGCACAATAACCACAACACGTACTATGAGTTTACCACAGTAACCGTAGTTTTACTGTGATATTTAAAGCACAATAACCACAACACGTATTATGAGTTTACCACAGTAACCGTAGTTTTACTGTGATATTTAAAGCACAATAACCACAACACGTATTATGAGTTTACCACAGTAACCGTAGTTTTACTGTGATATTTAAAGCACAATAACCACAACACGTATTATGAGTTTACCACAGTAACCGTAGTTTTACTGTGATATTTAAAGCACAATAACCACAACACGTATTATGAGTTTACCACAGTAACCGTAGTTTTACTGTGATATTTAAAGCACGATAACCACAACACGTACTGAGTTTACCACAGTAACCGTAGTTTTACTGTGGTATTTGTAGTTAAAGCACAATAACCACAACACCATGCTTTTACCACAGTAACTGTACTGTATACTATTTGTAAAGCAGTGCTTGCCACGCCTTTAATATGTTTTTGTGAAGTAATTCAATATTTTTTTTCTGTCTTGCAGTTAACGCCAGATCACATACTCCAGCAGCTCTTTTAAGAAGCCATCTCTCTCTCTCTCTTTCTCTCTCTCTCTCTTTCTCTCTCTCTCTCTCTCTCTCAATTCAGTTTAATTCAATATGTACTTTATTGGCATGACAATTGTTACAATGTATTGCCAAAGCGTAGTGTTTACATTGAGTCTAGAACAGATATAAATGCAACAAAAACATACATGTAGATACATTTAAAAAGTAGAACAAATCAACATTTTAGAATTCCACGAACAATTTAAAATTCAATGTTGTGTGTGTGTGTGTGTGTGTGTGTGTGTCTCTCTCTTAGCTTTTCCGTTCCTATTTTGCTGATCTTGAAGAAGCTGCCAAGAAGGCTGAACAAGTTCTTCAAAGATTCAACCCTTCACAGGTAATGTTGAACACATTTAGCTATAGCTGATTTGCTTTAATGAACGCATCCTTATTTTTTACATGTTAATAATATCTTTCTTTACAGTCCTTCCTCTCAAATATTTTGGTCACTTTGGTCATTTTTAACACACTGTCTCAACATGTATATATTTCTCTTCATTTCAGCTGAAAGGGAAGACCAAAGGAAGGCCTATCATGGGATTTGAATTTGGCCATCTTGTGTGTTACGGAGAATACCAAAAGCTGCAAAGACAAACACTTCCAATGGTACGTCTGTGTTGGTCTGAGCACCTTGACTAAACTGTACTGCAGTTACATTTGCACAGCATTTGATGTTTCTTTAACTTTGGTTTACGTAGCCCATCAGGAAGAACCCTCAACAAAGTGTCATGTAGAAGTAGTAATAATTCATATAATTTACCAAGTCAGCAAATTCATATGATATTGTACAAGCGTACTCATACAAAATTCTACCACTTTTACTCCTGCTGCTGTCATTGGCCATTGCCTCAGCTCTCCTGCAGAGTCAAGTCACTATTATTTGTACAGTGCTTTTAACAATGCATGTCAAAGCAGCTTTACATCAGGTTTACAGTATTTATATGCAGATTGTGCCCGTTGTAAGTAGTCAGAGTGTTTGTATCATAAAGTTTATTTTAAGTCCATTGGAATCTTTATTAATCTTTACAAATTGGTGCGGTCTCTTCCAGTTCTAACAGTACATGATACCTGTCCACACCTCAGAGTCTGCCTTTCTTTCCATGTTGATTTTTATTGAACATAATCTGTCTAAGAAGCAAGAGTCTGGAAATGCTGTTTTAACTTGTTACGTGACAAATCAGATCTTCAGTTAATTTGGCCAAATCAGATCACTTAAAGCTGTTATCATTATAGTTCTTGTTCTTGTAGTGAACAGCTTTAAGTGATCTGATTTGGCCAAATTAACTGAAGATCTGATTTGTCACGTAACAAGTTAAAACAGCATTTCCAGACTCTTGCTTCTTAGACAGATTATGTTCAATAAAAATCAACATGGAAAGAAAGGCAGACTCTGAGGTGTGGACAGGTATCATGTACTGTTAGAACTGGAAGAGACCGCACCAATTTGTAAAGATTAATAAAGATTCCAATGGACTTAAAATAAACTTTATGATACAAACACTCTGACTACTTACAACGGGCACAATCTGCATATAAATACTGTAAACCTGATGTAAAGCTGCTTTGACATGCATTGTTAAAAGCACTGTACAAATAATAGTGACTTGACTCTGCAGGAGAGCTGAGGCAATGGCCAATGACAGCAGCAGGAGTAAAAGTGGTAGAATTTTGTATGAGTACGCTTGTACAATATCATATGAATTTGCTGACTTGGTAAATTGTATGAATTATTACTACTTCTACATGACACTTTGTTGAGGGTTCTTCCTGATGGGCTACGTAAACCAAAGTTAAAGAAACATCAAATGCTGTGCAAATGTAACTGCAGTACAGTTTAGTCAAGGTGCTCAGACCAACACAGACGTACCATTGGAAGTGTTTGTCTTTGCAGCTTTTGGTATTCTCCGTAACACACAAGATGGCCAAATTCAAATCCCATGATAGGCCTTCCTTTGGTCTTCCCTTTCAGCTGAAATGAAGAGAAATATATACATGTTGAGACAGTGTGTTAAAAATGACCAAAGTGACCAAAATATTTGAGAGGAAGGACTGTAAAGAAAGATATTATTAACATGTAAAAAATAAGGATGCGTTCATTAAAGCAAATCAGCTATAGCTAAATGTGTTCAACATTACCTGTGAAGGGTTGAATCTTTGAAGAACTTGTTCAGCCTTCTTGGCAGCTTCTTCAAGATCAGCAAAATAGGAACGGAAAAGCTAAGAGAGAGACACACACACACACACACACACACACACACACACACACAACATTGAATTTTAAATTGTTCGTGGAATTCTAAAATGTTGATTTGTTCTACTTTTTAAATGTATCTACATGTATGTTTTTGTTGCATTTATATCTGTTCTAGACTCAATGTAAACACTACGCTTTGGCAATACATTGTAACAATTGTCATGCCAATAAAGTACATATTGAATTAAACTGAATTGAGAGAGAGAGAGAGAGAGAGAGAGAGAGAGAAAGAAAGAGAGAGAGAGAGAGAGATGGCTTCTTAAAAGAGCTGCTGGAGTATGTGATCTGGCGTTAACTGCAAGACAGAAAAAAAATATTGAATTACTTCACAAAAACATATTAAAGGCGTGGCAAGCACTGCTTTACAAATAGTATACAGTACAGTTACTGTGGTAAAAGCATGGTGTTGTGGTTATTGTGCTTTAACTACAAATACCACAGTAAAACTACGGTTACTGTGGTAAACTCAGTACGTGTTGTGGTTATTGTGCTTTAAATATCACAGTAAAACTACGGTTACTGTGGTAAACTCATAGTACGTGTTGTGGTTATTGTGCTTTAACTACAAATACCACAGTAAAACTACGGTTACTGTGGTAAACTCATAGTACGTGTTGTGGTTATTGTGCTTTAAATATCACAGTAAAACTACGGTTACTGTGGTAAACTCATAATACGTGTTGTGGTTATTGTGCTTTAAATATCACAGTAAAACTACGGTTACTGTGGTAAACTCATAGTACGTGTTGTGGTTATTGTGCTTTAAATATCACAGTAAAACTACGGTTACTGTGGTAAACTCATAGTACGTGTTGTGGTTATTGTGCTTTAAATATCACAGTAAAACTACGGTTACTGTGGTTACTGTGGTAAACTCATAGTACGTGTTGTGGTTATTGTGCTTTAAATATCACAGTAAAACTACGGTTACTGTGGTTACTGTGGTAAACTCATAGTACGTGTTGTGGTTATTGTGCTTTAAATATCACAGTAAAACTACGGTTACTGTGGTAAACTCATAATACGTGTTGTGGTTATTGTGCTTTAAATATCACAGTAAAACTACGGTTATTGTGGTTACTGTGGTAAACTCATAGTACGTGTTGTGGTTATTGTGCTTTAAATATCACAGTAAAACTACGGTTACTGTGGTAAACTCATAATACGTGTTGTGGTTATTGTGCTTTAAATATGAAAGTAAAACTACGGTTACTGTGGTAAACTCATAGTACGTGTTGTGGTTATTGTGCTTTAACTACAAATACCACAGTAAAACTACAGTTACTGTGGTAAACTCATACATGTTGTTGTTATTGTGCTTTAACTACAAATACCACAGTAAAACTACAGTTACTGTGGTAAACTCATACACGTTGTTGTTATTGTGCTTTAACTACAAATACCAGGAAATTTACAAAATATCTTCATGGAACATGATCTTTACTTAATATCCTAATGATTTTTGGCATAAAAGAAAAATAGATAATTTTGACCCATACAATGTATTTTGTCTATTGCTACAAATATACCCCAGCGACTTAAGACTGGTTTTGTGCTCCAGGGTCACATATGTCATGCAGCAGTTATTTATTCATTTATTTATTTAACAGTCTAGCATAATCTGATCTGTTTTAAAAGTTATGTATTTTGTAGTTTGTTAGTGAATTTAAATGATTTAATTACACAACATATTATGTGAATAGTGTAATAATGTTCCTGCTACACTTCTAATATTTTTGTGATTTCTTTTTTATATTTTTTTGTCAGATTTGTCAAGATCATCTGAAAAGAGTTCACCTATGCCATGTAAGTAGTTGAATGTTATATTTTGCTATAGGGTAGATGTGTAAATATATGGTTTCTTTTAGGATATTGTAATCGGATGGGCTAGGACATAATATCTTAAGATTAATTTTGTTGTACTGTTTGAGTCAGGGTGTAATTTTGAGTAAGTGGTCAAGTAGTAGTGACCATGCAGGGTGCCCAAATTTTTATAGACCTTTTTCTTTTTTTTGTCATTTTTAAACTGTAAAACTGTATTAGTTTTAAATTAAATCTACAACATAATGTCTGCAAAAAGTGAAAAAGTAGTCTGAATTTCTGAAATGACTTTTTGACCACATAACATACAGTATATATTTTTTTTCTTGATCTTCTTCCTACCAGATCTTTATGCTGCTTCATGTTTAAATAGGCAAACTTGTGCCACATATACCAGACTGACACTGACACACACAAACACATATTATATTATATTTATATATTTATCTGTTATTTTTCTGCAAATACTGCAGTGAGGTGGATGGGAAAACTGAGAAGTTTATAAACAGAAGGCATGGAAGAAGAGAGCAGATCCTACAACAAAGAAATTTTTCTTAAGGTATGCTCCAAATTTACCATTTACCATTGAGTTCACTGAGATCTGACTAACTATGTTTCAATATGTGTCCCCTCTTTATCTCTCTTTCCTTTTTTCTGTCCCTCTTTTAGGATAAACCCGAGGTACTGGGAGATCTTAGAGGTTCTAATGTTTTTTTATGCATTTGTTGTCAATTTTTCAATAATAAATTCTCATATTTTTTACATTTATGGTGTCATTCTTATTAGGGGGGTATTGAGGGGGAACTGCACCTGTGTGTGTGTGCAATATTTGTGGAAACAACTGTAAATAAAAACTGGAGGAAATCTTTAATAATACATTTTTTTTTTTGTATTTTTTAGAGAACCAATTAATTACATGAACATTTCTTATCCATGTAGGCTATATAGCAAACAAGCTAATATTGTTTTGGTAAATTTTGTTGTTATTAATTAAATGAATATTGGTTTGTATTTCATATACATTTCCATTTGGTATCCAGACTCGGGCCAGTACCGGCTAATTGTATAATCTATGCTGGTGTGATTGCGGCCCGATGCCGGCAACCGGACTCGGGCCGAGTTATTTCTTCCGGTTTGCCGGATTTGGGCCGTTATCGGGCCAGATCATTTTGGCTACCTGGGGTACGTCGAGTAAACCATCCATCCATTTAAAAAACGAACGATACTTTTCCGTGAAGAAAAAAAAAGCCAACAGAATCAAAAACGCTTGATTTCAGTTTCAGACTACCAGATTTCGGTTAGCCTACTTTTTCAGGATAAAATCGCCCCGCCCTTTAAGGGGTCCTCGGCTTCTGTGATGAGCTTAGCTACAGTAGCCTTAGTGTGGCTCAGTCCTGATGATGTCTTTACAGTAGCTATATGAACATCAGGGGAACTCAGCTCTTTCACTGACACAAACAGGATGAAGACTATGAACAGGAACTGTGCTGAAGTGCAGATTTCTTTTCATGATTGTATTTAGGCTATTTTGTTCAACTAGTGGTTTTGCAACTCTTCTCTCATCTTAACTCCTTCCTGTCATTTTCCTCTCTGCAAATAAGTACAAGTATTTTTCACAAGTTCCTAAATCTGTAATCTAAATAGCGTTTTTATTATTTGCATACCAAACAAATTGCAAAGCTGATTTGCTGAGTCTATTAAAAAAAATAAAATAAAAAATAAAAATCAGTTGATGGGTATTTAGACTGAAAAGACAAGGAAAAGTAAATTTACATCAGCTCAAGATTCATAGTTAAGCACAAGAGCCAATTAATCTCATCAGTAAACCTGAGATGTTAGTCCTAAATCATGCACAACAATTACATAAAGTTACATATTAAATAGTTAATGCCATTTCCTTTCTATAGCCACTAGTTCACACTATCTAGAGATGTTCTGACACGTTGGGTTTTGGTTGGCCACTATTTCCTGTACAGAATCTTCTTTTGTAGAAAGTGTGTATAATAAATGTACTAGTGAATAATATTCCTGCGCTATTCCTGTGTTTAACAAAAAATAATTTAAATAACACATTAAAATAATAATTTGAAAACCATCCATAATGTTCACAGTTCTGTATTATGAATTATAATGAATCTGCACAGATGCCTGGTGTTTTGTGGGAACTGAACAACTGTTTTCTATTTTCAGTCACAGTTGACTCATTGTTCAACTCATAAGAACTCAAGGTCAAGATCAGACACCATCCTCAATGCAGACTTTTATTTCCTCTGAGCAACAAGTTCAAGTAAGCGTTTCTGTCTATGTTTTATTTCTTCTAACTTTTCCGCTGTCACATGTTTGCCTCAATTCTTTGCAACTTCCTCAACATGTGAGTGTGTTTCTGTTCTAGTCGACAGCTAATTGTTTTTACAGAATCTATAGCCAGTTTCTGATAAAAGTTCATCAGAACAATCTTAATCTATTTTAATTTAGACATTTCTATGATGAAGTGTTGTTTTAATGTATTGCTATGACACATTTGCTTTTTTTGTCTACAGTACTGTTATACAGGCGTTGGGTTCATCTGCAGCCCTTCGCCCTACAAACAGTGTTTCCACAGCATGTTCTGCACACCTTCTGCATCTCATATCTCCAATAATAGACATCTGGACCACATCTGACCAAAGACCACAGCGCATCTCATTTAGAGCAGAGCAGGTAATGTGTCACAGAGCATGAACCTGTTATGGATGGACTCAGACACGAAGATGATAAAAGAGAAATAGGTGTTTATTAAAACAGGTGAGACACTCAGGTGACTTTAGGATTCTTGCAAGGTGAGTAGGTGACTTCAGAATGGTAATGAAACTGATGATATGATGTGCTGATGATTCTTCTCTTTTCCTCAGGTGTACGGGGAGACACACACACACTTCGAGGACGGAGCTCTATGAAGAGAGGATGACACAAGGTGGGAGAACACAGCAGGTAAGTCAGACAGGGTAAGTATTTATTAAATTCTCAGAAGGATATGGTATTTTCTGATACAGGATACCAAGAGGTTGAGTCCACGTAGCAATGACAAGATCAGATGCTGAAGTGTGTGTGTGGTGATTCTTTATAGTGCGGGTGATAAGCATGGTGATCAGGTGCAGGTGAGTGTGGTTAGTACTCGGGGGATGTGGAACGATGTGATTGGTGGAGTGAAGGGCCTGACTGATCCGTGACAGAACCATTTATTTGGTGCAATAAAAAAGCAAAACAAGATGCTTGTGCAGGTCTGCTTGGATGCAAAACAGAAATACGAACAGAAGTGGTAACAAACAGATTTTTTTTTATTTTTTTTATATCTGTACTTTGCATTAACTTTTATGGTTTTATACCATTTTGTTTTCTAATTTTCTGCAACACAATAAAGCCTGAATTTATAATTGGTATGAAAATAACGAAACATCTAATTTCCCCTTGATCTTTTTTGAAAAACAACCAACTATATATCACTCAAAACCTCCTCCTTCCTGTAAACACTCTGAAAATGCATGAGTTCAGTCTTTGTTTGGATCAGTACAGATGGCAGCTCAGAGCAATGCATCGACTTTCATTGCAGAACAGCAGAAACTGACATCTTATATTTTGTTTTGCCTCTCAGAAACAAGCAGCTGCAAGGTGGGGCAAAGGTCACCCTGGATGACATCTGAAATAAATTATCTCCACAAACAGAAGATGTGATCGGGGCTGTTCTCCTGCAACTACACACAACATCTGCTCTCTATAAAGTTAAACTGCAGCATAAAAACAATGAAGTATAATAATCTCTTTGTGAAGGCAGTGAAGGAAACATAACACTCAAGACCATTAGGGGATCTTCATACTGGACTTGTGTCAGTCAGCAGGGTTTTAACAGTTTTTCTAAATATCCAGTAGTTGGATGAAAAGTTATGTGAAAATTGCAGAAATTTATCAGAGGCCCATTATAGAAACAATTGGTATATTATTTATAAGATGCTTTAAATGCTGTCTGTAGCACCCTCTGGTGATGCTTGTTTAATATAAAGTCTAAATATTACATGGATACACAAGATGAAATTACTTTTATTAGACAGCAAAGTGAAAGTAAGAGACTGTTGCAAATCTTTTTATGTATACAAGTATTTCAATACACAATAACAGTCTACATTTAATATAATATATAGTAATATAACAGTATCATACAAAAGCTAATTTAATTCAATAACTCCTACACAATCTCTAGGTCTAAGTGATATTCTCTTGAGATCTGCCTTTTGAGTTTTATTGTATGTTGATAGATCACAGCTGTCTCGGTTCTGCCTGCATCCAGCAATGATTTCTGTTAGAGACAGAGAGAAACAGTCATATTACAAACTAATCAGTAATCGTCAGCTGTAAAAATAGGAGGTAACACTTTATTTCGATAGTCCACTTTAGACATTCTACTAACAGTAAGTAACTTTGCAACTACATGTCAGCTAGCAGTCATTAGAGCATTAGTAGACTGTCTGTTTAATATCTTCTAACACTTTATTTTGATGGGTTCACAACATACAACATACTGACTATGAGAAACTTTGCAAGTATATGTCAACTTATTCTACTAACAATAAACCTACCCTACTGAGAGTTAGTAGACATGTAGTTGCAAATTAATGAGAATTAGTTGACATGTAGTTACAAAGTTACTTATAGTTAGTAGAATGTGGACTATCACTCAAGTGGACTATCGAAATAAAGTGTAACAAAATAGGGTATATATAGGTCTATCCGAGAACAGGGTTCAGAACTGATTCCATTTATCAAAAAAATTCAGAGGTGGGTAGTAACGAGTTACATTTACTTCATTACATTTACTTGGGTAACTAATACCTTTAGAGTAGCTATATTTAAAAATGGGTACTCTTACTCAAGTAAATTTTTAGTGAAAAAACTGTACTTTTTCCTTATTGTGGGTGACGCTCCTCTCGTTACTTTATCTTAATGCAATATAAGTTAAAAATCCTTCAATTTATTCCAAACGCGCCATCTACTTCTTTAAATTTATTCTTTCTGATCAATGACCAATGGCCGTTCGCGAATGATTCATTCGTTTGAGTCAATTCTGTTCGAAGGCTTGATCAAACCATTTGGCAAACCAGTGAATTGGTTCACGAATCAGTTTGAATGATTCGTTCAGTTCCCTGCCACACGTGCTGAGTCGTGTGAAGTGGTTCTCACTCAGAGTTGTTAACATCAAGAGCATTGAAGATGTGGCTTTGGATCTACAGTCAGTTGAAAACAAATCTGCAAAGGCTATGGTTTGTTAGCTATGAAGATCGTTATCTTTACTAGATGAACAGGGTCATTCTACAGAAACGTCCACGTTTGGTATGGCAAAATGTCTTAATTTTTATTTATTTATTTATTTATTTTTACATTTAAACTTAGACCACATTATTAGATTACCTTTTGACTTTATGAATATATATAAATGACAGCTTAATATATATATATATATATATATATATATATATATATATATTAGCTTTTTTGTGCAATTATTTCAAGACCATATGTAGCATTTTTTTGTCACTGGTGTTACCTTCTTTAGCAATATTAAAAGTTTTTAATGAAATATTATTTCTAAAAAAAAAAATTCAGCACATGTAGTCAGAGTTACAGAAAAATAATGAAAATGCAAGAAATAAGGAGATTATGTTTTATTTATTTAATGTGACAGACAAAAACAGTACAGTAACACAGTAACACAGCACAGTAACACCAGTGACATACATTAGGCCTGATATACTGATCGTCACAAGGTATCAAGCTACATGTTGTCAATCATGGTATACTCACTAAATTAAGTAGTTTAATCCATTTGTATTATAGTTTTTTTTACATTTCCCTAACAATAAATAGGTCACACCAGTGACATCAACTAAAAGCTTCATATGAAATCATGAGATAAATGAGAAAATATATCATAACTGAAAAGAAACAGTGGACTAAACATGGGCCTTTTTTCATAGATGTTTAGAAAATAAGAAGGAGGAAGTTGAGTGATGTCATCAGTGTGATTTTTATTTATTTTTTTATTCCAAAATAAAAGACTTTTGTTAAGTGGTAACACCAGTGACACAACTCCAGGGGACCACTATTTTCATTATATATTTTATAATATGTTTTGGCATTTTGTTTTATTATGCCATTTTATATCATATATTTGATAGTTATGAATAGACATTTGTATTTTAAATGGTAGAAAATCCTGTTTTTGACCTCAAAATAAAGCACATTCCTGCTGTACATGGCTGTGGGGACGAGCAGTTTTGTGGTATTTGGAATTCTATATAATTAATAATAAAAAAAATGCCACATTGATGGCTCAGGAAGGTGTAATTGTTCAAATAACATATTGTTTCATAAAATATAAAAAAATTGTAACCCTAATGTGTATTTCAATTGTAATATTTCTTTAAAGTCTAGGGACAGAAAAGTGGACGTTTCTGTAGAATGACCACGTGTGCTGTCGGTTCCACAGGTATAGATTCGATTACAGTACACAATACCACTATGACATCACCAGTTTGTTGTACATGTACCTTACACATTAAATACATTGTAATTTATTCATTAAATAAGCTGTCACAGAGTATGAAATGAACACCCGCCAAACCCGCATTAGTTCCAGGAGGAATGCCTTGCCTAGACACAATTAATATTGATATTTTCACAATATTTATGCTTGCGGAAATAAAGGCTACATTTGTTTACATTTTGCAGAACAGACGGAAGAAGAGCCGTCAATGTGCATTTGAGTTTTCACTCTTCTCCGTGTCAGAGGTATAATACAGAATTAATATACTTTAAAACATAATTTAATTTAATTCAGTGATGCAAATCTGAATTTTTATCAGCTGTTACTCCAGTTTTCAAAGTCATATGATCCTTCAGAAATCATTCAAATATAATGATTTATTACCAGTGTTCTTGAAAAAAAAAACAGCTAATGCTGGTCAGGTATGTTTTGAAGCTGGGATGCTGGTTTATGCTGGTCATGTGCTGGTCTTGAGCTGGTCGGACCAGTTTAGGACCAGCACATGACCAGCTTAAACCAGCTAAGGACCAGCTTACACCAGCTCAAACCAGCATCCCATGCTTCAAAACATACCATACCAGCATATGCTGTTTTTTTGCTGCTTAATATTTTTTGGAACCTGTGACATTTTGTTCAGGGTTTTTTTTATGAATAGAAAGCTAAAAAAGAACAGCACTGATAATAAATCAGGCTGATAAAAATTCTGATTTGCATCACTGAAATAAATTACATAAAAAAAAAAAAAAAAACATTAAAAGTATTTTGAACAGCTGTATGTGTGTGTGTGTGTGTGTGTGTGTGTGTGTGTGTGTGTGTGTGTGTGTGTGTGTGTGTGTGTATATATAAATTTTATCTAAATATCTATGTATCTATTTACAAATAGACTATATTCAGTATATGATCCAAAGTAGTAACTAACTACTTGAGTAGTTTTTTTATCTGATGAATGAGCTTTCCATTGATGTATGGTTTGTTAGGATCGGACAATATTTGGCCGAGATACAACTATTTAAGAATTTGGAATCTGAGGGTGCAAAAAAAATCTAAACATTGAGAAAATCGCCTTTAAAGTTGTCCAAATTAAGTTCTTAGCAAAAGTTTTTATACATTTACGGTAAGAAATTTACAAAATATTTTCATGGAACATGATATTTACTTAATATCCTAATGGTTTTTGGCATAAAAGAAACATTTATAATTTTGACCCATACAATGTATTTTTGGCTATTGCTACAAATAAACCCCAGAGACTTAAGACTGGTTTTGTGGTCCAGGGTCACATATAGGTTTTAACGGTGAGTTGTGCTGATTCATTCAAGTGTAGTTTACAACTCCGAAGAATGTGTGTCATGGTGACATGGATGATTTTGGAAAGACTTTTCACATGTCTGTAGTTGACTTAAACAAACATTTTAAATGAGCTGAAACGTTATGGGGTAGATTCCCGTTGAAGTCATAAAATCTCTCTTCAAAGACCAGCATCCAAGCGGTTACATCGCCATGTGGTAACTTTCTACATAGATTTCCGAATAGATAACTAATAGTATATTGATAGTATATGATATTTATCACGCTGATAAAGGTTGGTTCAAAAAAAAAAAAAGTATGAACATACACAACTATGTAAGTGTAGAACGATAATGCAGGCTCACACTAGTAATAATCTAAGATATTGACACTGTTTTCTTTTTTTATTATTAACCATTATTTTTAAGCTGGAATATGTTTTGAAATCAAATGAACTAAGTACAA
This sequence comes from Acrossocheilus fasciatus, assembly GCA_036784905.1. Lineage (NCBI taxonomy): Eukaryota > Metazoa > Chordata > Actinopteri > Cypriniformes > Cyprinidae > Acrossocheilus > Acrossocheilus fasciatus. The sequence continues at coordinate 11,574,218 of CM071959.1, read as the reverse complement.
GTCTCCTTTAAAAGGTTAAACTAAGTTTTGAACATGTACTGTTGAATACAAATCATAATTTAGGTTAAATTTGCGAGTAAAAAATAAAAGATGTTATTTAAAACTTTTAAGATTTCATTTAAACAGTCTTTTATTTTTGAAAGACCTTATTTAAACTCTTAAAGATTATGCTTTAATAATAATAATAATAATAATAATAATAATAATAATAATAATAATACATTTTTTAAGATGTCTTCGTTCACTCCGGGGGAAAAAAAGGATAACAGAATAACATCTCAGATCATCTGGTCAGTAACTCAACTCCTTCTCTGTGAGGGTCTGAAGCAGACCCTCGGTTTCACATTGGAGATTACCCCAAAGAGGAGCTGCGAGTTTTGTTTATATTTAATAATGTTTATATATTAAACTTTTTTTATTTTATTTTGGAAATCTTCCCAGTATGGACATAATTGTTCACAGACATTTTTATTGTCGCCTAAAACTATTGTAAATGTTTATTTTTATATAGTATGTTACATATAATCAAATGTATTTATTGACATCTTTAAAAGAAGAGGATGTGTTTTATATGTTCAATAAACTTAAAAAATGCTGAATATGTGTTTAATGGAACACGACTATATATGGAACGTCCCCAGAAAACATAAAAACCAACGTGTGTGTCAAGTCAAGTCAAGTCAAGTCAAGTCAAGTCACCTTTATTTATATAGCGCTTTTAACAATACAGATTGTGTCAAAGCACTTAACAGTATCAAATTGGAGGACAGAGTGTCAGTAATGTATAATGATAAGATTAAACACTCAATTTTCAGTTAAAGGCATTTCATTATTGAATTCAGAGATGTTATTGTCTAGCTCAGTTTAGTTTAAATAGTATCTGTGCAATCAAATCGACGATAATTGCTATAAATTAAGTGTCCCCAACTGAGCAAGCCAGAGACGACAGCGGCAAGGAACCAAAACTCCCTCTGAGACAGAACAGTGTGTGTGTGTGTGTGTGTGTGTGTCAGCTCACCCAACTCAGATTGACATTTTACTCTTGTGAGTTAGAAGAGCTCAAAGCAGGACTTAATATCCCAACTTAGGTACATTTTGTAAACATTTAATTCGAGGTATGAATATCATTACCCCAGAAAAGCATTTTATTTTTATACAGTATGTTATATATAATCACAGTTTTTTACCACCTTCTTTAAAATAAGAAAATTATGTGTTTTATAAGTTCAATAAACTTAAATGTTGAATACTTTAAAAAAAAAAAATATGATAAATGATTTGCTCTGCTTTAGTAACATGTTTGTTATGACATATATAATTATATATTGTGTTTATTGCAATATTCTTTAAATGAAGTGTTAAATAAACGTTGACTACTTTTAAAAAAATGTATGATCAGTGTTTTGCTTTGCTTTAGTAACATGATTTTTTTATAATTTTATATTTATTACCATATTATTTAACCCTCTGGGTCTGAGGGGTTTTGGGCCTGAAGACGTTTTGACAATTGTGTTTTTTCCATATCTTAAAACATATTACTGGCCAAAGTAAAGTAAACTCAAAGAAAAATTTCTTCTTTCAACTTAAACTAAACACAGTTTTTTTGTATATCTCTCATTCAAAGAATGGTCATCCTCAAGAATGGAAAACTTTCTTTTGCTCTTGGAAAAATGTTAGAGGATTTCATTTCTTTATTTAGTGTTTTATTTCAATTTCATTATTAGGAGTGTTACCTATTTTATTTAAATTCTTTTCATACAACCAACAGAATATATGCATGTCTTAAAACTGACCTTGTTTATTTATTCTGTTAATGTTTTTCTCACGGATCCCATAGAGAGAGAGAGAGAGAGAGAGAGAGAGAGAGAGAGAGAGAGAGAGAGAGAGAGAGAGCACGCTTTGGGACACAACCTGATACGCGCGCCTCAGATGGGAGGGGCGCACCCCAAAATAAAATGCAAAACGCACCATAAAATCTTCAAATCATTCCTCAGGACTTCATTTATGGACATGCCACTGGTCGGACACGTACAAACAATATATCTCATCCCAGATGACGTCGGAGTTTCACACTTGACCGCTTTCTGCATCTGGATCTCATTTTGAGGTCAAAGGTCACATATGGTTATCATTAATATTATTATAAGGTCACAAAGGTTAAAGCAATTAATCATTTTTGTCACGTGCCGGCGGTTATTTACAACTACTGTATATAAGATGCTTTAAAACAGGGGAGCTCAACCCTGTTCCTGGAGATCTACCTTCCTGCAGAGTTCAGCTCCAACCCTGATCAAACACACCTGAACCAGATAATTAGGATCTGAAGGAGCAGTTGATACAGACAGGTGTGTTTGATCAAGGTTGGAACTGAACTCTGCAGGAACAGGGTTGGACACCCCTGCGTTAAATGCTGTCTATAGCCCCCTCTGGTGGTGTATGTATTTCAATAGACAATAATGTACATTTTGTATACAAATGGACAATATTAAATATAACTTTAGGTAAAATACAATATATAAGACCATGTAATTGAATGACTCCTACAGGAGACCCAACTCTGCGTCTAAGTGATATTCTCTTCAGACCTGCCTTTTGAGTTTCACTGTGTGTTGATAGTTCACAGCTGTCTCGCATCCAGCAATGATTTCTGTTTGAGACACAGAGAAATATTCTTTGCAAATGAATCACTTTTGAATAGGGTGTAACCAATAATAATAATAATAATACTAATAATAACTTCACAAAGTGCTGTACAGAGAAAATCAACATAATCATGAATACATTTTGTTTGTCTTGCCCTCAATAAAGTGACTGAGTTTAGAGGATAGAGGACATCATCATGAATGTTAAATGAATAAATGTTCCTATTCTGAATAGTTGTACTGCCATCAAGTGAAACAGGACGGCATGACAGGTACAACGCTTTAAATAAATTACTTTCATTAACCATCTGTATTCACACATACTTTAAAATAATTTATGTTCTAAATAAATATGAATTTAAAATTTCAATTGTATTTACATTTTACTACTTACTGATGTGTCTAAGATGGCGTAAACAATCAGGTCTAATAGAATTATCATCATGCAGAAACAAATGAGTATAAACTCTAACAATAACACTAAACAACTAGATCATGAAGTCACAGACAATGTAAAATAAAGATATTTGATATGATAACAGAAAGAAAAAACAAAAAACTAATTAGAAAACAAACCCAAATCTATTAATGTCTAAAGTGACAATGAGAGTTAAACTAGCATTGTTAAACAAAATCTTCAGTTTAAAGCTCATAAAGACAAACCAGCGCAACAACTGCTATGCTGCAGCATTTACAACCATTAACATCCAACAAAAACCACTGAGCAACTTAGGATATAATCACTTAAATCACAGCTGATGTACCTGCACATGGCACATATGTGACAGAGTTCACAATCTTACAGAACATGACAAACTTTACCTGTTTGGACTGAAGACGTCAGTTAAAGACTCTTTATAAATACTTTTTGTCATGGCAAAATTATTTTTATTAGGGCAACACCGATTTAATAAAATAAACACAGGGTCATTGCTGTTTTAGATAGTTTAATATATGAATGTAGAAAAAGGTGTTGTTTACATAGTATTACACATACAGAAAAGAGTATTAGTACATTTTTTCTTATTGCTGTACACAACATTTTCTGTTGAGCTAAAATGTATTACTTGCACAAACATGTCCTGTCTGACAAGCTGAACAACTAACTGTAGACGAGTAACAGCTAGTCGGTTAGGGTTGGATTAAAATGGGCGCCGAACATTCAGGATCTAATCTGTTTGTCTATATAATAACGGAAGACGGTTAACCGGTCAAATTCAGTCACAGTGCTGTAAATGTCATCTGACTAATCATTCTGGAGTTGCAGGAAAGAAAAAAAAAAAAAATTCTTACAATGTTGATTGGCTGATGGCACCACAAACACAGATGGTCCAGAACATATAATCAAAATGTGTTAATAAATTCAAACTGTTCATATGAATCTTACACTGACTTTCATCTCCTTACATAGAAGTGCTGGTACAAAAGTACAAAATAGGCATTTTAATACAAAGTATAAATGCATAATACTTTTTAGAAGTGTTAAGAAATGATCCAAAAATTAACAATAAAATATACCAAAATAGTTCGAGTTAGTACATTTTAAAAGGGCTGATAGACCTAAGTGTCTACTGTGGATGTTTTAACAGAGTACAAGAGAAAGATTCCAGCTGAGCTTGCACGAACATGTCTTGTCTAACAGGTAAACTACCCGCAGAACAAGTAACAGCAAGCTGGAAGGCACACACGGCAAACACTGAAGATCTAATGTAACACTAGGTATAATCCATTAAAACATATCTATTCGACCTCACAGATGAGTTGTCAGTGGTCAGACTTACCCACGTGAGTGGAGATTATACAGAAATATTTGACTGCTGAAAGCCAACTGACCAATCAAAATCAAGTATTCCAGAGAAATGACTAACACAAGTATAGGATGTTAATGTATTCACTAACAGTCTATGACATGGAATGTTAATGTAAGCCAGAGAAAATACTGATACTGAAATAGTGATCAAATACTGATGACACTGAAACACTAGGTTTCTGTGCCTTATGTCCATAACTGTGAACAGTTTGTCACTATCTGAAAATTTATGCTCTGTACTTTGAGATAATTTAGACAAGTTAATACTTGAAAATTACCGTACTTTTTCATGCCAGTTTCATATTAGTCACCCAAAAATGCCAATACCGCTGATCACGTCATTTTGCATTAACACTGGAGTATATGATGTGGTCTTCTTCATTGGGCTTCTAAAAGTAAACGAAACATGAATATCAGGAATTAAAACATGTAAAACAATGTGTGTATGTTTATATGTATTTATGCCATGGTCTGTCTGAATACTGGATTCTGATTGGCTGGCAGGTGTTGATTTAATTAGTTTAACTGAACAGGTAGTTCCAGGTCAGTTTAATCACGTTCTATATTAATGCGCTTCCTATAAACATTGGTAACCATAGTAACATACAGTTACAGTTGAATAGTACTACAGACGAAAATAACCGTCATTTTTATCGTTCCGTTCAAATATTGCAGCGCAAATATTATTAACATCTTTAATATGTGAATGCTGGCAAATGACCATGGCATAAACGGGATAATCAACGGCTAGCTGTTCATTAAACGATTTAAATGCACTTCGCGGAGGCAACCACCCTCCGCTGCGCGTCGGGCGGTTCTTCGCCTCCACGTCGTGCATTCAAATCGTTTAATGAACAGCTAGCCGTTGATTATCCCTTACATAAGTAGTGTGTGTATGTGTGTATACATATATATATATATATATATATATATATATATATACCATCAGTCTGGTCATGTTCTTGACTATAAACACTATAAATCAGCTCAAGGACAACGGTTGAATACAAAGACAATTACAAGCACAGGGCATGATAGCAAAAGCATTATGTTTGATTTGATCGTTTTAAATAACTTTCTTAAATACCGGCGAGTTGTACATGCACAATTTCAACCACAAAGGGAAGACTTCGAACAGAGCATCGCTTTCGGCTTTTGAAGGGGATTTTGGGGATTTTAAAAACACATTTTTGTCTGTTCATTGTAATCACTGGTAGAGCTGCAAAACATCAACTGGCATTTCCAGCACTGCCTTCCTGCCTTTCATTCAGCTGCCATTGAATCATCAGGGCTGACAATAAATGCTTTTGTGATTCAAAGACTATTCATCACTGTCTGTGTGTCTGCTACAGATGCACTGTAAAACTTTACTGTAAATTTACAGGCATTTTCTAACAGTATTATACTGTATTTTTATAAAACAGTAAAATGCTGTATATTTTACAGAATGTCTGTAAATATACAGCAGCTTTCTGTTTTCAGCCCGCTAAATTTGTAATACAGTATCATACTGTAAATGCATTGCATTGTGGGATAGATTTATTTTGCGCGCTCAATTCAAATGTGATGTGATGTGAACAGTGTACTACAGGCAAACTAGGTTCGTCAGAGGGATTTAATTGAACATAATAATTATTCGCGTTATTAAGATAAGCCAGTGGTTTGTGAATCTGCGAGTAGTTTTTAAGCTTTGTGAGCTTCGTTTCGCGTTTCAAGCGTTAGCTGCCTGTGACGCAGCAAACAATGGATGACGCTGCCTGAGCAGACGCGAAAATAATCTGTCATCTGAATCATCAAACCTGTGCCTGAGACCATGATAAATGGACTTTGGAGCATGAGAAGATGGATTATTGTTCGTCTGAGTATCGATACGGTAAGATTTTTTCGTTCACATTTCTACATTGTTTCCACGAATGGTTTGATTTTGGGAACGTTAAACTTTTGCTCATTTAGATCCCGAGTAAACAATTCTCACCTCTTTACTCAAAAGTAATTTTGATACTTCATATAATACGGCAACATTGACCATGCCATTCTGTTACAGCCCATAACCAAGTTAAATCTAGCTCGCTAAATTATATCGAAGTTTAGCTCGTTAAGACACACATAACGCATTCACATGACCTGCAACTGATTTTATTTTATTTTATTTTTACTTTTTTTTCGTTTGTTTGTTTCAGGCTGAACAATGTGATGAAGATCCGGTGCTAATGTAAGTGCTTCACAAGTATTACATTTGTAGTCCATGTTAAAACATGTCAGTTCTATGATCGTGCTTTTTAATTTGTTATAATTTTGCCAGCACATGAAAATCCATAGTCATGTTCCTAATGCTTATTTCAAATGTAGTAGGCCTATTCCTGATTGCTTCCATGTCTTCCATGGTCCTACAGCTGCTCCCACACTTGCAGAAATGAGATGGTTTTACCCTTCAAGCAGGTGTAAGTAGAGACATTTATTTGCAACATGTTTTATGTGTTGGTTCTGTTAGTGATGGTTGTATGTCTTTTTAAAAATTGTTTCAGGTATTCATCACTCCATCTGATGTCCAGCAGTCTCTACATTTGCCAGAAAGCACAACTTATAATTCTTGGTATGTAAACAGTAAAGGTTTAGTACACCCTAAAATTAACATTAAGTCATCAGTTACGCTATGGAAGCATATGGGTAGCAAAGTTCAATTTGAAATAATTTCAAATTCAATTTGTGATATGCAAACTGGCAATGCATGTAAAATGGCAATGTATTTCTGTGATTTAATGTACATTTCCCCAAACATATGTGCAAAATTTAGTGCAGAATGAAAATTAAAATTCAATTATATAATTTACATTTGCCATTTTCTACAATAGTTTTAATATGCAAATTAAAAACATATTTTAACGCTTTATAAGTTGCAAAATGAAAATGTATTACCCAAATTGATTAGATATGTTTAACATGTCCAAGCAAAAACTGTGGCAAAATTTTCATTTAAATGCTGTTTTTCCTAAATGCATTTAGACTTAGGGGTAGAACACTTGGGATTGCATTTTCATCATAATACGGCATGATAATTGTATTAAAATGCAGTGAGAATTTCAGAATGCATTCTGAGCCAAAGCTGCAGCAAAAGGCTAGCAAAATGGTGATTTAAATGTCCTTTATTTTTCTTAAATGCATTGACACATATAAGACGTTTCAATTGCATTATCATTTAATACCCCATGATGAATATAAAGTCAATGTGGATTTGAAAATGCATCACACCCCCGACCTGTCAATCTTTAGGCTACATCAAGGCGGGGCTCGGCAACAGGATGCACAATAGGTCAATATTCATCGTTAACCAAACGCTTTCCACACTGACTTAAACTATATTCATCATGGAGTATTTAATGAAAATGCAATTGAAATGTTTTATATGTAAGTGTCAATGCATTTAAGAAAAATAAAATTTCTCCTTTTGTGGTCCGAAAAAGAATGACATACTGCATTAGAACAACGCCAGGTGAGTAAATGATGTGATTTTCATTTTTGATAAGCTGTCCCTAGGATGTTCATCTCTGTCTCTCAGCTCAATGCAGTCTGCAAAATATTATCAATGATCAAATTCATTTAAGATCAATTTCAAGAAAACAGTACTGCACCCTACAGATGAACACTACCCAGAAAATGCTGTAAATGGGATTTCCCTGCACAAATTTCAGAGTTAGTTTAATAGTTATGTTGAACTATGTATAGACAACTAAACAGAACCACAATGGAACCCACAATAGTTTATTTGAAGTATTTTCTTTTTTTTTTTTTTCAGGTCCATCTCTAAGCAACCAGCGGTAGATGTTGAGCTGCCCAACTTTGTCTCTGGCCTTGCAGTGCTGTTTGTATTATTGTATGATTTCAACCTCCAGTATCAGGAAGAGGTGGCATGCACCCCTGCGATTGAGGTTAGACATTAGCATATTTGCCATTGATGTATATGATAGTGAATTGTCACTAACTTGTCTTGACGGTATTTGTAAAATACTTAAGTATTTTTTCACAAACATTTTATAAGTTGATTATAGAGCTGAATGATATATTACCTATTTAACATGTAGTCAGTCATGTAATCACATCACAAGTGTTGCAATTTACTGTGCTATATATATATATAGCTCCTTCTTATATTGCTGATCTAATCAAGGAACAAAGGACAACGAGATCCTTACGATCCCAATCACAGAAACTTCTTGTTGTTCCTCGGTCTAAGTTGAAATCTAGAGGGGATCGTGCGTTTGCGGTCTCCGCCCCTAAATTATGGAACAGCCTGCCGCTTTATATTAGGGACGTACTGACACTTGGTCAGTTTAAGAGCCATTTAAAAACATACCTTTTTATGATAGCGTTCGATCTAAGATAAGTGCGAAGGTTGCTAGTGTTATATAGGGTTTTTATGATCTTACTTAAAATGTATTATGATTGTTCTAAGGTCTCTGCTATACTATTCATTTAGATGGCTATGATCCCCTTTTAAATGTTGTCTCCTGCTCATTGTGTTACTGTTTGTACAGCACTATGGTCAACCTTGTTGTTTTATTCAGTGCTTTAGAAATAAAGTTGAATTTGAATTTGAAATATATATATATATATATATATATATATATATATATATATATATATATATATATATATATATATATATATATATATATATATACATATATATACATAATGTTCACTTGTTTCTTTTTTTCTTTTCAGCCTTTTAGACGCTTTCTCGACATCAACCCTGAATGTGCATCAAGAACCAAGAAAGGAAAAGTGACTTAAAAGAAGACTGGACGTGTGTACAAGAAGAGCAGTACTGTAAACCCACAGGTTTCCTCTCTTCTGAAAAACTTTTAAAAATATATTTCTGAAAAACCTTTCCATTCTTTAAAAGTAAATAAGATTACTGCATTTTGAATTACTTGCTAATTGTTAATTGCATTTTACATGTTTTATTATATATATATATATATATATATATATATATATATATATATATATATATATATATATATATATATATATATATATATATATATATATATATAAACTAAATCTGGAATTTCATCCAATATGTTCATATAAGGCAATGTTCTAGTCTTTTCTTCTAAATAAATAAATGTTTTAAAACTCAGAGAATGTTGTTTTCTCTTTTTTGTTGTGACTGTTATGAAAAGGTATAATATTTTTAATTTTGTAAATCTAAGAGTACTGAAAGAAAAGCAGGAATTACAGTATTCCCTGTAAAAAACAGTCTAATACTGTAAAAAATAAGTTATATAACAGAATAATACTGTATTTGGTAAATACAGTACAGAACTGTAAATTATGTATACAGTAGTAGTCCTGTAAAAATACAGAATGTGGCTGGCAACCCAGCTGCCAGTATTTTACTGTAAATTTACAACGAAAAGTTTTACAGTGTGCCTGTGGCTTTTCAGAGGCATAAATCATGGCATTCAGTAAAACTACAACCTCCACTCTTCCTAAACTCTACTAGATCTAAGAAATGATAACAAGAAAAAAAAGAAGAAAATAGTTTTTCAAGTTATCTGATGTTGCACTGTGCCTTCATGTACAATTGAAGCCTAAACAGAAACAGAGCAAGCATAAGCTGACATAAAGCAAAAAAGAGTGGTTTACATTGATTTAAAGGCCAAATAATGCACAGACAAATAAGTACAACACTGACATCAGCACAGGATGGCACATTTTCTGCTTCGTTACATGTGCAAGCGCATATTTTTCTCTCGGCCTCTGTGGTTTCTGCAGACAGATTCACTGCACACTGCAATACAGTGTCTTACCGTACTGTGAACACTGCGTGCACAAAATGTTGTTTCGGCATAAAGTACCTCTTCTTCACAAGTCTGGACTGTTTTAATGATAATGTCACATTGTTCATATAAGTCTGAAATGGTGTTTAAAATACTTCTGAACACTTGACTTTATTCCAAAATGCTCATATTATTTGATGAAAAAGGTAATACTTGCCTTGTGATCTTGGTTGTTTGCATTTCCTGCGGTTAAAGTATATCGCCCCCACAACTACAGCCAAGACCAGTACTATCACTATACTAACTGATAACACCACCGACTGTGGCTGATGCACGGGTTCTGTAATGAACAACAGAAAAACAATAATTATATATGAGTCCTGAAGTGTCTGTTTTCAGTCAAGACATTGTTGCCATCTCAGCTCACTTAACCTGGCTTTGAATGGACAAGGTTGGAAAGCTTGAAGAATATACTTTTTAAACAAACTCATTAATCACTAATATCACCACTGACGTACCTGGACACGTCTGACAGATTTGAGTGATGTTGATGTTGTGTTGAGTCTGGTTGTTGATGGGATTGTTGAGCACACAGCTGTAGGTGTTTTTATCCTGATATTCCACCTCCAGAGGAAGAGAGAGACTGATGCTGAGATCAGACACACTGATGCTGGACAATAAACTGTTTCCTTTGAACCAGGAGAGAGTCACATGACTCACATTCAACACTGAACACAGCAGCACACATCTGGACACTGATGAACGTTCAGATGATGATGATGATGAACAGTTTGAAGTGTCTCTGGTGATGACAGGAATGGGAAGAGGAGCTGGAAATATTGAAAATAAATAAAAATAGAAATGTTACTTAATTTAAATGGCGACAAAACTGAAGAAGTGGTATTCTGTGTTTGGACTCTCATTCTGATGGCACCCATTAACTGCAGAGAATCCACTTGTTCACTGTAAAATATTTACATTTTGAAAAATTATGGAAACTGACAAATAAACATTGACTCAACAAATTGCTTCCCAAAAATTACCCCCAAACAAACAAACAACAACAACAAAAAATACATTGTACTAATTTTAGCCTATTCACCTAACATATTAAATTGTGCTCAGCCAATCTATCAAGCAGAAGTGAAAAATCTGTGTTGGCCCAACAAGCCTTGCAGCTGGGGATGGGGAGTCAACTCCAAAAGAGTCGATTCCTCGACTCTGAATAACTCTAGAGTCCAGCACTGGAATTGACTCTTGTTGTCGAGTCGACTCCGAAATCGCAAATAGGCTTGTTTGAGATGCGCCTCGCCTCGCCTGAAATGTAGGCGAGAGCAGGCGGCTGCAGTGAGGGAAGGAGTGAAATAAATACAGTCAAGACGGACAGTTCTGAGCTCTCGAAGAAGAACAGATACCAACGAGATCAAAGGCAGATATCGCGTTATTCTCACTCATATGCTGTGCTGCTGATATGACATGATATAATTTCAGTTATGTTGCTTTTATATGAACATAGGCTACAGAACATAACTCCACGATTTATGAATGTGTAAAAGTCCGACCAAACAATTTTAAAAAATGATTATGCAAGAAAACCTTATGTTTTGGTCATCTGAACCCATTTTATTTATTTAATGAGTAGATTACACATTTTAATAAAGTCAAATCAGTTTTTTGCAACAAGTAGTAATGCAGTACAATCGTTGACTTTAGACATGACACATAAGACACTCTTTTTCGCCCCCTGCTGGAGTATATGTAATCTGAAGAAATGGTTACTGAACGAATCAATGAACGAATCTGAACAAATCATTTTGGTGGTGAACGAACTGAAAATGAACGAATCCCTGGAAAGAATCAAAACGACTTTTCCCCATACTGTTATCCTACGTGAAGGTTACTTTAAAAATAAATAACAGTCATAGTAAATTTAGTTTGTAATTATACATGCTTCTGTGACAGCTTTGTAGTTTAATCGATGTTGTTATGCGATGTTATGTTTAATGCAATACAATTTGGTTTTCCATGGTTAACCTAGGCTATTTGTGTTCAATCACTAACTTTAAATCATTAAAAACTCACATAATAAACAAGAATAAACAAATCAATAAGTTTGCATTCGTATGCATTTACTAACCGATTGTTTTCTAAAAAAAAAAAAAAAAAACTAACACTAGCTTTTCTAATATTTTTGTATTCTATCTATTTGTTTTATTATACAACTAACAAAAGCAAAAAAGGCCTCTAAAACTTGATCTATTCTTTTTCTATTCTATCTGTTTTCTTTTTATTTATTAATTTAGGCTAATTTAAAAAAAAAAAAAACTTGCTATGTGTACTGCGTTAAGCTAACTGAGACTTACAGCACTTGCATATCGCTCTTTTGTTGATTTTGATTGCTTCCATTGTCCTCATTTGTAAGTCGCTTTGGATAAAAGAGTCTGCTAAATGACTAAATGTATTTTTTATATCAATGCTGTTCAAGACAATAGCGCCATCCCCTGCTCATTGTAATGTGACAAATTCATAGCTCATTTAAAGGTAATGTCCAAAAAGTCTGGAACCGAACACCCCTAAGTGCAGCAAAAAATGCATGTATGCATGCGTTGAGAGAAACTGTTGGCGGATTCAAATGTCTGTGCGCACGAGAGAGTGGATCTGATGCTGAGGAGCTACAAACATCATTTCCAGACGGATTTTCCATCATTAAAGTTATGGTGAGTACTGAACTTTGTCTTTATTAAGACATGTTTAAGTTAAACAGAGTGCAGGTCTCAGTAATTTCGACATAAAAACGAAAAACGTGGGTATGATATTAACGTTACCTTACATTACATTACCGCCTCTGATAAGTTAACTTAAGTAACTTATTAGCTAAACGAATTAAACCGAGTTTCCGAATGTATTACTTTAGTACACAATACATGTTAAAGGAACACTCCACTTTTTTTTTGGAAATAGGCTCATTCTCCAACTCCCCCAGAGTTAATAAGTTGAGTTTTACCGTTTTTGAATCCATTCAGCCGATCTCCGGGTCTGGCGATAGCACTTTTAGCATAGCTTAGCATAGATCATTGAATCCGATTAAGACCAGTAGCATCGCGTTCAAAAATGACCAAAGAGTTTCGATAGTTATCCTATTTAAAACTTGACTCTTCTGTAGTTCTATCGTGTACTAAGACTGGCGGAAAATGAAAAGTTGCGATTTTCTAGTCCGATTTGGCTAGGAACTATACTCTCATTCCGACGTAATAATCAAGGAACTTTGCTGCCGTAACATGGCCGCAGCAGGCGCAGTGATATTACGCAGCGCCTGAAAGTAGTCCCCAGCTAGGTAACTAGTTATAATATAGCTGGGGACTACTTTCAGGCGCTGCGTAATATCACTGCGCCTGCTGCCGCAGCAAAGTTCCTTGATTATTACGCCGGACTGGGAGTATAGTTCCTAATCATATCGGCCTAGAAAATCGCAACTTTTCATTTTCCGCCGGTCTTAGTACATGATATAACTACAGAAGAGTCAAGTTTTAAATAGGAAAACTATCGAAAACTCTTTGGTCATTTTTGAACGCGATGCTACTGGTCTAATCGGATTCAATGATCTATGCTAAGCTATGCTAAAAGTGCTATCGCCAGACCCGGAGATCGGCTGAATGGATTCCAAAACGGTAAAACTCAACTTATTAACTCTGGGGGAGTTGGAGAATGAGCCTATTTCCAAAAAAAGTGGAGTGTTCCTTTAAAGTTCTTCAGTCAAGAGCAGTGAGTGATTTTTCTCTTTGTGTTTTGTTGTTTTATTAACCTTAAAGGAATAGTTGACCCAAATATTCTGTCGTCTGTCAATTCTGTGAGAGTGTTTTATTTTTATACCACCATTTACTCACTCAAAAGTTGTTTTAAACCTGAATGAGTTTCTTTCTTCTGCTGAACATAAATGCTATTTTGAGGAACATGGAAAACCAAACAGTTGCTGGTCCACAGTGACTTTCATAGTATTTTTTTTTCCTACTATCAAATTCAATGTTGACCAGCAACTGTTTGGTTACCCACATTCTTCAGAATAATCTTCTTTTGTATTCAGTACAAGAAAGAACTTAATACAGGTTTGGGACAACATGACAGTGAGTAAATAATGACAGAAATTACATTTTAGGGGGATCTATCCCTTTAATGACAGTCGGTTGCATGTTTAATTGGCCTACTGTCCCTTTAAGACCTGCACACATTAAATACACAACCATGGTACACGTTTTTCTCTCAACTGTTTAGTTTCATTTTAGACATAACCAACTGAGTCTATATGTAGACCTTGTGTGTTTTGACAGTATTAGCGCAAAAAATAACTTCAGTAAGCAGGCGCTGTTTGACAGGCTTTAGCGCGCGCGTTTCGGGTGTATGCGGCGCTCAGAAAAAGCATGTCAGACCAGCGCGAATGAAACATTTAAAAGTAAACACTGATGTGAATGCATGTGGCGTAGTACAGTATATGACGGCGGCGCCAAAACTGCAGCTGACAGAATGTGCGCTGTAGCACGATACTACGATATTTCTTCAAAAGCAGATCGTGGAGACATTTTTATCGTCCACGATCAAAAATCGTCATATCGCACACCCCTAATTTTGCAGTTACTCATGTCATGTTGGCATTTTAATAACCTTAACTCCGACTGATCTCTCGGTAGAGGTGTGCGATAGGCTATGTATGGTCTGCTGCAATAATATCGTAATGGCTGTTTTAACGATGTGGGGTTTAACATTATGATTAACTTTATATCGCAAAAACCAAACAAAACACACCTACAGAGTGCACGCATACATTACGTGATGAAGGTAGACTAGTGCATGTGCACATTAGAGAGTGTTTTTTCACTGCATGATTCAGTCTATTATTAAAATGCATTTAGAATGATCACAAAATGTATATTTACATAATTTCAAGTGGTTAATCAATATCACATGAAGAGTAACGTTTTTTTCTACCACAAAGCAACATGATTACAAATGTGATATTGATTTTACACAATAGTTCAATAACCAAGATGGTAATATTAAGGTACTTACATTTTAGATACAATATTGCCTGTTTTTGCTCTATTTTGCCAACAAAAATAATTAAAATTTGCATCTCATATTTGAGCAACATGTCGGTGTTTCCTTCCTGAATGAATCAACCGTTTAAATGATTCGGTTTAATCGCAATGACTTGTTAATTAACAGTGACTTGCTGCCTCCTACTGGTGGCTTTAATTTCACATTTAAAGTATCTTCATTTTTAAATAATTCCCAATATCAGTATTCATGTTTAAAATATCAGAACATTATTTATGCAGTTGTAATTATAGGTTAAATGATTCATGTCCTGCATTAAACAGTTTGTAAATGTTTCTAAATGCCACTTCAGATGCAGCGTATGATACTTCAAGAGCCCTGTCAAGTGTGCTAAATGTCTCCGTTGTCCTGGAAGAGGAGGTGGTGCTTGACAACTTAGGAGACTTTGTAAATGTATTCATTTTATTTTGATTATTTTATGCACTCAACATGGAGTACAACAAGAATTTACAGTAAAAGGTTAGTTCACCCAAAAATGGAAATTGTCATTAATTACTCATCCTCATGTCGCACCCAATCCTGTAAGACCTTCAGTCATCTTCAGAACACATATTAAGATATTTTTGATAAATCCGAGAGCTCTCTGACCCTCCATAGGAAGCTATGCAACTTACACATTCAAGTTCCAGAACAGTAGGAAAAACATCATTAAAGTATTCAGTGTGAGTCCAGTGGTTTAATCTAAAATTTATGAAGCAACGCAAGAGTTTTGTTTGCAGAAAAAAAAAAAAATAAATTACTTTATTTACAAAATAATCCAAAGTGTGGTGGTGTTTCCCCTATTGGGATACAGATCAATGTTTTAGTAAATAAGGTGGTTATTTAATTATTAATTTATTTTTGCGCAAACAAAGCACTCGCGTTGCTTTCTAAAATTGAGGTTTAAACCACTGGAGTCACGTTGATTACTCTACTGATGTCTTTCCTACTGTTCTGGACCTTGAATGTGTAAACTGCATAGCTTTCTATGGAGGGACGGAAAGCTCTCGGATCTCATCAAAAATATCTTAATTTGTGTTCTGAAGAAAAACAAAGGTCTTACAGATGTGGAATGACATGAGGGTTATTAATGACAGAATTTTCATTTTTCAGGTGAACTAACCCTTCAAGTTCAAAGTACCTCTTATGAGATTATTATTATTATTTTATTTTTATTTTTAGGCAAACATTTGAAGTGTAAGTTTCATGAGCTCAGAGTACCTTTTGTGAGAATGGTAATATTCAGGTGACAGTACTATGGGATGATTTTAGTCTCAATATGATTAATAAATGCACACTCAATTATCCATGTACTAGATAAATGTTGTGAATGTATTTTACTAACCACAAACAAATGTCATTTAATTTGAATCTGTGGAATTCGGGATTGAATGATTGTGCAGCGACTTGTACAAATAGAAACATGTTTGCGAATACACATGTTCTGTTGTGCATTAATAAATCAAAAATTGCTCATGCAAAAATGAATCCGTGCATTTGTGGATCAGAAGACACGCGTGCATTTATTGACATCTTGTTCGAATCGATCGCGTTTGGTTCATTTGGATTTTGAGACTTCCTTTTCGCAGTTTAGAGCATTCCACCCACCCACACACACACACAACTAACGAACAAGCCAGGGCTATCATTAACGTCAACACGATTCATAAATGTGTGTCACTATACAATGAAACAAATGCTTTTCAACCGGTGTCTGTAGAATTAAGAATTACATAAATGTGCAGCAATTTGTAAGTTTTTGTATTTGTTTGTGAGTATTAATGTTCTACTTTGTATTAAAGTGTGACAATTTCCGCGTGAAAAAATGAATCCATGCATTTCTGGATCAGGCGACACGCGTGCATTTATTGATTCCTTGTTCGAGTCGATCCTGTTCGGTTCATTTGGATTTTGAGACTTGCTTTCCGCAGTTTCAGCACTGACGATCCACACGCAACTGAAAGGCAAGGCCGGCAGTTACCACTAGATGGCAGTCGCAGAATTACCGTGCTGGCCTGATTGAGAAAGAGTGACCTTGTTCGCATTCTCCCGAATAACCTTCTGTTTTAAAACATGGATAATACCATTTTAAACCAACAAGCTGGTTGGGTAAGTAAAAAAAAAAATGTAACTACATAACATAACTGCATGACAAATCTTCGAGCTTAACTATGAACATGACTTGAATGGTGCGTTTGTTAGTCAAGTATTACGCAAATTCCGTCATTAACGTTACCAGCATCGTATCCTAATCGTAATGAAGTTAATGTTTTCTCCTACATATATCACTTTTTACATGTATGTAAAACATGGTTTATTTTATAGTGGGTATGAATCATTAATAATTTTTCCATGTCTCTACTCTCTTTATTACATTTCACTTTAGGAATTACTACATGACCACATTCTGGAGAGATTACTAACCATCAATCCCAGCAAAGATCACTATATTGTACCTGTAGAAAAATGCAATGCTTTTGAACTGTAAACTCTTAAATAATGTTAGAAATATTAAAACAGACATTCAAGTGTATTGTAAAGCATATTACATTTATTGTTAAAGAAATTCTTAAGTTACCTGATCAGTTTATGGTTTGTGTCTATATGTACTAAGTACTTTGGGCATGGCACTGAGTATGTTCTTCTGATTACACATCCCAACTGAGTCATTCTTGAGAGAATCCCAAGACTATCCACCCGGTGCATTGATGCTTTTATTCTGTTCCACTGCAGACGATGACCTTGCGCCTTAAGTGTTCCTTTAACTAATCTGTAGCCTGCATGTGGCATTCTTTCTTTGACTTGGGAAACAAGTCCATCAAGTTCTGCATCAGTGCAGGTACTGTACAGTCCCCTAACTGATAGATTGATTTCGGCCATCCTCCTAAAGAGTGTAGCCCGGGAAACACCAAGCAAATTTGAAATAGCTGTAACCGGGAGTCCAATCTCCAGAAGATAGGCCATGTGTTCTGTAGGCACTACAATCCTTGGACGCCCACTTGCACTTTGTCTTAGAGCCCTGCATTTCGGCCCGGGTCCGACGGGCCCCGACTTTTTTA
The DNA here is from genome assembly GCA_036784905.1 of Acrossocheilus fasciatus. Lineage (NCBI taxonomy): Eukaryota > Metazoa > Chordata > Actinopteri > Cypriniformes > Cyprinidae > Acrossocheilus > Acrossocheilus fasciatus. The sequence goes on along the minus strand of CM071959.1, from coordinate 11,555,833 downwards.
CGTCCCTAGGGCCGGGCTTCGGGCCAATTTTCACGTCGTAGTTCAGACATGGGCCGGGCCTCGGGCCTGTTATAGATTTCTCCCTATTTTTATATTTTAGACATCCATCAATGTCTAAGCCAATTGCTTAGAAAAGCGCTAGGCTATATAAATGTAAGGAATTATTATTATTATCAATTAGTGATGAAAAAAAAAATGCTGCGCTGGTGGAAACAACACGAGACCGTGCCGCGACCGTGAAGAGCAGCAGCGATCGCGCCGTCAGCGCAGCTGTTCTGCGTTCAAATACACGCAATAAAGCTCGCAGTAAAGCCCCAGCAAAGTAATTACCATGAATGTGTCCGAGGGAAATAGTAAGGAGATATTTGAATTACTTACTAATAAACTAGTGTTTTCTGTGTCAGTGTTGCATCAGTGTGGATTCATCTCCTCATTAGACGCGCCTTTAGAGAGAAGTGCATCTTCACGGATTATGATTATAATGAATGAGTTTTTGTTTTCGGTTTGATTTATTTCGTTAAGTAGTAATTTAAAGCTTTCTATAGATATATTCATCATGTCTGTGATGTATGTATTCGCTGACTTTCGGTTCATTTTTGTGAAGCGCTCCTGTTCAAGACGAGACGGCAGAAAGCAGATCGTTTTCTTAAAAGCACGACGTTTTGTTAATATTGTGAGTGCACACAGTTCCGAATGATGTAGCCTATTACTCTTACCTTTATGACCAAAAATTACGGCCTATTTTAAGTTGTTTCCATTGAAAAAAAAATGCAATTGATTGCGCTGGTGCCTCCATGTCCTCCTCTGTTCTCCACACAAACTATTGGATGCAGCGCACATTTATCTAGGTTTAACCTTTAAACATTGTTATATGTTTGAACTGTTTTATTATATCTATAGATTTTATTTTAGGCAAGTCGTGATGATTTGAGAAGGCAAAATTTATCAAACATGCTATGATCAGCCTCGGTCTGCCGCTGGCTGCTTGGTTGTTACTTAAAGAAAGAAAGAAATTGTTTAACGAACAAAAAAAATGCTCCAAACGTTTTTCAAAATTAACTTAATAAAAAAAAAAATTAAAAAAGGAAAAAGACGAAATATAATCACTTTGCCATTACATACAAAACTGAACTATTTTAATAGCTGAAACACGAGCTGTTTTGGGAGAAGTGGGGGAAAAAAGACGGGCTCGGGTCGGACTCGGGCCGGTAATTCTGTTAAGCTGTCGGATATGGGCCGGGCTAGGGCCTAAATTTGAGGCCCGTGCAGGGCTCTACTTTGTCTTTCCACCTGAACAACTGATTGTGGAATTTGAGCACGTCTGTGATTCTGGATTGCATTATGGAGTTCAGTCAATCTTTCTGTCACATCCTGAGACACATGAACATGCTGTGCCACAGCATCGAGAAATACTACCTCCTGCCTACATACAAAATCCAAATAGTCAATGTCAATTTGGGGTTGCTGAAGAGCATGTGTAACCCGTGCAATTAATCTCTCCAGAATGTGGTCATGTAGTAATTCCTAAAGTGAAATGTAATAAAGAGAGTAGAGACATGGAAAAATTATTAATGATTCGTACCCACTATAAAATAAACCATGTTTTACATACATGTAAAAAGTGATATATGTAGGAGAAAACATTAACTTCATTACGATTAGGATACGATGCTGGTAACGTTAATGACGGAATTTGCGTAATACTTGACTAACAAACGCACCATTCAAGTCATGTTCATAGTTAAGCTCGAAGATTTGTCATGCAGTTATGTTATGTAGTTATTTTTTTTTTTTTTACTTACCCAACCAGCTTGTTGGTTTAAAATGGTATTATCCATGTTTTAAAACAGAAGGTTATTCGGGAGAATGCGAACAAGGTCACTCTTTCTCAATCAGGCCAGCACGGTAATTCTGCGACTGCCATCTAGTGGTAACTGCCGGCCTTGCCTTTCAGTTGCGTGTGGATCGTCAGTGCTGAAACTGCGGAAAGCAAGTCTCAAAATCCAAATGAACCGAACAGGATCGACTCGAACAAGGAATCAATAAATGCACGCGTGTCGCCTGATCTAGAAATGCATGGATTCATTTTTTCACGCGGAAATTGTCACACTTTAATACAAAGTAGAACATTAATACTCACAAACAAATACAAAAACTTACAAATTGCTGCACATTTATGTAATTCTTAATTCTACAGACACCGGTTGAAAAGCATTTGTTTCATTGTATAGTGACACACATTTATGAATCGTGTTGACGTTAATGATAGCCCTGGCTTGTTCGTTAGTTGTGTGTGTGTGTGGGTGGGTGGAATGCTCTAAACTGCGAAAAGGAAGTCTCAAAATCCAAATGAACCAAACGCGATCGATTCGAACAAGATGTCAATAAATGCACGCGTGTCTTCTGATCCACAAATGCACGGATTCATTTTTGCATGAGCAATTTTTGATTTATTAATGCACAACAGAACATGTGTATTCGCAAACATGTTTCTATTTGTACAAGTCGCTGCACAATCATTCAATCCCGAATTCCACAGATTCAAATTAAATGACATTTGTTTGTGGTTAGTAAAATACATTCACAACATTTATCTAGTACATGGATAATTGAGTGTGCATTTATTAATCATATTGAGACTAAAATCATCCCATACAGTACAGTCGTGGCCAAAAGTTTTGAGAATAACATAAATATTAGTTTTCACAAAGTTTGCTGCTAAACTGCTTTTAGATATTGGTTTCAGTTGTTTCTGTGATGTACTGAAATATAATTACAAGCACTTCAAACGTTTCAAAGGCTTTTATGGACAATTACATGACATTTATACAAAGAGTCAGTATTTACAGTGTTGGCCGTTCTTTTTCAGGACCTCTGCAATTTGACTGGGCATGCTCTCAATCAACTTCTGGGCCAAATCCTGACTGATAGCAACCCATTCTTTCATAATCACTTCTTGGAGTTTGTCAGAATTAGTGGGTTTTTGTTTGTCCACCCGCCTCTTGAGGATTGACCACAAGTTCTCAATGGGATTAAGATCTGGGGAGTTTCCAGGCCATGGACCCAAAATTTCAACGTTCTGGTCCCCGAGCCACTTAGTTATCACTTTTGCCTTATGGCACGGTGCTCCATCGTGCTGGAAAATGCATTGTTCTTCACCAAACTGTTGTTGGATTGTTGGAAGAAGTTGCTGTTGGAGGGTGTTTTGGTACCATTCTTTATTCATGGCTGTGTTTTTGGGCAGAATTGTGAGTGAGCCCACTCCCTTGGATGAGAAGCAACCCCACACATGAATGGTCTCAGGATGCTTTACTGTTGGCATGACACAGGACTGATGGTAGCGCTCACCTTTTCTTCTCCTGACAAGCCTTTTTCCAGATGCCCCAAACAATCGGAAAGGGGCTTCATCGGAGCATATGACTTTGCCCCAGTCCTCAGCAGTCCATTCACGATACTTTCTGCAGAAGATCAATCTGTCCCTGATGTTTTTTTTGGAGAGAAGTGGCTTCTTTGCTGGCCTTCTTGACACCAGGCCATCCTCCAAAAGTCTTGGCCTCACTGTGCGTGCAGATGCACTCACACCTGCCCGCTGCCATTCCTGAGCAAGCTCTGCACTGGAGGTGCCCTGATCCCACAGCTGAATCAACTTTAGGAGACCAAAGTTTTGAGAATGACACAAAAACATCCTCCGAGAGCAACTTCTCCCAACCATCCAAGAACAGTTTGGTGACGAACAATGCCTTTTCCAGCATGATGGAGCACCTTGCCATAAGGCAAAAGTGATAAGTAAGTGGCCTGGGGAACAAAACATTGAAATTTTGGGTCCATGACCAGGAAACTCCCCAGAATTTAATCCCATTGAGAACTTACAGTCAATCCCCAAGAGGCGGGTGGACAAACAAAAACCCACAAATTCTGACAAACTCCCAGCATTGATTATGTAAGAATGGGCTGCCATCAGTCAGGATGTAGCCCAGTAGTTGATTGACAGCATGCCAGGACGAATTGCAGAGGTCTTGAAAAAGAAGGGTCAACACTGCAAATATTGAGTCTTTGCTTAAACTTAATGCAATTGTCAATGAAAGCCATTGGCACTTATGAAATGCTTGTAATTTTACTTCAGTATACCATAGTAACATCTGACAAAAAGATCTAAAAACACTGAAGCAGCAGACTTTGTGAAAATTAATATTTATGACATTCTCAAAACTTTTGGCCACGACTGTACACTAAACACTGGTTGAAGTAACCTCAGATAAATTATTACATTTTATGGTGTTTTTGATATTTTTGCATGTTTGTGAATGTATTAATGTTTAAAGTGCAGTTTGTCAGCTTTGTGTATCTTATGAGAATTAAAATGCATGATTGTGTAAGGTTTACTATATAGAAAATTCCAATGTATTTATCACTGTAAGGTATTTTTACAATATTGTTGTAGATTTTATTAAAATATGTATTAAAATGTGTCAGTGTTCAGTGTATCATTTAATGTTTTTGTTTTTATATCATTTTCTTTTGGGGCAACAGGGAATAAACAATTCAGTAAGGTTGCTTTAGCTATATCATTTTGCCAATATACATTTTTAGATTAGGTAAAACAAAAAATGTATGCTACTACTATTTAAAACATTTAATTGGGCAAATAACATGCTTTGGTAGATTTAATGTTTTTTTTTTTTGTTTGTTTGTTTGTTTGTTTGTTTTTTGTTTTCAGTTAGCTCAACATATTATTTCTCATTGAGCCAATGTTAACAGATTTTTGCCACAATTGAAAAAATTCAATTTGCAGAAATTAAATTGGGCCAATGGAAAAATGTATATGTAATCATGTCACTAGAAAATTTTGAGTTAGGGAAGTCTGAAATCTTTTACAGTGTAAGCAAGCAATGTAATTCTTAATTTCTTAAAATCTCTTCCAATGAAAAACAAATCACCTACATCTTAAACAGCCTGAGAGAGAGAAGATTTCCAGCAAATTTTAATTTTAGTGTGAATTATTCCTTTATTATTATTATTATTATTATTAATAATATATTTTAAGCAGTAAGGCTGGTGGCTGTATAATGTGTTTAGCCTTGATAATATTGTGAATACAGCACAACCTATATCTTATGCTATTAGATAATGGGTTATTCATCTTAAAGAACAATTCTTCTGATAATTTTACATCACTTTTATTTATTGCTATTATTCAACAAATAATATTACTCACCATAGACAGCAACAGAAAATCTCTTGTATGTGACCCCAGCTTTGATGACTGTTAGTTTATAAAGTCCAGAGTGTTCAGTTCTGATGTTTCTGATGGTCAGAGATCCAGTCTGACTGTCCATCTGCAGTTTGTCTCTGAATCTCACAGTACTGTCATCTATATAGATGCTCTGTCTGTTGATCTGAGCGATAAGAGTCTCTGAATTGTTAACGTTAAACATCCACAGTATCAGATCATTTATCTGCACTTCAGAGACACCAGTGTTTAGAGAGACAGAATCTCCCTCCATCACTGACACTGAGTTCACTTCATCTGTATCACCAATCACACCTGAAACACGGAAAATTAAAAATGTATTTGTCCAATTTTAGAAATAAAAATTCATAACAAAAAAACAACAAGCCCACTAAAAAAGACTTGTTCACCAGCTCAGACTCATGTAGCTTGAGTCGGTTGTTTATTCCTTTAGACGGGATGTTTTTCAGATGTTGAACATATTCCAAATATAATGTTATTGTGTGAAAAGATAAAAACGGCAACTTTTGGGAATGAAACATTAAAAATGTATCACTTACCATGTGCGAGCCAAATCCATAGGCAGAGGAAAAAAGATTCATGAATCATATTCACAGTTCCCTACATATCCGATCAATAAACCGTTTTTTTTTTTTCAAAATGAAAATGAAATGAAAGTCGAAGCAGATATTAAAAGTTGCCTAATACGTGTAAAACAAACAAAGACCATTTCGAGGAATACAGTTAATGGTGCTATCAATATTATAACTGTTATGTTAGTATCGTTTTCGCTTTAAATTTTTAAGATGGGATACAAAAAGAAAAGTCCAGCAGATATATAGTCTTTGTTAAGATTACGATGTGCGTGGGCCTATTACTGTACGTCGATTAAAATACATCCTGAAGGTCGTGGTACATCCATCCATGTTAAAAACGCACAATGTTTTTTCTGTGAAGAAAAAAGAAGTAGCCAACAGAATCCAAAACGCTACATTTTGATTTCAGTTTCTATGCTTCCAGATTTCGCTTAGCCTACTTCCTTTGGATAAAATCGCTCCGCCCTTTATAGGGGTCCCCCTTTGAGCACAGCTGAACAGTAAACTTAGCGTGGATTGTCTTTACAGTAGCTATATGAACATCAGGGCAAATTCAGCTCACTGAAACAAACAGGATGAAGACTTTGAGCAGGAACTGTGTTGAAGTGCAGATTTTTTGCACGATTATACTTTGTTCAACTTGTGTTTTTTTTTCTTCTCCCAGCTTAACTCCTTCCTGTCATTTTCCTCTCAGCAAAATAAAAAAAATAAAATAAAAAAAATAAAAATCCCTTCTGAGTATAGCTCTGATTAACTAAATCAAATGAAAGCACTTTTTTCTGCTCTCATGAGTTAACATACTAAATAGCAAAGCTACTGAGTCTATAAATCAAAGAGTCTGTTACATTAACGGGTGGTTTAGACTGAAAAGACCAAGAAAAGGTTCTGTGACAGCCTCAAGCACAAGAGCCAAATAACATCAATAAAGATGTCAGTCAGTGCACAAAAAATTACATAACATTAGATATTGAATAGTTAATGCCATTTCATTTCTATAGCCACTAGTTCACACTATCTAGAGATGTTCTGACACTTTGGTTTTGGCAGGCCACTATTTCCTGTACAGAAATCCTCTCATGTTGAATGAAGTATTTATGAGAAATGTACATTAGTGTGAATAACATTCGTGCGCTATTCCTGTGTTTAACAAAAATCATTTAAATGACACATTAAAATAATTTTTTGAACACCATCCATAATGTTCAGGGTACTTTACTGCCAAATGATTTGCACAGAGCAATCTGCACACTTGAATGATGTTTCATAGGAATTGTAGAACTATATTCAATCAGTTGTCTAATTGTTCTTACTCATGAGAACTCAAGGTCAAGGTCAGACACCATCCTCAATGCAGACTTTTATTTCCTCTGAGCAACAAGTTCAAGTAAGCGTTTCTGTCTGTTTTCTTTCTTCTAACTTTTCCGCTGTCACGTTTGCCTCAATTCTTTGCAACTTCCTCAACATGTGAGTGTGTTTCTGTTCTAGTCGACAGCCAGTTGTTTTTACAGAATCTATAGTCAGTTTCTGGTAAAAGTTCATCAGAACATCTTAATCTATTTTAATTTAGACATTTCTATGATGAAGTGTTGTTTTAATCTATTGCTATGACACATTTGCTTCTACAGTACTGTTATACAGGCCTTGGGTTCATCTGCAGCCCTTCGCCCTACAAACAGTGTTTCCACAGCATGTTCTGCTCACCTTCTGCATCTCATATCTCCAATAATAGACATCCGGACCAAAGACCACAGCGCATCTCATTTAGAGCAGAGCAGGTAATGTGTCACAGAGCATGAACCATTTATTTGGTGCAATAAAAAGATGCTTGTGCAGGTCTGCTTGGATGCAAAACAGAAATACGAACAGAAGTGGTAACAGACAATTTTTTTATGTATATATATCTGTGCTTTGCATTTACTTTTATGTTTTTATACCATTTTGTTTTATAATTTTCTGCAACACAGTGTCTGAATTTATAATTGGTGGTCAAATAATGAAAAATCTAATTCCCCCTTGATCTTTTGAAAAACAACAAACAAGCAGCTGCAAGGTGGGACAAAGGTCAGCCTGGATGACATCTGGATTAAATGATCTGCACAAACAGAAGATGTGATCGGGGCTGTTCCCCTGCAACTACACACAACATCTGCTCTCTATAAAGTGAAACTGCAGCATAAAAACAATGAAGTATAATCTCTTTGTGAATGCAGTGAAGGAAACATAACACTCAAGACCATTAGGGGATCTTCATACTTGTGTCAGTCAGCAGGGTTTTAACTGTTTTTCTAAATATGCAGTAGCTGGATGTGTTTGATAATTGCAGAAATTTATCAGAGGCTCATTATAGAAATAATTGGTATATTTTATATAAGATGCTTTAAATGCTGTCTGTAGCCCCCTCTGGTGATGCTTGTTTCATATAAACTCCAAATATTACATGGATACACTTTTGCAAATCTTTTTAGGTATACAAGTATTTCAATACACAATAACAGTCTACATTTGATATAATATGAAATATAACATTAAGTAGGCTATATAATACAAAAGCTAATTTAATTCAAGAACTCCTACACAATCTCTAGGTCTAAGTGATATTCTCTTCAGACCTGCCTTTTGAGTTTTATTGTATGTTGATAGATCACATCTGTCTCGGTTCTGCCCGCATCCAGCAATGATTTCTGTTAGAGACAGAGAGAAACATTCATATTATTACAAACTGTAATACGAGTATTCATTAAATATTAGTAATCATTAAAATAGGGTATAGGTCTAACCAAGAACCGGGTTCAGAACTGCTTCCATTTTCCAAAAACAATTCTCTGAGACGAATGACAATCTTTTGAGTGAATCAAAATAATTAAACAGAACCAGTGTAATTCTGAATAAATAACTGTTATATTGAAAGAAAGACAGAAAGAAATCAGATGAATTGCAGATTTGTGGCAGATGGCGCATCTGAAGGCAGATGATTTGTGTGTATTCTGACATGATTTGCTTTTCTATGATTCTCAGATCTACAAAAACAAACAGGTCTGTGTATTTAACATCTGCATTACACATACCTCATGATCATCATTTATTATATAAAGCAATATGCACTTCATGCAGTAGCGGCGTTTCACAAAATATAGGGTGCGGCGCACGTGTGTGTGTGTGGGGGGGGGGTGTTATGGGGTGAAAAAAAAAGCTACACTGTGTCATTAGCGTTGGTATTGTATCAGACACTTGCACTTAACATTATATGAAAATCAAGCTCAAATGGAGTTAATGTTTTTGACCAGAGAATGACGGAGATGGAGTGTTTTGTCTGTCATTAGAACGGCTGTAACTGTTATCTGAGGCAGCAAGTGCATTATATGCTTTCATCAACTTTTACAGGTTATATAACGTTGACTGTAGCTATATGGGCGCTTAGTTTTTCTTGTTGTTTAATATACTTGGCCAAAATCTCAAATGAAGCGCTTATATAAATTATATTGGCTAGATGGCAAATAACTAATTCTTCTCCGCTCTTCAAACGCACCAAAACATTAGCCTTTACAGACATAGTGTTTGAGTAAAGAAAACACTGTACTATTCAAACATCAATTATTTATTTACCCTTTCATTGCGAAAAAGCGGAGATCTGTCTCCTCCAGGCTGCGCGCGGCGCGTCAATCTGAATGAAGGCGGGGTGAAGTTACGAGGTCTCGCTGAGAGCTTGATGAGCCAATGGCGTTACGAAGTTTTACTGACAAGCTCTTTTTAATGCTTATCATTGGTTAACTTTTTTTTAAAACCCTCTGATTTAAAATAATAATAACAAATAATGATAGACTCAAGTTTGGATAATTTTTCACAGCACCTGACTGGGCTAGGGTATGACAACTGCCATACTGAAACACCGCCCCTGATTTCATGGTGTTTTCTTTGGCAACACAACAGGATGTAGGCCACTGCTTCTAGTGGAACATTCATAGCACAACAATATAGCCTACAATATTTGCAATGACAGTGTTTAAAAACATTAATTCCAACACATTTTCATAGCACCTAATTTTGTCCCACGAAGTCTTGTATTATTTAATGTGAAAGGTAATACTTGCCTTCTGATCTTGCTTGTTTGTTGTATTGAGTCTGGTTTCTGATGGGATTGTTGATCACACAGCTGTAGGTGTTATTCTCCTGATATTCCACCTCCAGAGGTAGAGAGAGACTGATGCTGAGATCAGACACACTGATGCTGGACAATAAACTGTTTCCTTTGAACCAGGAGAGAGTCACATGAACATTCAAACACATGCACATGTAATGCATTATAAAAACATTTGTTTTGATGCGTGGCCACTAGTTCACACTATCTAGAGATGTTATGACACTTTAGTTTTGGCAGGCCACTATTTCCTGTACAGAAATCCTCTTATGTTAAATGAAGTATTTATGATAAATGTACATTAGTGTGAATAACATTTGTGCGCTATTCCTGTGTTTAACAAAAATCATTTAAATGACACATTAAAACAATTTTTTTGAACACCATCCATAATGTTCATATTCTGAGCATATTCAATCATTTCTGTTGGTTGGAATCCCAAAATGTAAATTTTGCATTTAATAACCCCTTAATATTACTGAAAATGTCAAAGTAGATGCTAGAATGTGTGTTTTTTTTTTTTTACAATACTAGCTGAAAACACAGTAAAAACTGATTTAAGGAGTCAAACATATTTTAATAATGAACTGAAACAATCACTCACCACTTGAGAACAAAAACCAAAGACAGAAGAAGCAATATTTACAAATCATTGTTTACCACATAACCAATCATCAAACTCCTCATGATTTAACAGAAAGAGTTTCTTCGATTGATACAATTCAAAAACATGTTCATTCTGAAAAGAAAATCTAAGTAGTTTTGAATTGACCCACAGCTAAAACAAAATCCAGTAGCCATTATTAAAACTGATAAGTTATAGTTTTCGGTTTATATTTTTAACATAATATACATCAAGGCTCACGCTATTTGATTAAAGTTACAATGTGGGTGAATTTATTAGTAATGTTAGTTATTTGGTTAATCTTCATCCATTCCTTAAAAAAAGAAAAAAAAAGAAATATATATATATATATATAAAACTAAAAAATTCAGAACCAAAACAAAGAAGCCAAAAGGCCACTTCTTGTGCTAGTTCTTAAAGTTTAGACAAACATTTAGTTCTTAAAGTTTAGACAACATTTAGTCTATGAAATGTCTTCACAGAAGCTATACGAGCATCAGAAAATGATCTCTTTCAAAATCACAAACAGGATGAAGACTGTGACCTCCTTGTGCTGTATGGAAACATTACTTGTTCAACTTTGTGGTTTGTGCCTCTAAACTACATCTCCTTCCTTTCATCAAGAAAAAAACTATCCCATCAGATTTTACAGCTCTATAACTGAACAAATGGATATGTTTATTATATGCACATTATAATACTATATGCATAGATTATATATCAGGGAAAAGCTGTACACACTGAATAGCTCGTGTCATTTCATGTCTATTCCCACTCATTCACTCTATCTAGAGATCTTCTGACACTTTGGGTTCTGGTTGGCCACTGTTTCCTTTACAACAAAGTGACAGAAATCTATTAATGTTGAACATAACAGTAGCTCTGTTGAGGTTAATGTTCAAAGTCTTCCTGCCAATTAAACCGTGTTTTACCAAACAAAACTGCACACATGCCCAGCACATCAAGGGAACTCAAGATTTGTTTGTTATCTTGTGTCGCGTCTCAGTTGACATTTTCTTCATATGGAAGTCAAGGCAAAGTTCCCATGAGTAAGAACTGCTTCAGCTTACCATCACAAGCCGAGAGTTCAGCTGCAGCTCTTCACCCACATACAGCATTTCCAACCACCTGTACCACACGTGACCATGACCACAGAGCATCTCCTTTTGACTCATTTTGAACCGAGCAGGTAGTGTTTCACAGTGAATAATGCATCATAATGCACCAGTTTAGGCTCCTGACTAATGAAAATAATCTAGACATTTTGTTAGAACACTTTTTATAAAAAAATATATTCAAAGTGTTTCCTACAAATTTTATTTTACTGTGTAGTGCTATGAACATACAACCATTCAGTCCTCTAGATACTAATAACAATGTTTTGCAGTTTTATTCCTTTTAATTTCACATCTGCTTTGCATTTATTTATTTACGCATACAAACATGCACTAGGGATTCTTAACTCTGGCCATCGAGGTCCATTTTCCTGTGTTTAGCTCCAACCTTGCTCAAACTCACCTGCCTTCTAGTAATGCTAAAGGTCTTGATGCGCTTGTTTTGGTATGTTTGATTAGGGTTGGAGGCTGGAGCTAACTTTGCATGAAAGTGGACCTAGAAGGCCAGAGCTGAGAGCACTTGCACTGATTTTAATTGTGTGTAATCTCCCTTTGGTGGATAGCAATAACCTTGCAATGGTGCTCGTTTAGCATTTCAAGAACAGGGGCCTGTTCTTCGTACATTGCTAACTCAGTTAGCTGGATTCAATTGTTGATGATTTCATCTGATCTTCGATCATTTGGTTCTTCGAAGCTCATCCTAGACTTGCTGTCATAGTAACAGGTCCGTAAGCTTAAACCTGCTCGGGAGGTTTTACTCATTGAAAGATTTATTAGTGATTAAATAATTACTTTATAATTGTACACAGATGCTATACAGTTAATATGAGCAGTGCATTAATTTGAGTGACATATATGTCACAAAAAATAAATGTGTTAATTAATTAATTAAAAAAACATTGTGTGAGGGGAGGGTTTTTCCAGCCATTACTCTAAAGAGCAAGGTCCTACAAAGAGCAGCTGTCACATGACTCAATGGAACATTTTATATGAGGGTTTAATGGTGAGAAGACATGAAAAAAAAAGATATTTAAAAACTTAATTACATATTAGATAAATCACATATTTAAACGAGCTCATTCTGAGCAGATTTAGTGAAACTGGAAATGGAATTGTAATTATTTTCCAAACAATGTTCTTGTACAGGTCATCCTACACTGATTAATGTTCATCTTGATGTTCTTCTCTCCACTTTAACTGTAAATTCAGATCAGATAATAACAACTGCAGAAATCTACAGAAGTCCACCAACCATCCGCACATCTGCTCATCTCCTTTGAATCCTTCAGCACCGCAGACAATGAATCATCATGAAGAATCTGCTCAAACATGAGGACTTCTGGTGATGATCAGAAACACAGGAGGTCTTCTTCAGAACAAACATTTTCCCGAGATGTTCAGTTAATCATAAACACAGTTTCACTGTGTGTCGATAGTTCACAGCTGTCTCTGTTCTGTCCACATCCAGCAAGCCTATCTGTATGGAAGAAACATTCAACAGTTGACAGGAAGTATATGAACAGACCTTAATTTATTCATGAAACTGTAAAGTAAATAAAGTAATATTTAAAGCAAAATGAGTCACTATCAGATAAAACAACCCATTCTCACTCCCAAGGCGTCAAAAACTGAAGTATGGTCAAACTCCTTTCGTGTCACTATGAAGACGCCAAAGGTGCCCCTAGGCGTCAGTATATGACAAAATAGGATCTCCATTGCTTTCAATTGCTTGCTTTATGCGTCAGGTCAAGACGCTTATGGAAAATGACAAAACGTTCTCCTCCGTTGTTTGTCTTAGTTTAATGGTTTGCATGCATTTGTAAAAATATAAATAATTTTATATAAATTTATACTTTTATTGGAGAACCTAACCCACCCCTACCCTAAACCTACCCACTTCTGAACAATATAAAACATTTAACAGGCAAATGTAAGTGCAGTCACATGTATTTATTGCAAAAACTGACCATAAACAAGCAGTATAAAAGCATTACAAACAAGTCGTGTTGCATTCCAAGTCTTCTGAAGCCATACGAAGTATGAGAAGAAGAGCGCAAAACACAAGGTTTTAATCTGAAAATGCTGAAAATGATCCAGCTCCGTTAACGCGCACACATCTCATTCAAAAAGATACTCCCGTTCCGTAGCATGACGCAATCGGTCACGAGACACATAAGAGCCAATAGCATTTCACAACCAAGGCTGACGTAAGGCTTCTTCTGGCGGCATTTTTTGAATTCGTGCACAGACTGCAGCACACAGGATGAGTTTGACGGCGGACGGAGACAGTGATCGCGTCTATTCCTCTCACAAATCAATCATTTTGCCTCGGAAGACTTGGAATATTAATATGTTTTGAATAAATTATGACGGTAGTTGTATCTGCCTGTTATATCTTGTGCTTTATTGACAAATGGTAGGTTTAGGGGCAGGGGTTGGGTAATGTGCTCATAAATGTGTAAATAATGTAATATAAATAAAACTGTTGTGGCTGTTTACATTGAAAAATCACACCCCAACATATATGCAATAATGGTAATGTTATTACCCAATATATAATTTAATTATAACGTCGGCATATTGACGTTAAGGGTTTCCTATTTAAAGCAACGGAGGACCCTGCAAGTCGAAAAATGACGCTAAGGGGTACCTTGAGCGACAAAAAGCGACGCCAAGTGGTCCTGACCAAGCTTCAATATGTGACGAGTTGGGTGTGAGAATGGGTTGGATAAAATGTTTACTGACCTCTGGCAGATCTTCCTTCTGAATGCGGTAGATGATCTGTGTGCATTCTGAATTCATTTTTTGCTGTTCTATGTTTGTCAGATCTGCAAACAGACAAGTGAAGAAATCTTTTTGTATATTTAATATCAGTATGTTCTGTAGTTTTCTGCCATCTATAGGAATATGATGGCATGACAATGGATAATAACTGTGGAAAGATTTAACTGTGGTGCATTTACTTAAGCAAAATGACAAGATATTATGTCTGGTTTTCTGAAAAATGTATCAAAATGTTGTTAGTTTTTGGTTAAAACAAGAAAAAAAATCTGTCAATGGAGTAAGAAAAAATTATCTTATGTAATTCTGCTTCTCACGTAAATGTGTCTTGATCCAGAATGTTTGATATTTGTAATGGAAAAGAAGACAAAAATACTAAGTAAGAAATCTTGGTAACACTTTATTTTAAGGTGTCCATAATACAGAGTAATTACCTAATTAAGTACTTAGTAGTAGCCGTTGTACTTACATGAAACAAAATGTACTTACCATGTAACCAAGTTATGGAACAGCCTGCACTTACAGTTTGTAATTATGTAGATGTAATAGGCAGCCACTGTTACACACATGTTGATGTTGTGTTGAGTCTGGTTTCTGATGGGATTGTTGATCACACAGCTTTTATCCTGATATTCCACCTCCAGAGGAAGAGAGAGACTGATGCTGAGATCAGACACACTGATGCTGGACAATAAACTGTTTCCTTTGTACCAGGAGAGAGTCACATGACTCACATTCACCACTGAACACAGCAGTGAACATCTGGACACGGATGAACGTTCAGATGATGATGAACAGTTTGAAGTATCTCTGGTTATGACAGGAATTGGAAGAGGAGCTGGAAATATTGAGAATAAATGCAAATAGAAATGTTATTTAATTTAAGCAAGCAATGTAATTCTTTTTTTTTTTTTTTTTTTTTTTAAATCTCTTCCAATGAAAACCAAATCATCTACATCTTAAACAGCCTGAGAGAGAGAAGATTCCCAGCAAATTTTTATTGTGTGAACTATTCCTTTAATATTAAAAAAAAAAATATATATATATATATAGTCACGGTTGCTGCCGGAAGGAACACGGAGTCGTGGATAAACGGAGATGACTTTATTACAGACTTTCACACACAGGGTAAATCCAGACAGGGAACAAGGAATGACACACGAACGTAGCTGGTAGACCCGACGAACACAAACTGAACAGACTAGGGCTTATAAGGACAGGACAATCACGGAACTAAGGAGACACACCTGGAATCAAATTAAACAATCAATGGGAGACAGAAACTGGGTCACAGGGCACACATGGGGAGCAAAAACACACACACAAGACAGTCCTGGGGGTGTGACATCACTCCCCCCCTCCCGGAAGGTGTGTCCTCGCACCGTGGACAACAGAGGGGGAGGAAAGGGGTGGGACCAAAGGCGGAAGCTCAGGAGGAGATCGGACCACCGGGAGAGGGCCGGCTGACAGAGACCAGGGAGGTGACGAAGGAGGGAGGAGCCAGGGAGGAGACAGGAGGGATCTGGAGCAGGAGGAGCCTGGCAGGACCCAGGCCACAGCCATGATGGCCTACGGTGGAGCCGACGAAGGGAGAAGCCCTGGAGGAGGAGTGGCCGCCGACTCCAGGGGGCCGACCAACGGTGGCGGAGCAGGTGGAGGAGGAGCCCGAGGCTGAGCCGGAGAGCCGCAGAGCAAGGGCGATGGGGAGGATCCGGGGGTCCTAGGCGGGGCAGATGGTGCCGGCGACCGACGCAGAAGCGTGGATACGGGAGGCCGCGGTGGAGCCGGAGCGACAGAGGAGAGAGGAGGAGCCGAGGGGATGAAGGAGCCTGACGGAGCCAGAGGGACGAAGGGACGAGGCGAAGCCAGAGGAGTGGAGTCCCGAGGTGCAGGATGGTCGACGCCAGACCAAGGCAGAGCCGGAAGGACGACGGAGCCCGGCGGAGCTAGTGGACTACCGGGCCACGGCGGAGAGGAGGGAGCTAGGAGCCATGGTGGAGCCGACGGGGTCAACGGGCCGAGGCGGAGTCCGGGCCTCGGAGGCGGAGTCGAGGGAAACTCCGACCACGGCAACGCTGGAGGATGGTAGTCCCGCCGAGCTCGCACCGCACAGATGGTGGGCTGAGGGCAAGCAGAGGGGCTGCCATACGACAGCGGTGGAGGAGGCAGGAGTGGGCGGGAGGGCGGACATTTGAAAGCCTCCCGACTTCCAGGGCAGACTTCAGGACCAGGAGCCACCACTGGTGGGAGCTCTGGAGGCACGGACACTTGGGAGCGTCTTAGTGGCGCAGGCACTGGGGAGCGCTCTGGAAGCGCGGAGCAAGGAAGGCGCCTTCGTGGCGCAGGCACTGGAGCCTTTCGACCCTCACGGTGGCACAATCCACGTGCCATACTCAGCTCACCCACAGCCGCGGTGCAGGGGGCGGAGCTCCTGTCCGCGCTCACACAGTCCGTGACGATCTCTCCCAAGGCGGGCGTTGTTGCCGGCTCACGCACCTTGACTGACGTCATTTGCAGCTCTGGCTCCGCAGCGATCCTCAGCTCTGTCGCTCCGTGCGGCGATGGCTCGTCGGTCGCGGCGGACTCTGGCTCTCCGTCAGCGGTGGGCTCAGGCATGCGCTCCGCGCAGCGGGGAGATGGTGGGCTGGGCACTGGGTCGAGAGTGGCACTGGCGAGATTTTCCTGGGAACAGGCGGGAAACAAAGATCGGTTTCTCACCAGTGTCCACTCCACAAAGGCGGTAAAGTTCGTTCGAGGGCCGTCCTCGGATGACAGCGCTCTGTACGCGATGTTCAAACTGGCGTCGTAGAACGCACAGAGCGTGTCATCCGGGTAGGTGGTGAGACTTGCGAGGACCAGAAACAGTCTGGTGTGGCCCTCGAGCGATCTCGCCCCCTGCTCCAGCAGGAGGAGGACATATTCCGGGCGAAGGAGGGGGTCCATAGGGAAACACAACGGAAACAAAAAACACTGGGTTAAACACGGAAACAAAACGGAGGGGAAAAACACGATGGTTACTTTGTTTAGGTCGGGTCTTCTGTCACGGTCGCTGCCAGAAGGAACATGGAGTCGTGGATAAACGGAGATGACTTTATTACAGACTTTCACACACAGGGTAAATCCAGACAGGGAACAAGGAATGACACACGAACGTAGCTGGTAGACCCGACGAACACAAACTGAACAGACTAGGGCTTATAAGGACAGGACAATCACGGAACTAAGGAGACACACCTGGAATCAAATTAAACAATCAATGGGAGACAGAAACTGGGTCACAGGGCACACATGGGGAGCAAAAACACACACAAGACAGTCCTGGGGGTGTGACATATATATATATATATATATATATATATATATATATATATATATATATATATATATATATACATATATATATATACATATATGTGTATATATATATATATATATATATATATATATATATATATACATATATGTATATATATATATATGTATATATATATATATATGTATATATATATATATATATATATATATATACAGGTGCTGGTCATATAATTAGAATATCATGAAACTTGTATATTATATTCATTCATTACACACAGAATGATATATTTCAAATGTTTATTTCTTTTAATTTTGATGATTAGAGCTTACAGCTCATGAAAGTCAAAAATCAGTATCTCAAAATATTAGAATATTACTTGAGACCAATACAAAGAAAGGATTTTTAGAAATCTTGGCCAACTGAAAAGTATGAACATGAAAAGTATGAGCATGTACAGCACTCAATACTTAGTTGGGGCTCCTTTTGCCTGAATTACTGCAGCAATGCGGCGTGGCATGGAGTCAATCAGTCTGTGGTACTGCTCAGGTGTTATGAGAGCCCAGGTTGCTCTGATAGTGGCCTTCAGCTCTTCTGCATTGTTGGGTCTGGTGTCTCTCATCTTCCTCTTGACAATACCCCATAGATTCTCTATGGGGTTCAGGTCTGGTGAGTTTGCTGGCCAATCAAGCACAGTAACACTATGGTCATTGAACCAGCTTTTGGTACCTTTGGCAGTGTGGGCAGGGGCCAAGTCCTGCTGGAAAACGAAATCAGCATCTCCATGAAGCTTGTCAACAGAAGGAAGCATGAAGTGCTCTAAAAAAATTTCCTGGTAGATGGCTGTGTTGACTGTGGACTTCAGAAAACGCAGTGGACCAACACCAGCAGATGACATGGCAGCCCAAATCATCACAGACTGTGGAAACTTCACACTGGACTTCAAGCAACATGGATTCTGTGCCTCTCCACTCTTCCTCCAGACTCTGGGACCTTGATTTCCAAATGAAATGTAAAATTTGCTTTCATCTGAAAAGAGAAGACTTTGGACCACTGAGCAACAGTCCAGTTCTTTTTCTCCACAGCCCAGGTAAGACGCTTCTGACGTTGTCTCTGGTTCAGAAGTGGCTTGGTAGCCCTTTTCCTGAAGACGAAGAACCAAGAGATACCCAGAATTTATACTGTAGGGATGGTCATTTATTCAAACTCAAATGTAAATATTCTAATATTTTGAGATACTGATTTTTGACTTTCATGAGCTGTAAGCTCTAATCATCAAAATTAAAATAAATAAACATTTGAAATATATCAGTCTGTGTGTAATGAATGAATATAATATACAAGTTTCACTTTTTGAACGGAATTAGTGAAATAAATCAACTTTTTGATGATATTCTAATTATATGACCAGCACCTGTATATGTATATATATATATATATTAAGCAGTAAGGCACTGGTGGCTGTATAATGTGGTTACCCTTGATAATATTCTGAATACAGCACAACCTATACCTTAGGCTAATGGGTTATTCATCTTAAAGGACAGTTCTTCTGATAATTTTACATCACTTTTATTTCTTGGTATTATTCAACAAGTAGCCTAATATTACTCACCATAGACAGCAACAGAAAAACTCTTGTATGTGACCCCAGCTTTGATGACTGTTAGTTTATAAAGTCCAGAGTGTTCAGTTCTGATGTTTCTGATGGTCAGAGATCCAGTCTGACTGTCCATCTGCAGTTTGTCTCTGAATCTCACAGTACTGTCATCTATATAGATGCTCTGTCTGTTGATCTGAGCGATAAGAGTCTCTGAATTGTTAACGTTAAACATCCACAGTATCAGATCATTTATCTGCACTTCAGAGACACCAGTGTTTAGAGAGACAGAATCTCCTTCAGTCACTGACACTGACTTCACTTCATCTGTATCACCAATCACACCTGAAACACGGAAAAAAAACAAAATATATATATGTATTTGTGTATTTGTCCAATTTTAGAAACATAACAAAAAACAACAAGCCCACTAAAAAAGACTTGTTCACCAGCTCAGACTCATGTAGCTTGAGTCGGTTGTTTATTCCTTTAGACGGGATGTTTTTCAGATGTTGAACATATTCCAAATATAATGTTATTGTGTGAAAAGATAAAAACGGCAACTTTTGGGAATGAAACATTAAAAATGTATCACTTACCATGTGAGAACCAAATCCATAGGCAGAGGAACAAAGATTCATGAATCATATTCACAGTTCCCTACATATCCGATCAAAACTCCTCATGATTTAGTAGAGCTAGTTTGCTTTTTTCAAAATGAAAATGAAATGAAAGTTGAAGCAGATATTAAAAGTTGCCTAATAAGTTTAAAATAATGTGGAGTGGGCGTGGTTTCAGTGCCGACAGCGAACACGCCCCCAGCGTTTGAGAGTAGAGATCAAATCAAAGATTATGTTATGTTAACGGGTGGTTTAGACTGAAAAGACCAAGAAAAGTTTTTGTGACAAAAATATATATTTTACATCAGCTCAGGATTCAGCCTCAAGCACAAGAGCCAATTAACATCAATAAAGATGTCAGTCAGTGCACAAAAAATTAACATTAGATACGGAATATTAATGCCATTTCATTTTTATAGCCATAGTTCACACTATCTAGAGATGTTCTGACACTTTGGTTTTGGCAGGCCGCTATTTCCTGTACAGAAATCATCTTATGTTGAATGAAGTATTTATGATAAATGTATATTAATGTGAATAACATTTGTGTGCTATTCCTGTGTTTAGCAAAAATCATTTAAATGACACATTAAAATAAATTTTTGAACACCATCCATAATGTTGAGAGTCCTTTACTGCCAAATGATTTGCACAGAGCAATCTGCACACTTGAATGATGTTTCATAGGAATTGTAGAACTGTTTTCTATATTCAGTCACAGTCGACTCATTGTTCAACTCATGAGAACTCAAGGAAAAGGTCAGACACCATCCTCAATGCAGACTTTTATTTCCTCTGAGCAACAAGTTCAAGTAAGCGTTTCTGTCTATGTTTTCTTTCTACTAACTTTTCCGCTGTCACATGTTTGCCTCAATTCTTTGCAACTTCCTCAACATGTGAGTGTGTTTCTGTTCTAGTCGACAGCCAGTTGTTTTTACAGAATCTATAGCCGGTTTCTGGTAATCTTAATCTATTTTAATTTAGACATTTCTATGATGAAATGTTGTTTTAATGTATTGCTATGACACATTTGCTTCTACAGTACTGTTATACAGGCCTTGGGTTCATCTGCAGCCCTTCGCCCTACAAACAGTGTTTCCACAGCATGTTCTGCTCACCTTCTGCATCTCATATCTCCAATAATAGACATCCGGACCAAAGACCACAGCGCATCTCATCTCAGCAGAGCAGGTAATGTGTCACAGAGCATGAAGCATTTATTTGGTGCAATAAAAAAGCAAAACAAGATGCTTGTGCAGGTCTGCTTGGATGCAAAACAGAAATACGAACAGAAGTGGTAACAAACTGATTTTTTTTAATATATATATATATATATATATATATCTGTACTTTGCATTTACTTTTATGGTTTTATACCATTTTGTTTTCTCATTTTCTGCAACACAATAAAGTCTGAATTTATAATTGGTGTGAAGTGGTCAAATAATGAAAAATCTAATTTCCCCTTGATCTTTTTTGAAAAACAACCCAACTATATATCACTCAAAACCTCCTCTTTCCTGTAAACACTCTGAAAATGCATGAGTCCAGTCTTTGTTTGGATCAGTACAAATGGCAGCTCAGAGCAATGCATCGACTTTCATTACAGAACAGCAGAAACTGACATCTCATATTTTGTTCTGCCTCTCAGCAACAAGCAGCTGCAAGGTGGGGCAATGGTCACCCTGGATGACATCTGGAGTAAATGATCTGCACAAACAGAAGATGTGATCGGGGCTGTTCCCCTGCAACTACACACAACATCTGCTCTAAAGTGAAACTGCAGCATAAAAACAATAAAGTATAATAATCTCTTTGTGAAGGCAGTGAAGGAAACATAACACTCAAGACCATTAGGGGATGTTCATACTGGACTTGTGTCAGTCAGCAGGGTTTTAACTGTTTTTCTAAATATGCAGTAGCTGGATGTGTTTGATAATTGCAGAAATGTATCAGAGGCCCATTATAGAAATAATTGGTATATTATTTATAAGATGCTTTAAATGCTGTCTGTAGCCCCCTCTGGTGATGTTTGTTTCAAATAAATTCTAAATATTACATGGATACACAAGATGAAATTAGACAGCAAAGTTAAAGTAAGAGATTGTTGCAAATCTTTATATGTTTACAAGTATTTCGATACACAATAACAGTCTACATTTAATATAATATATAGTAATATAACAGTATCATACAAAAGCTAATTTAATTCAATAACTCCTACACAATCTCTAGGTCTAAGTGATATTCTCTTGAGATCTGCCTTTTGAGTTTTATTGTATGTTGATAGATCACAGCTGTCTCGGTTCTGCCCGCATCCAGCAATGATTTCTGTTTGAGACAGAGAGAAACATTCGTATTACAAACTAATCAGTAATCTGTCAGCTGTAAAAATAGGAGGTAACACTTTATTTTGATAGTCCACTGTAGACATTCTACTAACAGTAAGTAACTCTCCAACTACATGTCAACTAGCAGTCATTAGAGTATTAGTAGACTGTCTGTTTAATATCTTCTAACACTTTATTTTGATGAGTTCACAACATACAACATACTGACTATGAGAAACTTTGCAAGTATATGTCAACTTATTCTACTAACAATAAACCTACCCTACTGAGAGTTAGTAGACATGTAGTTGCAAATGAATGGGAATTAGTTGACACGTAGTTACAAAGTTACTTATAGTTAGTAGAATGTCTAAAGTGGACTATCAAAATAAAGTGTAACCGAATAGGGTATATATAGGTCTATCCGAGAACAGGGTTCAGAACTGATTCCATTTACCAAATAAATTATCTGAGCCGAATGACGATCGGTTTGTAACAATCTCCTGAGTCTCAGACAATGTCTTGTTAAACGGCGTCGCAGCACCACTACAACAACACTCCACAGCGGGACCAGTGGAGTTTGACTCTGCAAGTGAATCATTCTTATGAGCCGGTTCCTTTCAGTGAATCAAAATCATTCTGCAAAACCAGTGTAATCAGATTCCCAAACAAATGACTCGTATGAGTCGGTTCTTTTTACAGCGGGCCAGTGTTGATTGACTTGTTTTTTTGACCCCTTCTTTTCAGTGAATGAAAAACAAAATCATTCAGCGCAACCAATGTGATCTGTTTCCCGAATGAATGACTCTTATTACTCGGTTATTTTCAGTGAATCAAAATAATTCAACAGATCCAGTGTAATTCTGAATAAATAACTGTTATATTAAAAGAAAGAAAGAAAGAAAGTTGAAATCAGATGAACTGTTTACAGACCTGTGGCAGATCTTCCTTCTGAAGGCAGTAGATGATTTGTGTGTATTCTGACATGCTTTGCTTTTCTATGATTCTCAGATCTACAAACACAGGTCAATGTGAGAAGATTCTGAGTGTATTTAACATCAGCATTACACATACCTCAAACTGTATGATCATCCTTTATTATATAAAGCAATATGCGTTCCTATGCTGTTTTCTTTTACAACAAAACAGGATGTACTGCCTCATGATGGCTCAACAAAATAGACTACAATATTTGCAGTTTGCAGTGACATGGTGTTTAAAAACATTAATTCCAGCACATCTATTAATAGCACCTGATTTTGTCCCAGAAAATCTTATATTGTTTAATGTGTAAGGTAATACTTGCCTTCTGATCTTACTTGTTTGCATTTCCTGTGGTGTAAGTATATCACCCCCACAACTACAGCCAAGACCAATATCACTATTACTGATAATCCCACTGAATGTGACTGTTGAATGAGTTCTGTAATGAACATCAGAACAATAATAATTATCAGTCAAGACATTATTGCCATAGCTCTCAACTCATTAGCATGTCTTGGAAAGCTTCTCAGACATGGTTAGAAAGCTTGACGAATATATTTAATCACTAATTATAATCACTAATATCACCACTGACTTACCTGGACACATGTGACAGAGCTGAGTGATGTTGATGTTGTGTTGAGTCTGGTTGTTGATGGGATTGTTGATCACACAGCTGTAGGTGTTTTTCTCCTGATATTCCACCTCCAGAGGAAGAGAGAGACTGATGCTGAGATCAGACACACTGATGCTGGACAATAAACTGTTTCCTTTGTACCAGGAGAGAGTCACATGACCCACATTCACCACTGAACACAGCAGTGAACATCTGGACAAGGATGAATGTTTAGATGATGATGAACAGTTTGAAGTGTCTCTGGTGATGACAGGAATGGGAAGAGGAGCTGGAAATATTGAGAATAAATGGAAATACAAATGTTACTTAATTTAAATGGAGACAGAATTGAAGAAGTGGTATTTTGTGTTTGGAATCTAATTTTGACGGCACCCTGCAGAGAAACCACTTGTGAGAAAGTAATGTAATGCTAAATTTCTTAAAATCTCTTCCAATGAAAAAAAAAACAAATAATCTACAACTTAAACAGCCTGAGAGAGTAGATTTCAAGCATTTTTTTTTTTTTTTTGAGTGAACTATTCCTTTAATATTTTTAATAATTCTTTTTTTTTTTTTTTTTTTAAAGCAGTAAGGCACTGGTGGCTGTCTATAATGTGGTTAGCCTTGATACTATTCTGAATACAGCACAGCCTCTTATACCTTATTAGATAAAGGGTTAAACATCTGAAAGAACAATTCTTCTGATCATTGAACATCACTTTTATTTCTTGGTATTATTTAACAAGTAATATTACTCACCATAGACAGCAACAGAAAAACTCTTGTATGTGACCCCAGCTTTGATGACTGTTAGTTTATAAAGTCCAGTGTGTTCAGTTCTGATGTTTCTGATGGTCAGAGATCCAGTCTGACTGTCCATCTGCAGTTTGTCTCTGAATCTCACAGTACTGTCATCTATATAGATGCTCTGTCTGTTGATCTGAGCGATAAGAGTCTCTGAATTGTTAACGTTAAACATCCACAGTATCTGATCATTTATCTGCACTTCAGAGACACCAGTGTTTAGAGCGACAGAATCTCCTTCAGTCACTGACACTGACTTCACTTCATCTGTATCACCAATCACACCTGAAACACGGAAAAAATATTGTTTTATTAACATATTTCTCCAATTTCAGAAAAAAAAAAAAAAAAAAAACATAACAAAAAACAACAAAGCCCACTGAAAAAGTTCACCAGCTCAGACTTGAGTCGGTTGTTTATTCCTTTAGACAGGATGTTTTTCAGATGTTGAACATATTCCAGATTTAATGTTATTGTGTGAAAAGATAAAAACGGCAACTTTTGGGAATGAAACACTATATAATAAAAAAATGTATCACTTACCATGTGAGAACCAAATCCATAGGCAGAGGAAAAAAGATTTATGAATCATATTCACAGTTCCCTACATATCCGATCAATAAGCTCCTCATACATTTAAAACAAACAAAGACCATTTCGAGGAATACAGTTAATGGTGCTATCAATATTATAACTGTTATGTTAGTATCATTTTCAATTTAAATTTTCAAGATGAGATACAAAAAGAAAAGTCCAGCAGATATATAGTCTTTGTTAAGATTACGATGTGCGTGGGCCTATTACTGTACGTCGATTAAAATACATCCTGAAGGTTGTGGTACATCCATCTATTTTAAAAACGCACAATGTTTTTTTTCTGTGAAGAAAAAAGAAGTAGCCAACAGAATCCAAAACGCTACATTTTGATTTCAGTTTCTATGCTTCCAGATTAGCTTAGCCTACTTCCTTTGGATAAATTCGCTCCGCCCTTTATAGAGGTCCTCCTGTTGCTTCAATGATGAGCACAGCTGAACAGTAAACTTAGCGTGGATATATCCTTGAGAGACGTCTTTACAGTAGCTATTTGAACAGCAGGGGAAATTCAGCTCTTTCACTGACACAAACAGGATGAAGACTTTGAGCAGGAACTGTGTTGAAGTGCAGATTTTTTGCACGATTGTATTTATTTTGTTCAACTTGTGGTTTGCAGCTCCTCTCCCATTTTATCTCCTTCCTGTCATTTTCCTCTCAGAATTTTAAAAAATAAAAAAATTTAAAAAATCCCTTCTGAGTATAGCTCTGATTAACTAAATGAAATGAAAACACATTTTTCCTGCTCTCATGAGTTAACATACTAAATAGCAAAGCTGCTGAGTCTATAAATCAAAGAGTCTGTTTCATTAACGGGTGGTTTAGACTGAAAAGACCAAGAAAAGGTTTTGTGACAAAAATGTATGGTTTACATCAGCTCAGGATTCAGCCTCAAGCACAAGAGCCAATTAACATCAATAAAGATGTCAGTCAGTGCACAAAAATTACATAACATTAGATATTGAATAGTTAATGCCATTTCATTTCTATAGCCACTAGTTCACACTATCTAGAGATGTTCTGACACTTTGGTTTTGGCAGGCCGCTATTTCCTGTACAGAAATCCTCTTATGTTGAATGAAGTATTTATGATAAATGTACATTAGTGTGAATAACATTCGTGCGCTATTCCTGTGTTTAACAAAAATCATTTAAATGACACATTAAAATAATTTTTTGAACACCATGCATAATGTTCAGAGTCCTTTACTGCCAAATGATTTGCACAGAGCAATCTGCACACTTGAATGATGTTTCATAGGAATTGTAGAACTGTTTTCTATTTTCAGTCACAGTTGACTCATTGTTCAACTCATAAGAACTCAAGGAAAAGGTCAGACACCATCCTCAATGCAGACCTTTATTTCCTCTGAGCAACAAGTTCAAGTAAGCGTTTCTGTCTATTTTCTTTCTTCTAACTTTTCCGCTGTCACATGTTTGCCTCAATTCTTTGCAACTTTGTTCTAGTCGACAGCCAGTTGTTTTTACAGAATCTATAGTCAGTTTCTGGTAAAAGTTCATCAGAACATCTTAATCTATTTTAATTTAGACATATCTATGATGAAGTGTTGTTTTAATGTATTGCTATGACACATTTGCTTCTACACTACTGTTATACAGGCCTTGGGTTCATCTGCAGCCCTTCGCCCTACAAACAGTGTTTCCACAGCATGTTCTGCTCAGCTTCTGCATCTCATATCTCCAATAATAGACATCCAGACCACATCTGACCAAAGACCACAGCGCATCTCATCTCAGCAGAGCAGGTAATGTGTCACAGAGCATGAAGCATTTGTTCGGTGCAATAAAAAAGCAA
Organism: Acrossocheilus fasciatus; assembly: GCA_036784905.1. Classification (NCBI taxonomy): domain Eukaryota; kingdom Metazoa; phylum Chordata; class Actinopteri; order Cypriniformes; family Cyprinidae; genus Acrossocheilus; species Acrossocheilus fasciatus. The sequence goes on along the minus strand of CM071959.1, from coordinate 11,528,677 downwards.
AACAAGATGCTTGTGCAGGTCTGCTTGGATGCAAAACAGAAATAAGAACAGAAGTGGTAACAAACAGATTTTTTTTTTTTTTTTTTTTTTATAACTTTGCATTTACTTTTAAGGTTTTATACCATTTTGTTTTCTAATTTTCTGCAAAATAATAAAGTCTGAATTTATAATTGGTGTGAAGTGGTCAAATAATGAAAAATCTAATTTCCACTTGATCTTTTTTGAAAAACAACCAACTATATATCACTCAAAACCTCCTCCTTCCTGTAAACACTCTGAAAATGCATGAGTCCAGTCTTTGTTTGGATCAGTACAAATAGCAGCTCAGAGCAATGTGTCGACATTCATTGCAGAACAGCAGAAACTGACATCTCATATTTTGTTCTGCCTCTCAGCAACAAGCAGCTGCAAGGTGGGACAATGGTCACCCTGGATGACATCTGGATTAAATGATCTGCACAAACAGAAGATGTGATCGGGGCTGTTCCCCTGCAACTACACACAACATCTGCGCTATATAAAGTGAAACTGCAGCATAAAAACAATGAAGTATAATCTCTTTGTGAAGGCAGTGAAGGAAACATAACACTCAAGACCATTAGGGGATGTTCATACTGGACTTGTGTCAGTCAGCAGGGTTTTAACTGTTATTATAAATATGCAGTAGCTGGATGTGTTTGATAATTGCAGAAATTTATCAGAGGCTCATTATAGAAATAATTGGTATAATTGGCTTTAAATGCTGTCTGTAGCCCCCTCTGGTGATGCTTGTTTCATATAAACTCTAAATATTACATGGATATACACAAGATGAAATTACTTTAAAAAAAGTTAAAGTTAAAAAAAGAAAGAGACTGTTGCAAATCTTTTTGGGTATACAAGTATTTCAATACAACAGTCTACATTTAATATAATATTTAGTAATATAACATTAAGTATATAATACAAAAGCTAATTTAATTCAAGAACTCCTACACAATCTCTAGGTCTAAGTGATATTCTCTTGAGATCTGCCTTTTGAGTTTTATTGTATGCTGATAGATCACATCTGTCTCGGTTCTGCCTGCATCCAGCAATGATTTCTGTTTGAGACAGAGAGAAACAGTCATATTATTACAAACAAATCAGTAATCATCATCTATGCTGTAAAAATAGTAGCCAATGTTGCTGATGGGATTGTTGATATTCCACCTCCAGAGGTAGAGAGAGACTGATACTATAATATATAGCTGTATATATATATATTAAATACTAAAAATAATAAGTTAAACAACATTTCAGGTGGAACATGCATGTTCATTTAATTCCACCAATTACAAAACAAATAGTTATGTATCTTTCCACCAGCTAATTTCCTGACATCATTAAGCATTTAATCTTACTATGTTTATCTTACCATAGACAGCAACAGAGAAACTCCTGTATGTGACTTCTCCTTTAATGATTGTTAGTTTAATGATAGTAAGTCCAGACTGTTCAGTTCTGATGTTTCTGATGGTCAGAGATCCAGTTTGACTGTCCATCTGGAGTCTGTCTCCAAATGTCTCATTACTGTCATACATATCAATGACCTGCTTATGCATTTCCGCTATACGAGTGTCTGAATTATTAATTTGAAACATCCACAGTATGTGATCATTTTTCTGTACTTCAGTGACATCCGTGTTTAAAGTGACAGAATCTCCTTCCATCACTGATAATAACTTAATTTCTACCTCCTGTTTTAACATCAAACATACCTGAAACAAGAAAAACATTTTATAAATTTCTAGAAAAAAATACCACAGCAAAAGCAAACACTTCCCCTGGCAAAGACTTGTTTATTAATTCAAACACATGCACATAATATATTATGCATAATATATATGCATTAAACATATATGTTTTTATACGTGGCCATATAATTAAGGCTGAGCATATTCAACATTGTCATGGTGCGCTGGAAAATAGTCAAGGATTCAGATGCGAGTGAATAAGTATTTATTAATGTCAATTGAGAAGACAAGAGACTCAAGTAGACCGGCAGCAAACACAGGAGACGAGCTCCTAAAACCAAAACGGATCCTCAGGTGACTCGGTGAGATAAGGTAACGCAGGGACTCAGTGAGCAGACTAGCAGATCCAACGTGGAGAAGATCCTTGGTGCAGAGCCGAGAATCAGGACTAGAGCAGGGAAACAACAGCTCAGACCAGGAGAACCTCCAACAACCATCTGACAAGGACAAGACGAGTGAGCAACAATATATAGGACATCCTCATTCAGAACAGCTGGCGCTGATCGGCTCATCAGTGGAACGAGCCAGCTGATGAGCCGCGCCCATTCACTCAACACACACACATAGCGAGAGAGAGTCAATGAATCCATGAATCGTGACAGTACCCCTCCTCCTAGGAACGCCGCCTGGCGTTCCCAGACACCCTTACCTGTTGATTGTAATCATCGATAAGGGAGTGATCCAGAATGTTCCTGGCAGGAACCCAACTTCTCTCCTCCGGACCGTAACCTTCCCAGTCCACCAAGTACTGGAATCCGCGTCCCCTCCGTCTCGAGTCCAGGATACGGTTAACCGAATAAGTAGGTTCCCCATCTACGAGTCGCGGCGGGGGGGGGAACCGGAGCAGGCGGATTAAGATGCGATCGAAAGACGGGTTTAATTTTGGAGACATGAAAAGCGGGATGAATTCTCTTGTACGCTAGAGGAAGGTTGAGGCGGACTGTCACCGGACTAATAATCTTGGTGATAGTGAACGGGCCAATGAATTTAGGCGCTAACTTATTTGAGACGGAACGGAGAGGAATGTTCTTAGTAGAAAGCCACACCTTTTGACCAGCGACGTATACGGGTGGCCTCGACCGGTGGCGATCGGCCTTAGCCTTGGTGCGCGCCCCCACCTGGAGCAGAGTCTCATGGGCTCTGGTCCATGTGCGATGACACCTCTGGACGAACGCCTGAGCGGAGGGGACCGCGACTTCGGATTCCAGACTGGGAAAAATTGGTGGCTGGTAACCTAAACTACATTCAAACGGAGATAGGCCCGTGGATGACACTGGTAATGCATTGTGGGCGTACTCCACCATAGAGATATGTTGGCTCCAAGAGGAAGGATTTCTGGCAGCCAAACAACGCAACACTCTCTCCAAATCCTGGTTGGCTCTCTCGGTCTGGCCATTGCTCTGGGGGTGAAACCCTGAGGACAGACTAATGGTCGCTCCCAGTAATCTACAAAACTCTCGCCAAAATTTGGACACAAATTGGGGTCCTCTGTCGGAAACCACGTCTATCGGGAGGCCATGTAAACGAAACACGTGATCTACAACGATCACCGCTGTCTCCTTGGCTGAGGGTAATTTGGGCAAGGGAATAAAATGAGCCGCCTTCGAGAATCGGTCCACCACGGTCAAAACTACCGTGTACCCTTGAGAGGGTGGGAGGGCGGTGATAAAATCTAGCGCAATGTGGGACCAGGGTCTCGAAGGGACAGGCAGCGGTTGGAGTAACCCATCTGGGGGTCGATTGGAAGTCTTACCCGTGGCACAGACAGAGCAAGCCAAAACAAAACTGTGAATGTCGCGTGCCATGCGTGGCCACCAGAATCGTTGCTTGACCATAAAACTGGTGCGATTAACTCCCGGATGGCAAGCTACGTTGGAACAATGCCCCCACTGAATAACGTCTGACCGTAATCCCTCCGGCACAAATAACCGATTCGGTGGGCAACCGGGCGGAGGCGTTACCCCTTCTAAGGCCGTCTTGACCTTCGATTCGACCTCCCATGTGAGTGTGGAGACAAATAGGGTCTCGGGTAAAATGCACTCGGGAGTAGACGGGCGTTCGGAACGGTCAAAAATACGCGATAAAGAATCGGGTTTAATGTTCTTGGAACCCGGGCGGTACGAGAGGGAAAAATCAAAACGTCCGAAAAAAAGTGCCCACCGAGCCTGCCTGGAGTTCAGTCTCTTGGCGGTTCTGATATATTCCAGGTTCTTGTGATCGGTCCAGACGATAAAAGGTACCCCCGACCCCTCTAACCAATGACGCCACTCCTCCAACGCTAACTTCACTGCCAACAATTCTCTGTTACCAATGTCATAGTTACGTTCGGCAGGCGATAAACGACGAGACAAAAACGCGCAGGGATGCATCTTGTCGTCCGTGAGAGAACGCTGGGAAAGCACTGCTCCTACCCCCACCTCTGATGCGTCGACCTCCACCACAAACTGACGTGAAGAATCAGGGGCTATCAAGATGGGAGCTGAAACAAAGCAGCCTTTCAGTTTGGCAAACACAGCCTCAGCTGTGTCTGACCACCTGAACGCAGTTCGGGGGGAGGTCAAGGCAGTCAGCGGCGCGGCTAGTTGGCTGAAATTGCGAATGAAACGCCGGTAGAAGTTGGCGAACCCCAGAAACCTCTGTAGGGCCTTACGGGAATCTGGACTTGGCCACTCCACCACAGCCTTAACCCTCTCAGGATCCATGCGTAATCCCTCAAACGAAATGATGTACCCTAGGAAAGGAACAGACTGTGCATGAAAAGCGCATTTCTCCGCCTTGACAAAAAGCCCATTCTCTAGCAACCTCTGAAGCACTCGTCTGACGTGTTGAACGTGCTCCTGGAGAGATGAAGAAAAAAATCAATATGTCGTCCAGGTAAACATATATGAACTGCTCAACCATGTCTCTCAACACATCATTGACGAGTGCCTGGAAAACCGCTGGGGAGTTCGATAACCCAAATGGCATAACCGAATATTCAAAATGCCCCCTGGGGGTATTGAAAGCGGTCTTCCACTCATCCCCCTTCCTGATGCGAACCAAATGATATGCATTACGTAAATCCAATTTTGTGAAGATAGACGCTCCCTGCAACCTCTCGAAGGCTGAAGACATCAACGGCAAAGGATAAGTATTCTTAACCGTGATGTTGTTCAACCCCCGGTAATCAATACAAGGTCGCAAAAAACCATCCTTCTTCCCCACAAAAAAGAATCCCGCCCCTGCTGGAGAAGAGGAAGGGCGGATGAACCCAGTAGCTAGAGAATCAGAAATATATTTCTCCATAGCCTCCCTTTCTGGAGCAGAAAGTGAATATAACTTGCCCTTAGGCGGAGACGTACCTGGCAGTAAATCTATTGCACAGTCATAGGGACGATGAGGAGGAAGAGAAGCAGCCCGAGACTTACTGAACACCTCCTTCAGGTCGCGGTACTCCGGTGGCACGTTAGACAGATTCACTGACTCCTCCTGTAACACAGAACGAGAAACAGACGGGACAGCAGACGAAAGACATGAGGCATAACAATCAACACTCCACGCAGAAACAGAGTTTTGGCCCCACTCTATCCTGGGTCCGTGCTTCACCAACCACGGGTGACCCAGGACAATAGGAGTGTGGGGTGACTGAGTGAGGTAGAGTGAAGTCCTTTCAGTGTGATTTCCCGAGGTGATAAGTGTGATCAGTCCAGTGGAGTGAGTGATACCCGGGAGTTCTTGCCCATTGAGTGCGTTGATGGTGATCGTGTTCTCTAAAGCAGTGATGGGGAGGTGAAGTTTACGTGCCAGTGAGAAGTCCATAAGGTTCCCCTCCGCTCCCGAATCCACCAACGCCTGACAGCTGAAGGAGTGTTCCGCCCACTGGAGTCTAACCGGGAGGAGAGTGGCGCTCGAGGGTCCGAACATGGAGAGCCCGCCCGACAGTAGCCGCCGTCCTACCGCCGGGCTTGGCCTTTTAAAGGACAGGTGTTGATGAAATGACCGGGCTCCCCGCAGTAGAGACATAGCCCCCTCGAGCGTCGGTGTTCTCTCTCCTCCCGGGAAAGCCGAGCTCGACCTACCTGCATGGGTTCAGGATCGTTAGAGGGACTGACCGCGTTCATACTCCGAGTACTGGAACTCATAGTGGAATCGGCCGCAGTCATCCGGTACGGTCGGCTCTCTCTCTGTTGAAGACGTGCATCGACCCGTAATGCTAGCTCGATCAGTCCATCCAGTGTCTTGGGCAGGTCCAAGGTATAAATCTCCCTCTGAACGCGGTCAGCCAACCCATGCAGGAACATGTCCCACTGCGCCTCCTCGTTCCATTTGCACTCGGCCGCCAATGTCCGGAACTCTATGGAATAGTCAGAGACTGACTGTTGGTCCTGGCGAAGGTCGGCGAGTTGGCGGGCCGCCTCGCGTCCAGCGACGGCGCGGTCGAACACTCGTGTCATCTCTAGCTCGAGTGCCTGGAACGAGGAGCAGCACTGATGTCCGTTCTGCCACACCGCTGTTCCCCACTGAGCCGCGCGACCAGAAAGCAGTGTCATCACCAGGGCTACCTTCGACTCCTCAGAAGCAAATGTCACAGGTTGAAGCGAGAAATAAATTGAGCACTTGGTTAGAAACGTTCTACAAAGATTGGGTTCGCCCGAATACCTCTCTGGGGCTGGGATGCGCGGCTCTGGTTGATGGAAAATCCCTTGGGGAACAGGCGGGGGCGGTGCTGGCGCAGTGGGAGTTCTCAGGCGTTGAAATTGAGAGGTGAGCTCGGACACCTGCGTTACCAAAGCCTGTATCGCCCGTCCCGAAGCTCCGATCTGCTCGTCCTGGCGATCCATCCGGGCGTGGTTTCCGGCGAACATCTGCTCAACTCCTGGAGCACTCGCTGAATCCATGAGAAAGTGGTCAGATGGTTCTGTCATGGTGCGCTGGAAAATAGTCAAGGATTCAGATGCGAGTGAATAAGTATTTATTAATGTCAATTGAGAAGACAAGAGACTCAAGTAGACCGGCAGCAAACACAGGAGACGAGCTCAGATAGAGTAACCAAAACGGATCCTCAGGTGACTCGGTGAGATAAGGTAACGCAGGGACTCAGTGAGCAGACTAGCAGATCCAACGTGGAAAAGATCCTTGGTGCAGAGCCGAGAATCAGGACTAGAGCAGGGAAACAACAGCTCAGACCAGGAGAACCTCCAACAACCATCTGACAAGGACAAGACGAGTGAGCAACAATATATAGGACATCCTCATTCAGAACAGCTGGCGCTGATCGGCTCATCAGTGGAACGAGCCAGCTGATGAGCCGCGCCCATTCACTCAACACACACACATAGCGAGAGAGAGTCAATGAATCCATGAATCGTGACAAACATGTCAACATGATTTTTTTTATTTCTTTTGACTGCTTTCTGTTGGTTGGAATCCCAAAATGTACCACCATTTTGCATTCTATAACCCCGGCTTAATATTATCGAAAATGTCAAAATAGCTGCTAGAATGTATGTATTATTTTTTAACAATAATAGCTGAAAAAAACAGTAAAAACTGGTTTTAGGAGTCAAAAATATTTTAATAGTAAATTGAAACAATCACTCACCACCACAAACAAAAGACAGAAGAAGCAATATTTATGAATCATCTTTGACCACATATCCAATCATCGAACTCCTCATGATTTAAAAGAAAGAGTTTCTTCGATTGATAAAATTCAAAAACATGTTAATTCTGAAAAGAAAATCTAAGTAGTTACTTGTTTGAGATTTTGAATTGACCCACAGCTAAAACAAAATCCAGTAGCAATTATTAAAAGCTGTTAAGTTATAGTTTTCGGTTTATATTTTTAACAAGATACATCAAGGCTCACGCTATTTGATTAAAGTTACAATGTGGGTGAATTTATTAGTAATGTTAGTTATTTGGTTAATCTTCATCCATTCCTTAAAAAAAAAAAAATCAAAACCAAATCAAAGAAGCCAAAAGGCCACTTCTTGCGCTAATTTTTAAAGAGTAGGCCTACACATTTTTAATGAAAATCGCCCCACCCCTCAGAGTTTAGACAACATTTAGTCTATGAAATGTCTTCACAGAAGCTATACGAGCATCAGAAAATGATCTCTTTCAAAAACACGAACAGGATGAAGACTGTGACCTCCTTGTGCTGTATGGAAACATTACTCGTTCAACTTTGTGGTTTGTGCCTCTAAACTACATCTCCTTCCTGTCAATTTCCTCTCATAAAGAAAAAACTATCCCTTCAGATTTTACAGCTCTATAACTGATCAAATGGATTTGTTTATTACATGCATATTATAAATCACAGAGTCCATTTGTGTTTTTCTTTTTCTTTTTTTATATACATGTATGGTAAACATTCTGACAAAATATGTAGATTGTATATCAGCTAAAAGCTGTACACTGAATAACTTGTGAATAGCTTGAATTCACTCGTTCACTATCTAGAAATTTTCTGACACTTTGGGTTCTGGTTGGCCACTGTTTCCTTTACAACAAAGTGACAGAAATCTATTAATATTGAACATAACAGTAGCTCCATTGAGGTTAACGTTCAAAGTCTTCCTGTCAATTAAACTGTGTTTTAAAAAACAAAATTGCACACATGTCCAGCACATCATGGGAACTCAAGATTTGTTTGTTATCTTGAGTCACGTATCAGTTTACATTTCGTTCTTACTTTATAGAACTCAAGGCCAATTCCCATGAGTAAGAACTACTTCAGCTTACCATCACACGCTGAGAGTTCATCTGCAGCTCTTCACCCACATACAGCATTTTCACAGCATGTACCACCTTTACCACACGTGACCATGACCACAGAGCATCTCATTTTGACTCATTTTGAACAGAGCAGGTAGTGTTTCACAGTGAATAATGCATCTCATGATGCTTTGCACGTTTAAAAAGTGAAACAAGAACCAGTTTCAGCTCCTGTCTAATGAAAATAAAAAGCAATAAACCAGAAAATGTTGTTATTACACTTTTTTAAATATATTCAAAGTGTTTCCTAAATGTTATTTTAGTGCAGTGTTGTGAACATGCAACCATTCAGTCCTCTAGATACTAATAACAATATTTTGCAGTTTTATGCCATTTCATTTCACATTTGCTGTTTGTACCCTGTTATTAGCTCTACAATGATGTTTTGGGAATTACAATGGAAGGTTTATGAGGTGCGCAAGAAATTAGTTCAACACACAAGAGATTTCAGGATGGAAACATGACAAATGTCTTGAAATAAATCATCATAACGATGTCTTGATATGTGGTTGTGACTCCAGGCCGTTCAAATTATTAGAGAAATAATGCACTCCCAAAGTGGTAATGTGGCTACAATGCTGGAGCCTATTAATGGAACGGTCTTTCGATTTTTATTGACTGAACGCAAGCACTTTTTGCAATAGAAAACACTGTAAATGTTTCCACTGATAATGAAGTATTTTTTTATTTTATTTTATTTTTTTTGTGCTGGGGTGGTACTATTATATAGGCATATTAATAAGGAAGGGAGCCCCAAAATATCGTTTTGCCTATGTCACCATAAGACGAAAATTCGGCCACGTTTATTGGCAATGGCGGTTTTATTTATATAGCACTATTTACTACAACCAAAGCTGACCAATGTGTTTTACGTAAAGGCCTTGCTGTATCGTGAATAAATCATGGCAGAAGGGGTTGCAGGCACTCCACTTCGCGTCGTGCCTAACAACGCCCTTCAGCCGTGATTCTATTTACGATACAGCACGGCCTCTCGTACCTAATTGCTTTTATAAAACGGTTACCACACAATAAAAAGTATTAAAACTCAAAATGTATGTATTGAAATGTTTTTTGAAGCAAGTTCGTTAAATGCTGTCCTTCCACTAAAAAATAGTTCCTGACAGCAACAGTAAACAGCAAGAGAATGTTCCGAACCTGCCTCTCCTCTAATGGAGCTTAAATAAAAACAGAGCTCTTATCATCCGCTGTGTCATTTATTTTTTAAACACCATATATGATATTTTCTCACACACATACATCTGCTTATCTCTCAGCTTGAGAAAACTTCTATTTTCCGTCTTTTAATTTTAAAACATAGTGTTTTAATAGAAACACTATGACAGTGCGATCTCTGGGTGAGATATGTGATTGTTGCCATATTTCAATAAAAATCTAAAATACATGTTTGAATTGAAATAAAAATGGATGATAAATACGCCTTTCGTATGGAATTAAATAGCAAGCACTTTGAGTGTCTTGTTCATCACATTTATATTCATATAAAAGCAACAGAACTGAAATTATATCATGTTTATCAGCAGCACAGCATATGATTGAGAATAACGTGATATCTGTCTTTGATCTCGTTGTATCTGTTCTTCTTCGAGAGCTCAGAACTGTCCGTCTTGACCGCGCTTATTTCGCTCCTCCCCTCACTGCAGCCGCCTGCTCTCACCTACATTTCAGGCGAGGCGCATCTCAAACAAGCCTAATTTTGCATCGTGATAACGTAATGATGTCATCGTGCAATGACATCACAACATTATTTAGCAATTTGTAGCAACAAATCAACCTTCCTTTAGCAACTTCCCCAAAAATTAGTTTGCAGCACTACCCTTAACAAAACAAAACAAAACAAAAAGTTTTAGCCTTAACCAGGTGAGATGGGCTGCATGGTTACAGTACTTCTTCATATATTTACACAACCGTAAAATACGTGTTATTTTAGTTTTAGTTATTTTACTTGTACAAATGACAATACTTGAAGAGTTACTGCTAAATAGTGTCGTGAGCAGGCATGCAGGAGCTTTTACATAATCAGAGGTACATATGTGAATATGTAGATAAATGTGAAGGAGGTTCAACACTGTGAACATTACAATATTGGTTTCTAGTGCTTTATATTCTTAAAGAAGGTTGTCAGTATCGTCAATTCCTGCAAAACAGTGGCACATTTATAATCTAATTCCTTTATTACTGTGAACTAGTTATTAGAAACTCAAAACTACATATGTGACCCTGGACCACAAAAACAGTCTTAAGTCGCTGGGGTATATTTGTAGCAATAGCCAAAAATACATTGTATGGGTCAAAATGATAAATTTTTCTTTTATGCCAAAAATCATTAGGATATTAAGTAAAGATCATGTTCCATTAAGATATTTTGTAAATGTCTTACCGTAAATGTAACAAAACTTCATTGTTGATTAGTAATATGCATTGTTAAGAACTTCATTTGGACAACTTTAAAGGCAATTTTCTCAATATTTAGATTATTTTGCACCCTCAGTTTCCAGATTTTTAAATAGTTGTATCTCGGCCAAATATTGTCCGATCCTAACAATTATATTAATTTATTCATACTCATTTATTCAGCTTTCAGATGATGTATAAATCTCAATTTTGAAAAATTCAAAGTCCCTGTAACATCAGTGATTCAACCATAATTTTACGAAGCAACGAAAATACTTTTTGTGTACAAAGAAAACAACGCATTCAACACACTTTTTTTTAATTTTTTTTATTTTATTTGGATTCTTTTAATTCTGGTATTCATTCATGTTTTTCTATTATTCATGTTTTTCTTTGTCCATTTGTTCATTTGGCAGATAAAAATAATAATACATGTAATATTCCATTTTTTTTTAAATAGATTGATTGACTGACAAAACTGTAAAACATAAAATTCAGAAGCTTCACATTTTGATAGCTGAACATAAAACAAATGCTTAAAATGTGTGAATGTATGAAAACATAAATCTGATCATTTATTTTATTTTCCTGCTTCTCCTACACTCTTAAAAAAAAAAAAAAAAAAAAGGTGCCAGGAAAACCAAAAAGGGGGTTTTGCGGCGATGCCATAGAGGATCCATTTTTGGTTCCCTGAAGAACCATTTTGTGAAAGGTTCTTAAAAGAACCGGTGTTTTACTTGGTGCCATTAATAAAGCACCTTTTCTGGAAATGACAAACAAGGATAATGGAAAGGTATTTTTAAGCTGAACAGCAGTAAGAATAGAAACAGAATCAATGCATCCATCTATTCACTCTCCAAACCACTTATCCTCTCTCTAGGGTCGTGGGGGCTGAAGCCTTTCCCAGCATAGCCTAATCGTTTTTTTTATTTTGTCATGCAAAACAGCATTAAAATAGATTATAGATATAAAAGGATCTACTAGTCTTTTTTTTATTATTAATAAACACTACAACACTATTTATATAACTCATAATTAATACTTTTTATTACACTATGATTGAAGATTGAATGCAACTGATAGACAATGAGTCTGGAATGGGTTCTGGACCAGACAGGACAATTTAGCTCACTTGATCTCACTTTCAAGAAACAAAAATATTTACAACATGATGAGTGTGAAAAACCATTAAATAGTCTGAAGAACCTCCTTCTGTGCTACAAAGAACCTTTTGTGCAATGGAATGGTTCTTTGGATATTAAAGGTTCTTCATGGAACTATACACCCTGCCAAAGAACCATTTAAGAACCTTTTTTTAAGAGTGTATCACACAACAATTCTCCTTCCATGAATCTCTTCCTGCAGCAATTCAATGCTGGAATATTCCCATCAGCCTACAAGTGAAGAAGACAGAGTTTATGAAGGAAAAGTGAGAACATGAGTGAGCCTGAATCCTGCAGAATCCCGTTTATTTATAATTCTACTTTAAAGGTTCTGAAGAACATTAAAGGGATAGTTTGCCCTAATTTGAAAATTAAGTCAGCATTTACTCACCCTGGTGTTGTTCTAATATTGTATGTCCTTTTTCTTCATTGACCCACAAAAAGAGAATTAAAAAAAAAAAAAAAAAAAATGTCCCGCTCATGCTCCTCCATATAAAGGCAGCAAACTAGTGATTAGTGATCAGCATCAAGCTTTTTAAAAAATAAAAATAAAAAAAGTATCACAGACTGATGCAATGTGACACGTGCTGTATATTCCAAGTGTTCTGGGAGTATATGATAGGGTTTGGTGAAAAATAAAACAAAATTTGTTATTAGTTGTTAGCTGTATTCCTATTAGATATGTAAAAGTAGTGAAGCATTTTAAGTTTTATGTTTCAAATACAAATGCAAAACAATAATTACTTTTCTTGTTTACAAACTTGCTTCATTCTATGAATAAACGTTTTTAATGAACTCTCTGTTAAAGTCAGTCTCTTTCTGCCACCTACTGGTGAAACTATGTAACCTGCACCGGAGAGAATCAACATACGGCAAGTGTGGGAAGAGTTTTGCAGATGTACGTGTTTTCAAATGACATGTGTGTTGTCATTCTGGAGACAGAACATGTAATTGTGATCAGTGCAGTAGTTTTGGGAGGGCAGATTCCCTCAAGAGACTCCTGAAAATGCACACACAAGAGGAGCCTCACGTGTTCTTTGTGTGGAAAGAGTTTTTGTGAGCTGGGCGCATTACAGTTACACCAGAAAATACACAGCGGTGTGAAGAATCATATGTGCTTTGATTGTAGAAGACTTTTACTACAGATGCTGAACTGAAACTGCACCAGATAGTTCACAATGGAGAGAAGCCTTACAAGCGTTCACACTGCGACATAAGATTCAGGCATGTGCCATCTCTAAATAAACATGAAAGGATCCACACTGGAGAGAAACCCTGTCACTGCATTCCATGTGGAAAGAGTTTCAATCAATTATCTTCTCAACTCAATCATAAAAACAAAAGTCTGCAATCACGGGAAATAGCCCATGTTGTGGTTAAGGACTTTCAAATGTGCTGCTGGATTCTCTCCAAATGTGACCCTCAGTGTTGTGCTTAGAGCATCTAGTTATATGACCACTATTAAATAGGCTATTTACCAAATGCAAACATAAGATTACACTATTTTGAAGCTTTTCAACTGTATATTTCCCTTCTTTTTTTGTTGCTTTATCTAAAACGTAAGTCAATCTTGTTTACTTAATTTTTATATAGCCTGTTTTTCACAAACTAATCATTGAATAAATGTGTTACTCATTTCTTCAACAACATTTATGTCCAATTGTATTGTGTTTTACTACAAATCTAAAAAAAAAAAAAAAAAAAAAAAAAAATGCCTTTGCTTGCAAAAGGTTTGGATTTCCACGAGACATTTTGTAATTCTCCCTCAGAAGTTTTGCTATTCCATGTCAAAATTCCAGTCGTTGACATGAGCAACTAAACACCAATGAACAACAAAGACAGCCATTGTGGTATATCTTGAGGAGACCTGCTGTAGCCTAAACCTGAAGCTTTCACCTGCACACCCACACCTGATTCTACAACTGATTCTTTATTTTATTTTATTGTACATACATAATGGTCATTTTCGAAGTCATTCATTTGTGTGGTGTGCTGGCATTAAAATAAGTTAAATAATTGGGACAAATCAATAAATCTGCGATCTGTCTATTTTAACTCCTCAGTCATTAGACTGTTATTTCACAATTTAATTTGCGCTTTATATAGGCTATAAGATACAATATTGAGGGGGGAAAAAACTGTAACGGATTATTATGTAATATAATGTAACGCAAAAGACGCTGGGGTTCCTTTCTTTTGATTCATACTGAAGCAGTCACGTGATTTAGAGACAACGCTTCGACATAATAGATCACGTGCTTCAGGCAAAGCGAATCAAGCTCCGAAACACAGCGCTTTATTTATGCAGCTTCGAAGCGTTGTGCTGATCATAACATCACTATACGGCGCTATTTCTGCACCTTTTTATGTGTTTGCCGACGGAAATGGACGTTTAGCAGGCCTTAAACCTTAAAACCTTAGTGTTTGTGATTGTGTGATTCAATTTAACAACCGATTTATTTATGTTTCATTTGACCAGATCTGCTCTTCCTGCCACACAAGAATAACTCCTCGTCTCCTACAACAATTCATCAATAAATGCAGGAATATTCACATTAGCCTGAAAGTGAAGAATATAGAGTTTAAGAAAGAACAGAGAACATGAATGAACCCTGCAGAATAAAACAAGAAGAAGAAGAACCAAGAGGTTGGTGTTTATTCTTGATTCTTCACCTGTGATGCTGAAGAAGGCTATAAACCTTCAAGCAGTTAAAGCAGATTTAGTAAAAATTTTAAGAGCTGTGAAATTTAAGTTAAAGGAGCAAATATAGGACGCTTTCCATGACGATACGTATGCCTTCTTTGTATGAAGATGCCTTCTTTTCTTTAGTTGTTAACAAATGGTCAGTCAAATAAGGTTTGAGAAATATTCATATTGATTGTCAACATCAGGAGGTTGGACTAGACTTTTTTCACAACTTTTGCAAAAATATTACTAAGGCATTACATGTGACCCTGGACCACAAAACCAGTCTTAAGTCACTGGGGTATATTTGTAATAATAGCCAAAAATGCACTGTATGTGTCAGAATTATCCATTTTTATTTTATGCCAAAAATCATTAGGATATTAAGTGAAGATCATGTTCCATGAAGATATTTTGTAAATTTCTTACCGTAAATATATCAAAACTTAAATTTTGATTAGTAATATGCATTGCTAAGAGCTTCATTTGGACAACTTTAAAGACAATTTTCTCAATATTTAGATTTTTTTTTCGCACCATCAGATTCCAGATATTCAAATATTGGCCAAATATTGTCCAATCATACATCAATGGAAAGCTTATGTATTCGGCTTTCAGATGATGTATAAATCTCAATTTCGAAAAAAAAGACACTTAAGACTGTTTTGTGGTCCAGGGTCACACATATTGTTGCTGAAACATATATATATATATATATATAGTTATTAGCTACTACAAAACCTGCAATTTGTGCCTGAAATGTTTTAAAAGTAATAATAGTAAGATCAGTGTACAAATAAATGCATCAAAATCAGGGTTTGTTTTATGTGTTCTTTTCAATTACATTTCTCTTTTTTTGATTTTCTCATTTTATACTTTACTGAAAATCAAATATGTTTTACTTACTTTTTAGACCTGAAGGGAGAAAACAAGGAGAGCGAAGAAATTGCTGAAGCGGAGGAGAAACACGATGTCAAATCCGTAACAAAGTCCTCGAGCCACTCGCCGAAAAGAAAAGCCAAAAAATCTTTTACCTGTTCTCAGTGTGGAAAGCGTTTCTCATACAAACAAAGTCTGAAAATTCACATGAGAGTTCATAGTAGAGAGAGGCCTTTCACGTGTGATCAATGTGGGACGAGTTTTGCACTAAAAGGATCCCTTAAACATCACATGAAAATCCACACCGGAGAGAAGCCATACACGTGTGATCAATGCGGGCAGAGTTTCACACATGTCAGCACTCTTAAATTACATGTGCATTCTCATTCTGGAGAGAGGCCATATAAATGCGATCAGTGCGGTAAAAGGTTTATTAGGATAGGATCCCTGAGGACTCACTTGAAAGTTCATACGAAGGAGAAGCCTTACGTTTGTTCTCTGTGTGGAAAGAGTTTTAGTCAGATGGGTGCTTTAAATACGCACCAGATAAGGCACAGCGGTGTGAAGAATCATATGTGCTTTGAATGTGGAAAGTCCTTCATTAGAGATGCTGAACTGAAACAGCACCAGAAAACTCACACTGGAGAAAAACCTTACAAGTGTTCACACTGTGACAAGAGTTTTAGTCAAACAGGACATCGCAAAATACATGAGAGGATCCACACTGGAGAGAAGCCGTATACATGTGAAAAGTGCGGGAAGAGTTTTACACATCCAAACACTCTTAGATTACATCTCCTTACTCATTCTGGAGAAAGACGGTATAACTGTGATCAATGCGATAAAACATTTGTTAAGGCAGTGTGCCTGAAGTCCCACCAGAAAGTTCATTTAAAGGAGAAACCTTACAAGTGTTCACTGTGTGAAAGGGGTTTTACTCAAGTGAGTGCTTTAAAATCACACCAGAAAAGACACAGCGGGGTGAAAGATTATATGTGCTTTGAATGTGGGAAGACCTTTATTACGAACGCTGAATTGAAACTGCACCAGAGAACTCACACCGGAGAAAAACCTTACCAGTGTTCACACTGTGACAGGAGATTCAGTTGGTTAGCATCTCTGAAAATACATGAGAGGAGCCACACCGGAGAGAAGCCGTACCACTGCTCTTCATGTGGGAAGAGCTTTAGTAAATTAGCTTCTCTACGCAGTCATACAAATGGAAAATGTCCAATGGAAGAAAGGCTTCCTTCTATATAAATCTTTCCTAATCAGTTGCAATGAGTGTCTGGACAATTCAGATCTACAAAAAGAGGCTATAGCATATTTAATGAGTCATGTGTCTGATATATAAATAATACAAATGTAAAAATTAGACCTTGTTCTTCATCCTTGTGCTTAAGTGCTTAGATCATCTTGTTCTCTTTGGTCTATTTACCAAATGCAGGTGCAAGATATACTGTTTTTCTACCATATAATGCAATACGATGTTAGGAAAATGGACACAGTCCTGATGTCTTGCTGTAACTACACATCCGTATTCAAACAGTTTTAAAGGAATTTATGATTTAAATAAAAACTATTTAAAATTCATATAGGGTGAATTTGGGTAATCTGGGACATTGGGTAATCTGGGACACCTAAACTCCAGTGTGTTTATTTCCTGCTCTAATAAAATTTAGTCAACAGGACTTTTACTTTTAATTTTAGCATGGATGTCTTGTGACTGAAATCACATGACTTCATGGGGGTGATTCCACAGAAAGGGGCAGGGAATTGCATGACAAGGTCAATGACATAGGATTCTGACTAGATTCATGTTAAATACATAAATCTGTCATAAATAAGACAATGTTCCTAATCGTTGTCAAATTGTGTTTGTGATCTATTCAAGCAACAAAATATGTATTAAAGTGTTGAAAATGTGTTTTAGTTTTTTTTTCTTTCAAACATTTTTTTGTTGTCCCACATTATCAAATATGAATGTGGGACAGCGTGCTTTGGGTAATCTGGGACAGTCTTCAAATGGGGGAAATATGCATTTAGGGACTTCATAAATCTAATGACAAGGGTTAATATATGCCATAATGAGAAATGGGTGTTAATGCTGGAGGTTATAACATTAGCACAAGTTTACAGTAGCTAGTAGCTAGCTAAAGCAGTTAGCTAGAGAGATGCTCCAGAGATGGAATCTGGGAAACGTATTTCAATAGCAAGCAAATGTATCTGGATGAAGTAAACACACACACACACACACACACACACACACAGACAGACAGACAGACAGTCATTATTCAGCTAAAATATGAAAATATCCATGGCCTTTAATAAACTCAATGAAATATATTACAAAATACAATGGCACCACAGCGTCAGGAAAAGAGATGGCAACAGAAAGAGGGAGGAAGAGAGAGAGAGAGAGAGAGAGGGAAATAAGAGAAATACAAAGAAGCTAAACCAATAGAATGAGAGTAGAATGAAGGGAGCTATTGGTGATATTGTGTTTGGCATGCATAAAGTATGGTGAATATAGGCTTTTTAGGCCTAATACATATGTCCCAGATTATCAAATTCAGGTCGTATTTTTTATTTTTTTGGTACAAAAACACTTAATAGGTATGTCTCCTCTGGGCATACTATCTACATTATTTCCTCTGGTGTGGTTAGAAAACATCTTAGGGATTTCAGAAAAGTCTAGTGTGTTGATCTAATGTGTTTGATATCGAATTAAGTATCTAATTCCTTTGCTGCTATGAATATAGTCGTTTTGATTTATTATTAATGGTTTATTCATCTCAGATTGAAAAGAGAGAGAGCGAGAGAGAGAAAACACTGACTGAGGCAAACACTATGATCACCAGTTTTGATATACAATATTTACATCTTTTAACAGTATGTATTCAGTTGTAAAACATGTTATATGTAAAAACCAATTACTAAAATTCAGCTAAATGACAAGTTAAATTAACTTGAATTCAATTAATGTTATTTGTTGCGTACACATGCACATTTATTTCTGACTTTATTTATTATTCGTTTTTATTAGTGCTGTCAAACGATTAATCACATCCAAAGTAAAAGTTTTTGTTTACATAATATATGTGTGTGTACTGTGTATATTTATTATGTATATATAAAGACACACACATACAGCATATATTTAGAAAATATGTATGTGTATTTGCATGTATATATTTATATTCATATAAGTTATATCATATATAAACGTAACATATTCTTCTAAAATATATACATGCATGTGTGTGTATTTATATATATATACATAATAAATATGCACAGTACACGCACATATATTATGTATACAAAAACTTTTATTTTGAATGCGATTTATCACAATTAATCGTTTGACAGCACTACTTTTTATTCTTACATTATAGTTGGATTATCCACCCAACAATTCACCAATAAATGCTGGAACATTCACATCAGTCTACAAGTGAAGAAGATGGAGTTTATGAAAGAATGACGAGAACATCGGTGATCTAGAACCATACAGAATGGAACACGAAGATACTGAAGAACAGAGAGGTTAGTGTTTATTATTGATTCTTCATTAATGATGCTGAAGACTTCATTCAAGCTTTTTTCATTTAAATCAATATGCATTGCTTTGAAACAAGGAACTGACAAAATAGTACATGGAAAGCTGCAGGGACATACATACATAATTTATGAAAAATAAATAAAATTATTATATTATTGCATAGCGGATGTCTACTTTCTGCTGTTACACCAGATTAAACCTTTCTTACTTTTGTTTTGGAAGAGAATGGGAGGAGGGAAGACCTGAAGGAGAAACATCATCATGTCAAAACTGGAGAAAAATCTTTAAGTCGCTCACAGACTAAAAGTAAATTTGTATTGAAAAAAAGAGCCAAATAATATTTCACCTGCCCTCAGTGTGGAAAGACTTTCACATTAAAAGAAAGCCTTAGGGATCACATGAAAATCCACACTGGAGAGAAACCGCACACATGTGATCAGTGTGGGAAGAGTTTCAGAAACTCACGCACCTTTAAAATTAACCTGCGTCGTCATTCTGGAGAAAGACCATTTACTTGTGATCAGTGCGGAAATTTTTTAGGTCAGATGCGCTGAAGGACCACCTGAAAGTTCATACAAAGGAGAAGCCTTAAATGTGTTCTTTGTGTGGAAAGGGTTTTAGTAAAGCAGGTACTTTACAATTACATCAGAAAATACACAACAGTGTGAAGGAGCATTTGTGCTTTGATTGTGGGAAGACTTTTGTCAGAGATGCTGATCTGACAAAGCACCAGAGAATGCACAGTGAGGAAAAACCTTACAAATGTTCACACTGCGACAAGAGATTCAGATGGTCAGAATATCTGAAAAAACTTAAGAGGATCCACACCGGAGAGCAGCTGTTTACACAAAGAAACATCATCTGCAGTTGTCACAGTGATCTTCAAGACCAGTGGTTTAAGTGTGAATGTCTAAGAATTATGATTTTTGTATTTTGTTCGATTTATATTCCGATTTTTTTTTTTTTTATCCGTGTGTGTCTCACTTGGTTCATTTTCTGCCATTTGTGAAGGAAAGTATGTTTTTTCTTTCTTTTTTTTTACTTGTAAATGTTCTCATACCAGCAGAAAGAGTGCAGCTGAAATGCAGCTTGACTCTGCGTGCCATTCTCACTGTTATTGTTGTTATAGTGTTTTAATAAAATAGTTTTCCGGCTACAAAAAACAATCTGGTGTGGTTTTGATAAACTACATTTTTGTCTTTCAGTGAGGACATCACAACCAACACCGCCAGTCAGTCTGATCTTGACAAAATGTTTGTTTAAGCAACATTTAAAAAATGTTACTGAATGTCATATCCAAGTATGAATGTGAATGAAGTTAAAAACATAAAACATGTGAACTCTTTCAGGTTTGTGAGAAATAATAGTATTATAGCGCAGTTTTCCAGCATCCAGACTCATATAATCTGAAAAGCCTCTTTATCTCATGTCAATCGCTCCCATTTTCATCTTATTTATTATGCTAATGTAAATGGAGGACCAATCCTGCAGAAATTAAAATTAAATACATAGACAGATAAATTAAAATTAATAATAGGGAATTAAATAAAGGTATAAATGATTTGATAAATGTAATTCATTTGCAATAAATTATTGTATTATTATCTTTTTCTGAATTTATTTTTATATTTATTTTATTCTTTTTAACTTGCATTTACTTATTCTTTTATTCATTTATGTATTTTACATTCATTTTTATACGCTAAATTATATTTATTTATGCATTTATTTATTTTTTTTATATTTATTAATTTCCACATATATTTATTTCCAGATTCATTTATTTATTTGTTTGTTTGTTTCTTTTTCTTTTCAGTGTGCAACATGTAAATGAGGGAGGCGGTCCCTGCGAAGCTCTGGTGAATCATTGGTCAAGAGTTCATGCAGAAGCAGAAATGAATGCATAAATAAATACATTTAAAAATAAATCAGTTATGTGTATAAATATATGTGTATAGAAGTAATCAGTCACTACAAATGAGCAAAATAAGTAAATATGGAGACACAGAAGAAACTGTACATTTAGGAAACCCAGGTGATAAAAAGTACACTTTCATAATGTACTTTGTGCAGTAATATTGCACTTAATATACTAAAAATGATTCTTTAGTACTTAAGATGATCTTAAGTTTATCTAAATGTACTCAACTGTGCTATTTTGGGACACCATTAATATGTACTAAAATGCACTTATAGTATCTCCATATTTAAAAAATATATATATTTAGTTACCACTTGTAGTACACTTGAACCCATCTTTCATATACTAGTACACTCAAGTGTGCAAGTGGTAACAATTACATTTTTTTAAAAAAAATACAGCGATAGTAGGCTATGTTATTTTATTTATTTCATTATTTTATTTTATGCCCAGAATGTGTTTTGTTCAGATCCCCACTTATGCAGAAACCCCACATGTGCATGACAGAAGTAATACAACTCAGGACGCTCCAGGAAATCCCTATTATGGACAAAGGCATCTAGTTATAGCTGTGACTGAATAAAAAGATTGAAATACTTGAAATGAATAAAAAATAAAGACAATAAACCCACTTCTGCGACAAAATGGTTTATCTGTTTTTCAGGCCATCTCGGGTATTTTCATTATGATAAAGTAAGTTTATAATCCATTGCTAATTGACATAGCTTTTATTACAGTATGAATAGCCATTATTTCAAACTTTTGACTGATTTGGTGTAAAATCATGTTATTAAATGTTCTCTTTTGCTTCGGATTCTCATTAAGTTTGGGAAGATGTTTGGCGCGTGTTGCTTTTTCAAATGCACGTTGTAAGCGACTCAAACTCACAGCGCTTGTGGAGATGAGCAGCATTTACTGATGCTGTGTGATATACAGCACCAATAGATGGCGGTAATGCACTATTTTAGTCTGTGATATTGTAAGAAGACGCTGCACTGCTTCAGTCCATTGCAGGTTCATAAAATAGAATGTAGCTGTTGTCTTTCTTCAGACACCTTCAACATTTCTCACATTATCACAGTTTATTTGCTATAATTTAGAAAATGGTAATAGAGTTAAACTCAAGAGTTAAAATGTGTCAGAACAAATTCATCTGGATAATGTGAGATAACTTTGAAAGAAAGGTGGTCAGTTCAAAGTGTCAAATCAAATTTTCTTCCCAAATTTTTATCAATTTTACTGGTAGTCCACTGTATTAAGAATTTTTGGGTATGTCACAGTTTTCTTTATTTTACTACTTACATGAATGAACCATAGTGTCCTGCACCCACTAGTAAAAAAATAAAAATTAAAGAAATAAAAATTTATATCTGGTGTCTGAATAATTTTTGGTTTGACTGTATGCAGAAGTTTGGTATCAAACTAATATGAAACCAAATAAAAGGCCTATTTTCAAAAGCGTAACGTTTGTATATTATGGCAAGTGAAATTGAGTTTTGCCATTAAAAATGCTTGAATGTCTTGAATGCAGATAGCTTTAAATGGAAATGAGCAGCGGTGCTGACCATCTTCTGAATCGGATAAACTCCTCCTTTGTTCATGCCCACTCCTCAAGTCCCAGTTTGCCCTCTTTGGACCAAGGTATTCGGTAGGCAGAAGACAATTACTTTACAATTACACCAGAAAAGACACAACAGTGTGAAGGAGGATTTGTGCTTTGATTGTGGGAAGACTTTTGTCAGAGATGCTGATCTGAAAAAGCACCAGAGAATGCACAGTGAGGAAAAACCTTTCAAGTGTTCGCACTGCGACATGAGATTCAGCCGGTCAAAATATCTGAAAATACATGAGAGGATCCACACTTAAGAGTCATACCGCTGCCTTCCACGTGGGATCTTTTTAACTCAGTCATACAAAAGCCAAATATTTGAAATAACAGTAAGTATTTCTTTTTCAGATCCAACATTTTCAAATGCGATGCCATGTCCTTATCAAACACATCTGTGACTTCTATATAAATCTGCGACAGGACCATGAAACCTTGTCTGAAATTGTTACATTGAACAGAGTTCATCTTCAAGACCATTAGTTTCAAGTGTGAGATGAATAAAGTCAAAGACAGACCAAATGAACAATATCTAAATCTTTATTCTTGTGTAAGATTTTACTTAATATTATTTCAATCATAATCATTATGCTTTATTATGATTTTTGTATTTTGTTCCATGTTTTATTTACATTTCCTTTCATGGAATAATTTTAGTGAGTGATTAAAATAAAAGTAGAATAGACATGGTTTGAGTAGATATGATTCATAAGCTTATGTTCTTAAGTAACTGTAGAGCTGTTAAGTGATTTAAGTGGTCTAAAGTCACACATTCCCTGTTTAAGAACAGAATTATATTCATATTTAATGATGAATAAGAAAAAATAAAAATGTTGTTCAGACTTCTAATTGTGAGAGAGTCTTTCCGTGTCTTCTGTTTTGGGAAAAAGACAGATAATTGCAACTTGCTGAAAAAACTTTGAGGAAGAGTTGTTTGTACAAGTAATCTCTTTACTTCCTTTCTTTTAAGTAAAGTTTCTTTCATTGATCCAAATCATTGGTCTATGAGTCTTAACTGTACTTCCTCTACAAAATGTATCACTCTTGTGTCATTTACTCGCTTAGAGCATTTTATACGTGCATTTTCACTACCAAAAACTACTAAAAAGATGGGCGTAACTTTGTATTGGTTTGATGTAGCCTACTACAGTATTGATGAACTATTGGTGTTTTATTCATCCCATATTGTAAAAATTGTATTTTTATATTCTATTAGTCATCGTACAGAGATGGAAAATTTTTGGAAAAAAGAGATGGAATTTTGCATTTTTGCGTTCTCATGCGTTCTCTTTATTGTGTTCCCTCAAGAAACTTTGAGTTCTTTTGTGATGAAAAAATGAAAGCAGTTCGAGCTATAGTAGCAAAATACCTGATGGAGATTTATTTTCCAATATCTAAAATAACTAAGTTAACTGAGAGGATATAAAAAGGGAAGGGAAAATACGTTATTCTGATGCACACTCCTTACCAATCGGTGGCGGTAATGCACCAATTCGTTTCCAATAAAACCCCAAAAGAAGAAGAGGAAGCTGTCTTTCTGAAGAGTCGTTTCTGTTTTGTTTTCATCGGGTAAGCGCTGTTTGTGCGTCTGTTCTGGCGTCTGAAATAAATATTAAGCTTGAAGCCAACGATGTGAGGAACATAATTCATTCATAAACCCATGAGCAATCTTGTGTGAATAATGGTGTTTAATGTTTGGAGCGATAATGTTATTTTTACTGAATGTCACTTGATCAAAAGTCAAAGTGTGATCTGTGAGGGAAATTCATGGGAGTCGATCTCAAACAGTGCTGCAATGATTTTATTGTAAAATTTTATCTTTTGTCATTTACCTTTGGAAGTCAAATTTGTAGTGTGTGTATATACTGCTAAATTTGAGCCTTTAAAGAGCTATACGGACCTTTTTTTTTTAAATCAGAAGTAGGCAACATGAATGAATGTAGATAAATGTGAAGGACTTTTTACACCAGAAACATGAAATCAGTGCTTGCTCGCTAAGGTTTTATTGTATAAATATTTTTAGATTGAAATTGATATGATTGATTTTGATGTTTGATGTGATATTGATATTCTGCTGCTGTATGTAAGTTACTTACCTGTTTTGGTTAATAAAATGCTGTCACACAGAAAGGAAGCTGGAAAAACTACTGTAAAGATATGAGTGTTGTTTGAATTTGTTTTGCTGTAAGAGTTTCATTCATTACTCCCTCATATCAAAATTCATATCGGAATGCGAGTAATAATAATATAGGACAGTTTTATACTTTCAGCATGTATCTAAAGTATGTTTTTACTTCAGACACTTAAAATAAAGTTAGATCTCTACTGATGATGCTGTAAGGCTTGTTTCAGGAGTATCACTATTAAGAGCTGCTTAAAAGCATCTTTATTTTCATGTCAGTAGTTCCTCATTTCACCCCATTCATTATGCTGATGTTTTCAGGTCATGTTTAGATTGCTACTCAAAGCTCAAGATATACATCTAATTTATTCTCTTATAGTCTGTGATAAACCACATTTCATATAAAAACAGCAAAAAAAAAAAAAAAAAACAGTAAATGACAAGTTCAACTACCTTTAATTCAGTTGGACTGTGATTTGTGGCTTACAAATCTCCACACATTTCTTTTGTAATCCGTCTCTGTGAAGTTTCTGCTTTCATGGAGTAAAGTTGTAATGGAGTCATTTCTTGTAATGTACACACACCATTCGCTACTTCTAATGGGATACAAATAGCCTGTACATAGATGGATGGTTTACACTTCTGTTTTTTTATCCTTATTTATATTTTGGTTCTTTTAATTTCTTAGTTCATACACTGTAAAAAAAAAAAAAAAGTTGAGCAAACTTAATTTTTTTTTTTTTACCAGCTTCAGCGGATTTTTGAGTTTGCTCAACTTATTTTTGTGGGAGATTCTCAATTTTTTGTTGTATAAACTTAAAACGACAAGTTGAGAAAACTCAAAAATCTGCTGAAGCTGGTTGTCTTGAAATTTTAAGTTGGCTCAACCTTTTTTTTTTTTTTTTTTTTTTTTTAACAGTGTATGTTTGTATGGTTTGTGAACAATACAAATAAGTATATTTAAAATTTGATATATTGATAGTTAAACAACATATAAATGCTTAAAATGTTTAAATGCACAAAATAAATAAATAAATAAATAGGATAACTGATTTACTCTTGATTTTAGGTAGATCTACATCTCCTGCCACAGAAAAATTCAGAAAGAGTCCAGATCATGTAATTTCCTGTGGGTTGTAGTAACATCAATTTGAATTTGAAGATATGCTCTGTTTTTTTAAATACTATTGTATTGCATAACATTGTATAGCATTTTTCTACTTTCTGTTATTATTTCAAGGTTCACTTGTATGTCCTTTTTAATTTTGTTTTAGACCTGATGGAAGAGAATGCAAAGAATGAAGAACTGAGTGAAGTAGAGGAGAAACTTCATGTCAAAATTGAAGAAAAATGTTTGAGTTGCTCACACACTACAGGTAATTTTTCATTGAAAACGACAGCTGATGCATCTTTTACCTGCCCTCATTGTGGGAAGAGTTTCTCAAACAAGCAAAGTCTTAAACTTCACAATAGAGTTCATAGTGGAGAAAAACCCTTCACATGTGTTCAATGTGGGAAGAGTTTCACACTAAAAGGAACCCTTAGGGATCACATGAAGATCCACACCGGAGAGAATCTGCACACATGTGATCAGTGCGGGAAGAGTTTCACAAAAAGAGGAGCCCTTGAAGATCACATGAAGATCCACACTGGAGAGAAGCCATACACATGTAATCAATGCGGGAAGAGTTTCACAAAAAAAGGAGCCCTTAAAGATCACATGAAAATCCACACTGGAGAGAGGCCGCATACATGCAATCAGTGTGGCAAGAGTTTCAGAAAGTCATGCACTTTTAAATCACATCTGCGTTCTCATTCTGGAGAAAGACCATTTAACTGTGATTACTGTGGTAAGACTTTTTTTAGGGCAGATGCGCTGAAGGACCACCTGAAAGTTCATACAAAGGAGAAGCCTTATGTGTGTTGTTTTTGTGGAAGGAGTTTTGGTCAAATAAGTAGTTTAAAATTACACCAGAAAAGACACAGCGGCGTGAAGGATCATATGTGCTTTGAGTGTGGGAAGACTTTTGTTAGAGATGCTGAACTGAAACTTCACCAGAGCACTCACACTGGAGAAAAACCTTACCAGTGTTCGCACTGTGACAAGAGATTCAAACGGTCAGAATATCTGAAATCGCATGAGAGGATCCACACTGGAGAGAAGCCGTATCAGTGCCCTTCATTTCCATGGCTTGTTCCCAAATGAACAATATATAAAAAGTTGTATTATATAATATACTAATATAATTCAAACCATTATGCTTCCTTATGATTGTATTTTGTCCATCTCAAATTTCTTATAATGCATGTGTATCTTATGTCATTTACTCTTTTATGAAGGAAACCATAAGTAAAAAAAAAAAATGTTCTGTGCTCAAATCAGCAGAAAGAGAGCATCTGGAATAAAGACAAGCAGTTTGACCTAATGTGCACTCCTTTTTTCATTGGTTACTCTTTTATGAGCATGGTGTTTTTCTGAACTTTTAAAGAGGTGCGTAAATGTAAATTAAGGTTGATATTGGAAACACACAAATAACGTGCGATTTAGTAATGAGAAGCACATTTATGTATAAGCCTAACATAGTCACTGATTGGCCTAAAACACTCAAAACAAGCACTACACAATAAGAAAATACACACATTACATACACTACATAATGGCATTTAATGATTTGTAGTTTAGATTACATTTTCATGAACTCATCTCTTTTTGGTTTTTATAACATGTCACTGTTACGTAGCTATACATGCCATGTGCTGTGCTCTCGTGATATTGACATAATTTTGACCAGCAGGTGTTGCCAGAGCACGGTGATATGAGCACTTCGAAGCACATGTTTTAGAGTTCTGAATGATGGATTGGTTTTGCTTTGACTGTTACTGGTATTTAACTCCTTTGTGTTGTGGCCACAGTGTTTTGCAATGCATCTCGAAATTGTTTTTACTTTGCCTTTGACAGCAGAATCACAATGTACTTCATAAAATACTAGACCAGACCAAAAACGCAAGCAATATGTAAAACATAATCCTGTGAATTTCACATAAATATTCTGTACAGTTCTCCAGCATGAAAAGCATGTGCCTGCAAGAGAATGCCAAGTATATGTTGCTGTAGTCTGGGTATCTTCCAAGTGGAAGGGGCCTTTGCCATATGTGTTCGGAGACCCTCAAGTTAGTGGAGTCAAATTTACAGGTGGGGTTACCTTCAGTACAACCCATTTGGGTCTATAGTCCCACCCATTTGGAGCTGTTCCACTCACTCAGAACTGACTGCAGTGATACCTATTTCCACGTTTATGCCTAAATTCCCCGCCAAAAGCCAAACGTGTGGAAACATGTCCTGAAAAGCAGGAAAACAGTAACTGCTGGAGCAAAATATTAAAACAAGCAATGAGTTAACTAGATGTAAGAATTCCATTTATTATTTTTGTGCAACTTGAGGTTTGTTATTCTAAAAGCTTTCAGGGACTAGATCTGCTTGGTTTGCTAGGTTTCAGAAAACAGTCTGAAAAGTGATTAAATTTTTTTTTTTTTTTAAAACCCACTTAATTATACTTAAAACTGCATAAAGCAAAACAAACGTTTATTTAATTGCATATCAGTACAATGTTCATGAAATAATGCTGAAATATAAAATACACAAACAGGAACTTTAAGGCAGCTGTAGCATGAGCTCAAATGATCAAGACTAGACAAGTTAACTCAGCTGTGTAAGCAGTTCTTGTGCATTATGAAGCTGTTACTGAATCCACTCTTTCTCAGACCTTTTTAAGACAGAGTAGTTTAGGAGCTACCGGTGTGTCTCTACATAAATACATGGCTCCTTGTACTGTATCTGTCAGTAATGGTCTTTGAAAACTCAACTAAACGTCTGACTTTTCTTTGATGGTTGATAAATAACCAAATGAAAATGGCAGTGTGGAAATAAATAAATAAAAAATAATACATTTGCATTCTACCTCAGTGATTTTCAACTGGTTTCATCTCAGGACCCAGATTTTACATCAGACATGTGACCCAAATTGATAATAATACTAGTAATACTAATAATACAAATAATAATAGTAATACTAAAATAGGATAAAATGCTGAAATGGATTAATATTACAATGAGCTGCAAATCAATTATTAACATGAAATGGACTGAATATGACCAAATCACTTGTCTTATGTAGTTTTTTTTACATGATTATGGTTAGGTTACTTGCAATTTAATATTTGCAACATTGCATCACTCGAATATTTTCCAAATACTGGGCCCACGAACCACCAGTTTCAGTTGAGAAACAGTGCTCTTTATATATATATATATATATATATATATATATATATATATATATATATATATATATATATATATATATTTATATAAAACATTACAAATATTGCAAATTGTGCTCCTTGGGTGTTGCAACATTTGAGTACACTGTGTTATCTTCAGCAGGCTTCTGTAAGAAAATAATAAGGTAAAATCAGGAACAGTGTTGATGCCAGAATTATAAAACTGAAGAAACTAAATCTTTTTGAGAAAAACAAAATATGGACAGGAAATGAATCACATTAATAAACTGATTAGTACAGTTGAAAGTAAGACGCTCAGCTCTCAAACTGCTCTTTTGCCTGTAATTCCAAGATTTCCAAAATTTCAAGAAAAGCGGTAACCGCTCTAGAAAACCAATCAAAATGTTCATCCATCCCTTCAACTCTTATCAGAATTGCAGAACTTCACAGCTTAATTTCAATAAAAGGTATTTTTACACAGGAGAGGAAGTTCTGGAAGGGACATTATACTTATCAATGATATTTCCCAAAAATAATTCAGAATTTAAGTTAAACATCAGTGAATAAGATGGTTTACACACACATCCAAACTGACAAATCACGAAGCCAGAAATAACTTTAAGATATATATATTTTTTAAAAATACTGAAATTGTGTAAAGAGGGAGCACTATCTCACAATCACAAACAGAGCAGTTTGTGATAAAACAAGTCTTCATGCTACTAGTCAAGCTGCAACATATATGACATGATCTGCACTCACATGCTTGAATGGTCATGCAGATATATGCACACTATGAACAAACATTTCACAAAACACAAGTACATAAAGCAGCAACATGACAAAAGCAAGAAAGTTTCCCTCTTGACCCTTACAAAAAATCAGTTCACTGGTGTTGAGTTTTCTACAGGCAGGCAGCGAGACACAATGCACACAGCAAAACAGCATCTTACCGTATGGTGTAAAGGACGTGCAATGAATGTTGTTGTAGCATAATGCATGTCTTCAGTTTCAACTGTTTTAATAATAACCACAGTTTAACTATAAAACATTATAAATATTGATATAAATACATAATGGTGGTCACATGATAAACACTTTTCAAAATAAATAAATAAATACTTGCCACTTTGTGGTGCTTGTTTACAGTTCCTGATGCACCCGAAGCCAATCAAAATTCCTGCAATTAGGGCCAGCAACACTACAACAACTATCACTGGTATAATATTGAAACGTTGACTCTGTTCTGTAATAAAGAAAGAGATAACAATACTTATTAGTTCTGCTAGTCTGACTTCAACAAAGGCACAAGACAGCAGATCAGGGAGAGAAATTAATCTGACAGAGTTTAAAGTTTAACTTAAGAAACTCTTAATACCCTTTATCTAAAAGGGGTGGTCAATTAGCTATTTTTGAAGGCTTGATTATGTTTATGGGGTCCACTGCAACATTAAAAAAAAAATCGTATTATTTTTTACATATTTTACCTTTATTCTATACATCGCTGATTCAATTCTCATAAAACGGTCTGTCAACTTCCTGGTTAAATGAAGCCCCTCCTTCAGAAATGTGCAATGGGCTCAGATTGGTTAGCTGGCCCAGTGTGTAATGATTCCCTAACTGCCTAGTGCGAGTTGTCCAGATTCGTTATGCCCCTTACCAATAGTTGCATGTGCTCCGACATGGTCTCATTTTAGGCTTTGTGATGTCACAAACCCAGGAAGAACTTGTTGTAGTCCCTACCAGCCATTTGTTTTAGGCCTTAAAAAGCCAATTCTGTAAAAGAAAATATCTCCCTTTGCATTGAATTTTGAGCATTGTAACTTTGCAGATGTTGTTTATGCTCAAAGAGCAACATTCCACAATAACTAAAGTTAAAAAAGTGAAATCATAATCAAGGACCCCTTTATATAGCCATAATAGCCAAACAGAAGACACAATTCAAAAAAACAAAAACAATAATAATAATATATATATATATATATATATATATATATATATATATATATATATATATATATATATATATATATACTCTAGTAGTGTTGAGGATACAGCTCACTAACCTGCACCATATTTATATCACACAAGTCAGGAGATTAATCACAGCTGACACACCTGTACACGTGTGACAGAGTTGACTGATGTTGAGATGTTGAGTCTGGTTGTTGAGGGGATTGTTGATCACACAGCTGTAGGTGTTGTTATCCTGATATTCCACCTCCAGAGGAAGAGAGAGACTGATGCTGAGATCAGACACATTGATGCTGGACAATAAACTGTTTCCTTTGAACCAGGAGAGAGTCACATGACTCACATTCAACACTGAACACAGCAGTGAACATCTGGACTTTGATGATCTTTCAGATGATGATGAACATTGTGAAGAATCTCTGGTGATGACAGGAATGGGAAAAGGAGCTGGAAAACAATAGAGAAAGAACAAGTAAAAGTGTTATCTTAGTATTGTCAATAAACCAACAAACAAACAAACAAACAAAAAAAAAACATGATGCAAATGTTTTCTTGAGCTAATCAAAAAGAAATCAACTTTCTTTGTTCTGCTGAACACAAAGGAAAATATTTTGAAGAAAGTTTGTAACCTGTTTTGGGGCACCATTGACTTCCATAGTAGGAAAAAAAAAATACTATGGAAGTCAATGGTGACCCAGAACTGATTTGTTTCCCTCAATCCTCCTTTGTGTTCAGCAGAACAAAGACATTCATACAGGTTTGGAACTACTTGAGGGTGAGTAAATGACAGGATTTTCATTTTTGGGTGAACTATCCCTTTAAATGCAAGGCTGAGAAAGAAATGAATCCTCGTATCTACTCTAAGACACTGACTGATCATTTGAGAAGATATTAGATATTAGTTATTATTTTAACATTTAGTAGGTCATTTTTAACTGTAGTTTTGGGCATTTGAATTATCAACTTTTGTACAGCAATACTGAGTTTAGACTACACTGTAAAAAAAATTCCGTAAAAATACAGTACAATATACCGTAATAATTTGAAGGAATTTTCCGTATTTGGTTTTTACAGGGGTTTTTACGTATTTTTTAAATTACGCTTTGCATTGTGGGAACAAGAAGCTCAGTCGATTATTGGCGCGAAAACAGTACTTGAGCAGACGCCATTATTCACAGAGGTAGTCTCGGTTAAAATTTCATTTTAAAGTCGGATTTCGGGTTTGAGGAACCGTTCTTACACTTCCGTGGTAAATTATATTTTGTTAAATGTAAACTGTAACGTTAACTTAGTTGCTGTCTTCCTTGTTTGCCAAATGAATGTCAGAGCCGTCGCATTTGACATTTTCAGCACACTGTCACATCTCACTCGACGTGGAGGTAAGTTAGGTGTTACAGTGTGCTCACTTTCAGTTTTATAAATAAGTTTATTAACTTTTAATTGTTGTTGATGCGGTGTATTTGTTACTGCACGTGCCGTGAAGCATCCGGCATGTTAACGTTACTGAGGGGATGTAGCAGCTGTGATAACGTTAAATCTGAAGTGTCGTACAACTGTGTTTAGAGCGCTGTGTGCCTCCAACAGGAGCTGGCAGAGGAATTGTCAAGAAAAGAAGATACCATTAGTGTTGGGTCGTTCTTGAACGATTCGTTCTTTTTGAACAAATCTTTAATGTGACTCGGGACGAACGAGTCGTCTCGGGGGAATGAATCGTTCAGTCGCACATGCACAACATCCTATAGGTTCTGCACTGAATTAGTTCACCTGTTTCGAGTCTTCGGGTTTGAGTCATTTGTTCATCACGTGACAGCCCCATACGCGTAACCTATGCAGTGAGAGCCGGAAAGAGAATTGATTAGTTCATATCCCGAGTCTTCGGTTTGAGTCGTTCGTTCATCACGTGACAGACTCATAAGCTAAACCTATTCAGTCTGAGGGAAAAATACTTAATAATAATAATAACCAACTCTTTAGTTTATTAACTTTGTTACCACATTCAGTGTTATGGAAAAGAACCATCATGACAGAAATTCACATTTATAAACTGTAATTGAAAAGCTACAATTTGAGACCAGAAACGCATCACGTAACTGTAAGAGTAAAAAATAATAATACTAATAATAATAACTATGCACCCGTTTGTAAGGAAGCTTGTAAATTAACTTATTTATGTGTCCAATGCTGTCACGTCACGTGACAAAAGAACAAACGACTCGAAAGACACGAGAGATGAACTAATCAATTCTCTTTCCGGCTCTGACTGCATAGGTTTAGCTTATGAGGCTGTCACATGATGAACGAACGACTCAAACCCGAAGACTTGTCAGATAAGAGGTGATGAGCTAATAATAGAAGACCCAGGTAAACAATGAATTAATCTTTTCTGTTTCTTATAACATTAGTTTTGTATTGTTTGTAGTGTGACCAATGTTTGCATAATTAGTAGATATGTTAGGGAAGTAGCACATAACATTTTAATTACATTTTGCTAAAATGAACGAAATGACTCGAAAAAAGATTCGTTAATTTTGCTGAACGAGACTCAAAGGTCCGAGTCAGTAAAATGATCCGAACTTCCCATCACTAGACTTTTTTTTATTTATTATTCTTTAAAAGAGATTATACGACTAGGTGAAGATCTGACATCGCGGAATTCTTCAAGGATGACGCAACTTTTCTGCCAAACGAGGTAGGTTTAGACATTGTATTGTCTTGTTTGTTACACACACACGAGAAGTTTGTTCAGTAACGTTACTGGCACGCTGCCGGTGAACGCACACGCTTCACACAGCGCGTCAGGAGCGCATCGAGTTCTTACACGGACAAAAGCACACAAAATTATGTCAAAATGACTATTTTTGGCTAGTGACAGTTTTAAATAAATTAAAATGTCTTGACTGATGTAAAGTTGGGATGTGTCAGATGTGCGTCGATGTGAGTCATGTTTTAAAGGGACAGCAGTTCGTGACATTCATTGTTTCTTTTGTTTTCTTTTCTAATGACAGGTCGTAATTGCTGCTTTATTGTGCATCCCAAGTACCCCCTGCATTCTTATCAAGGGTTTGTATTCTGTTTTATTTATTAACACTACAGTTTTTATTTATGGAAGCATATGGGGAGCAAAATTCAGTTTGAAATGCAAAATGGCAATGCAATATGTAAAATGGCAATGAATTTCTGTATTTAAATTGACATTTTCCCATACATATGTGCAATATTTAGTGCAAAATGAAAATTCAATTATATTTACATTTGCCATTTCCTACAATAATTTTAATATGCAAAATAAAATCATATTTTAACGCTTTATAAGTTGCAAAATGAAAATTTATTACACAAATTGATTAGATATTTTTAACTGTTTCCCCGCCATTGACAAGATATCTCGTCAATTAAGAGACAACGCTTCCCCGCCATTGACAAGTTTTTATGGCAATCCGTGTTCTAGGTGTATTACGGTAAGGAAAGCCTTAGCACAGCGGTTTTCAAAGTGTGGGGCGCGCCTCCCCTGGGGGGCGTCACAGCATGTCAGGGGAGGCGCGGGGGGAAAAATTAAAATAAATAAAAAATATAATTATTTAGTTTAATTATTATATGTATTTTTTATTATATTTAAATGTTTTTATTTTAAACGATACTAAAAAATAATAAGTCAAAAATATGAGAAACATTTTTCACCCAGAAGGCCATAGCTGTGAATTCGCTGCTGTTTTGCAAGCCCGCCAATACAGGTATGCTTATTAATTCAATGGAGCGGTTTCTGAGACCACCCGATTCAAAGCCTTCAACTTCAGGGCTTAAATCCAAAAGACGACGATATGATGATCAGTATTTAAGTTTAGGATTTACGTGGACAGGACCAGCTGATGAACCACGACCTTTATGTGTGGTCTGTCAAGATATTTTGGCTAATGACAGCATGAGACCCGCAAAACTTCGGCGACACCTTGAAACCAAGCATGTTGAGGTAGCAGGAAAACCTCCAGAATTTTTCCAGAGAAAACTTCAAAGCTTTCAAGGTCAGAAAAAAATTGTGCAAGATTTTGTCAAATTAAATGGAAAGGCCACTGAAGCTTCATATCGCGTTGCATTGCGTATTGCCAAGGCAGGAAAAGCACATACCACTGGAGAGACGTTAATTCTCCCGTCAGCAAAAGACCTGTGTTCCGTGATGCTAGGAGAGGCAGCGGCTTCTAAGATCGATTCTGCTCCACTCTCTGACAACACAATAAGTCGGCGCATCTTAGACATGGCACAGGATGTGAAGGAGCAAGTGTTAGACAGCGTCAGACACAGCCCATTTTTTCCTGGATCGCAATGTTGGCTTATTTGTCGGATATATTCGAACGCCTCAACACGCTTAATACATCATTGCAGGGCAGAGACAGCAATGTGTTTTCGGCATTTGAGCAAGTGTCCTCGTTCCGGAGAAAGCTGGATCTATGGGCCACTCGTGTGGAGAAAGCATGCTTGGACATGTTTCCTACGCTGGCTGACTTTATGCAAGAGGCAGGGCAGACAGTGGTTCCTATACAGCCTCCAGTCGCTGAACACCTAAGGGGTTTGTGTCAGCAATTCACACACTATTTTTCCAACGAGACAATCCAGGATGATTGGATTCGCAATCCATTCAAGTTCAAGCCAGCAGAAAGTGATGCACTGTGTATGCAAGACGAAGAGGCTTTGATTGATCTGACTAGTAATCATGAACTGGAGCAAATGATTACACACACTTCCATTGGACATTTCTGGCTCTCTGTTCAAAATGAATTTCCTGAACTCACAGAAAGAGCACTGAGGAAACTTTTACCGTTCGTTTCAACGTATTTGTGCGAATCAGGATTTTCTGCTATCGTTCACGTCTTCAAGTGGAGGATGACCTTCGTCTGTTTCTGACGTCACTACAACCACGAATTAGTCTTCTCTGCGCAGCGAGGAAACAAATGCATACCGCTCACTAAGGTAGGGATATAATTATGTAAGCATATTAATCAATAGTAGATATATTTAAATTTTGGCATTGTTTAAATTTTTCCCCACTCTCTGTTACAGATCATCTGACTGTTTTGACTGGGATGGACAGTTCTTACAATTTTAAATAGCCAAAAAAAAAACAGTTATTTTCATATGAACCATCATTGTTTTTGTTTCATTATTCTTAGTTTTAAAAACGTTATATTAACCTACTTGTTATTACTCTGAAAAATCAACACGCTTAATACATCATTGCAGGGCAGAGACAGCAATGTGTTTTCGGCATTTGAGCAAGTGTCCTCGTTCCGGAGAAAGCCGGATCTATGGGCCACTCGTGTGGAGAAAGCATGCTTGGACATGTTTCCTACGCTGGCTGACTTTATGCAAGAGGCAGGGCAGACAGTGGTTCCTATACAGCCTCCAGTCGCTGAACACCTAAGGGGTTTGTGTCAGCAATTCACACACTATTTTTCCAACGAGACAATCCAGGATGATTGGATTCGCAATCCATTCAAGTTCAAGCCAGCAGAAAGTGATGCACTGTGTATGCAAGACGAAGAGGCTTTGATTGATCTGACTAGTAATCATGAACTGGAGCAAATGATTACACACACTTCCATTGGACATTTCTGGCTCTCTGTTCAAAATGAATTTCCTGAACTCACAGAAAGAGCACTGAGGAAACTTTTACCGTTCGTTTCAACGTATTTGTGCGAATCAGGATTTTCTGCTATCGTTCACATCTTCAAGTGGAGGATGACCTTCGTCTGTTTCTGACGTCACTACAACCACGAATTAGTCTTCTCTGCGCAGCGAGGAAACAAATGCATACCGCTCACTAAGGTAGGGATATAATTATGTAAGCATATTAATCAATAGTAGATATATTTAAATTTTGGCATTGTTTAAATTTTTCCCCACTCTCTGTTACAGATCATCTGACTGTTTTGACTGGGATGGACAGTTCTTACAATTTTAAATAGCCAAAAAAAAACAGTTATTTTCATATGAACCATCATTGTTTTTGTTTCATTATTCTTAGTTTTAAAAACGTTATATTAACCTACTTGTTATTACTCTGAAAATAACTGCACTTTTCATGTTGACACAAATAATGATAAAAGTGAGTTAACAGTCTGACATTGTTCTGTGTGTTTATCCTTGTGTGTGTGCATGTGTGTGCGTTGTGTGTGTGTGTGTGGGGGGGGGGGGCATCGGATAAGTTGTGTCAAAAGGGAGGCCCACTGTCTTAGACTTTGAAAACCCCTGCCCTAGCACATGTCCTAAATGAGTTACGGGACTTCGGGTCTTCAGGGTGGGAATAGAAGACGATCGGCATAAATGGAAGGATCAGAGAAAATGTAGATCATATAGCCTATGTAGATCATGTTTTGACCATTTTGAATCTGATCGGGACGAAGTAGTCAGTGAGAGAGATGAATTTACAGACACAGAAACATCTGTAGTTGTAACCGATTTGTCGATCTGAATAGGGGTGTGTGTGTGTGTGTGTGTGGGCGCCATCTATCTATAGATCTATCTATCTGTATGTATGTATGCGTGTGTGTGTGTGTGTGTGTGTGTGTGTGTGCGCATGCAAAGTATATGTATGCATATGTATGTATGTAGCCTGTGTGTGTGTGTGTGTGTGTATAATCATATGTATGTATATGTTTGTGTGTGTGTGTGTGTGTGTGTGTGTGTGTGTGTGTGTGTGTGTGTGTGTGTGTGTCTGTCTGTTTGTTCTGTTTATTGAATGCAATATAAATGATTCATATAATTATTTACAGGTGAAAGAATATGACATCTGAATGCATTTTGCTTGAAAATGCACTACTTTGATAAAAATGCATTTTTCTCAGTTTTTTGTCCAAAATGTGAACCCATCTGCATTCAAATGGTGCTAAAACATGAACACATGAAGATAGAATAAAACGTTTTTTTTTTGTTGTTGTTGTTTAAAAGCAGAGGCTTAGTTCCTTATTTTGATATATAATATGTTTTTAGCAGAAAATATTTTGAGGGCCGTCAAATTTAGATGAAAATCATCAAAAATGCTGGCGGTGCCTGGCAGCGTTTTTTAAAAACGTTGGCAGGGAAAGAGTTAATATGTCCAAGCCAAGACTGTAGTAAAATTATCATTTAATTGCTGTTTTTCCTAAATGCATTTAGACTTAAGGACACTTGGGATTGCATTTTCATCATAATACAGCATGATAAGTGTAGAAAAATGCAGTGAGAATTTGAGGATGCATTCTGAGCCAAGGGTGCAGCAAAAGGGTAGCAAAATGCTGATTTAAATGTCTTTTATTTTTCTTAAATGCATGGACACTTACATATAAGACATTTCAGTTGCATTTTCATTTAATACCTCGCTATGAATTTAAAGTCAATGTGGATTTGAAATGCATTTGAAAATGCAACACGCCCCTGACCTGTCAATCGTTAGGTGGGGCTCAGCAA
Source organism: Acrossocheilus fasciatus (assembly GCA_036784905.1). NCBI lineage: Eukaryota > Metazoa > Chordata > Actinopteri > Cypriniformes > Cyprinidae > Acrossocheilus > Acrossocheilus fasciatus. Next base: position 11,490,097 of record CM071959.1, on the reverse strand, counting down.
CAGGATGCACAATAGGTCAATATCCACCGTCAACCAAACGCTTTCCACATTGACTTATTCATTGCGGGGTATTAAATGAAAATGTTATTGAAATGTCTTATATGTAAGTGTCAATGCATTTAAGGAAAATAAAAGACATTTAAATCAGCATTTTGCTACCCTTTTGCTGCACCTTTGGCTCAGAATGCATCCTCAAATTCTCACTGTATTTTGCTACAATTATCATGCGGTATTATGATGAAAATGCAATCCCAAGTGTCCTACCCCTAAGTCTAAATGCATTTAGGAAGAACATGATTTAAATGATGATTTTGCTACAGTTTTTGCTTGGACATGTTAAACACATCTAATCAGTTTGGGTAATAATTTGATTTAATTAACTTAATATTGTGAATAATTAACTTATAAAGTGTTAAAATATGTTTTTAATTTGCATGTTAAAACTAGTGTAGAAAATGGTAAATGTAAATTATATAACTGAATTTTCATTTTACACTAAAATTTGGACATGTATGGCAAAATGTAAATAAAAATACAGAACTACATTGCCATTTTATGTATTGCAATGCATTGCCAGTTTGCATATTTCAAATTGAATTTTGCTTCCCATATGCTTCCATTTTTATTTACCTTTATAGATGTTCAGTACTGACAAAAATGAGTAATTGAGTCGTTTATTCAGTTGACTCTATTGAAGTTGTTGGTGTAGGAAAGATTTAATCAATGTTTGGAGTGGCTTTCTGAATTTACAATATGTTTATAATTTCTTTTTTTTTTTTTAATTGTTATTGGTGATTCCAGATTGCTGTCATTCAAGAACTTATCATTTCCTCCCCCATTGTGGCTGAGCTACACATTCTCTTCTTTTTATTTTAAACATAAAACATCCAGAGGAGATGGCACCTACGTTGGAATTCATACAAATGTAAGGAACATATGTAATGAGACTGTGTATAAAGCATTTTGTTGTGTTGCTGTTTAGTTGAAAATAATCAAAGGGATAGTTCACTCAAAAATGAAAATTCTGTCATTAATTACTCACCCTTATGTCATTCTAAACCTTCGTTCATCCTTGCAACACAAATTACGATATTTTTGATGAAGTCTGAGAGCTTTCTGATCTTCCATAGACAGCAAGGGTCCTTACACGGTCAAGGCACAGAAATGTAGTATAAGGACATCGTTAAAACAGTCTGTCTGCCATCAGTGGTTCAATCTGAACTTTATGAAGTGATGAGAATAAGTTTTGTACGCAAAGAAAATAAAAATAACTTTATTCAACAAGTTGTTATTTAACAAAAACAGCGTATCCGTGTGGTGCGGCTGACACAGAACAGCGTACGCAGTTTGCGTTCAGCGGATATTCTCCAAAATGGTGCTACTGTGACGCAGATGCGACGAATTGTTGAATAATGTCGTTATTTTTATTTTCTTTGTGTACAAAATATTCTCATCACTTCTTAAAGTTCAGATTAAACCACTGATATGCTTTTCATACTTTTCTGGACCAAAATATCTTAAATTGTGTTCTGAAGACGAACATAGCTTTTACAGGTTTGGAACGATATGGGGAAAAGTGATTAATGACAGAATTTTCATTTTGGGGTGGAGTAACCCTTTAAGTATATCATAAAACATTGTTGACAAGATCACATGACGGATACAATTGGAGACCACTGGAAATGCAAGTTTAGCAGTTTATAAACAATGTTTGAACTGGAACTTGATAATTATATCTCAATCTGTTCTGCAAGTTACTCTATACTTAACTTCCATTCATTTAATTTCTTGTCATTTCCAGTCTTCCTGTGAAGAAATCCTGAACGAGGGTCGACGGTTCAGATGAAGGGAACCTATGCTTCCAAGACTTGTGTATGAACAACTTCGAGAATCCATGTACAATTGGAGCTTTTTTTCAAATCTCAACATGAAACTTGGACTGAAAGGAAAAAAAAAAAGTAGTTTCCCCAAGCTGGCACATGGCAAGAGATACTAAAAGCACACAAACACTTGGAGCCCCGCTCTTAATTTAGATTGTATAGTTAGTTCTCTTAGTTTCACATTGAAATGTCAGGCATGAGTGCATGAATCTTTGTTCTTTATTTTCAAATGATGTACAAGAGTTTTTTTTTTTTTTTTTTGCAGTACCATGTCAATTGTAGATGACAGAATTCACATTTTTGATGTGAACTGTCCTTTTAAATAACATTTCACTTGACTATTGACTAGAAGTCTGTAGCAATTGTTATTAATGACAGCCCTGTCTTTGTATTAATTTTTTCCCATATCTGAAAATGTATTGAATCTTGACTGATTCACAGTGAAGTTTATCTTTGTGACCACTATTTGGTGCAACACCAATATTGTACAAGTTGCTGCTCATGTTTTCTTTTTTCTGCCTGGTGCTGTTTAAAACTAAAACACATTGTTAAATTAATTGATGTAATAATATTTTTGTCTTCACCTGTTAAAGGCAAATAAAAGCTACTGAACTCACTTTTAAGAATGTTTACATGAGATAAAATTAAACCATGTTCAATTTGCATATATTGTGCTGGATTTATTTGCTACTAAAGATAGGCCTATGCTATAATTTTTTAGAAATTTCTGCAAAACAGATTGTCCGTTTATGGTACAGAAGAAAATGTAAATCTACAGAATTTTCCTTTTTAATTTTGAAGGAAATGTCCGTAAATTTAACAGAAAATGTCCTGGTAATTTTCTGCCAGTACATAATCCGTTTTTTACGGAATTTTTTTTTTTACAGTGTAGAATTTTAAAAAAATAATAAGAAGAAGAATTAGGCTACAGCATTAGTGACAGTACAGTTTACTCACCATACACAGCCACACTGAAGCTCTTCAATGAGTTTTTTCCACTGATGATGATCAGTAGTTTATAAAGTCCAGTGTGTTCAGATCTGATGTTGTTGATGGTCAGAGATCCAGTTTGATTGTTCAACTGTAGTTTGTCTCTGAATCTCCCGTCATTACTGACAAAAATAAAGTTTATTTGGTCCCTTTTAATGATTTCAGCTATTCGAGTGTTTTGAGGTCCAAACGTCCACAGTATCAGATCATCTCTCTGTACTTTAACATCAGTGTGTAGAGTGACAGAATCTCCCTCCATCACTGACACTGACTTCACTTCATCTGTCACAGCAACAAACACACCTGAAACACATTCAAACAAAGGAAAAATCTTTGTCATAAACAAACAAGGATAAAAGGAACATAGTGGGGTTTAAATTGATATCAAAATTTGAATTTTGTAACGGCACACACACACACGCACGCACGCACACACACACACACACAAGATTATTTTTATAACACTATTTACATATTTGCGTACTTTTCCAGTCAAGACCACCCAATATGAAATGCAATCCGGCTTACCACTTGTGATAAGAATCCATAGACAGACGAAAGCAGCGTTTGAATGCATATTACTCAAAAGATTTCCGAACGATTTCTGATAATTAAAGTCCTCATAGCGCCGAGAAAAACGTGCGTGCAGAACAGCAGCTGCATAAGCAGAACTTCATGCAACACCATACAGAGGAAGTGAAGGAACACGACGCTATAGCACTTATAGCGCGTAGAAAGACTTTATTATTTAAATTATTCGTGAATCCGTTAAGTTACTTGTTCTTAATTTAGAACTACTTCACCATATACTGATTTTGATTACATGTTGGATGAGAAAGTATCTTCACTATCAGTCTTTGTAGATATCACTAACAGTCTGCTATAATCATAACCATATACTCTAATCATTATAATCATACATTGCTAATCTAAATTCAGAGTTTACTGGGGAAAACATTCTTCACACATCCAGTGGACAAATACTGGAAAAGAGGATAATAAACCAAATAAATGTATTTGTATTTTTGGAATGCATAACACCATATATGAACTTCCTGACTCCACCCCCTTAAGGGGGAGTTAGGGGCTTGGGATCTTGCTTGAGACACAGATGCCTAGATGCACTTGTTTATTAAAAAAAAGCAAACAAACAAACACACAAGACCAAAAATATGGCAAATGTTTATTTTATTTGCATAAAAAGTAGACATGAACTGAAAATACAATTAAATTCATTTATTTGCCTCAGTGCCTACCTGAGTTCGCACTTTCTAGAGATTTTTTGACACTTTGGGTTCTGGTACGCCACTATTTCCTGTAGAGCAACGTATACAAATGCATTAATGTATTAAATCTGTGTTCATCAAATGTAACTGTGATGTGTGAATATCATTCATGGGTTATGGAAATATGGAAACAGAACATTCTATAACGCACAGTACTTAAAAAATACAATGTAAACAATTTGTAAATATTTTATAAAAAAAACAGTAAATATTTCAATTATATGCTATGCTATGCTGCTGACACATGATCTAACTATTTTTAATAATACCATAATGTTTGGAGATCTGAGCGTGTAATGAATCTTTAACATCATACATACATTTTGCATGAAGCATGAAGATACTGATACAACTGACCTAAAAATCTTCAATTACCATTCCAGTTGGTTAACACTAAACTCTGCAGGACAGTGGCCCTCCAGGACCGAAGCTGCCCATCCTTAAAGTAGATAGTTTCATCCAAAGTGACCAACAAGTGACGAACATCACAAGCAATTGGTCACAAAGCATACAACTGAATATACCATAATGCAAGGTTTAGTGCAAACCATTAGTAAAAAAGCTATAGAAAAGCAGAAATACAGGAAAGAAAGGACATTTCTAAATAAATAAATAACTACATTTACTAACATTATCTACTTATGTAGAAGTCAAATCAAGTGGCAAAGATGAGTCTGATACTTTAGTAAATTCAATATTTTTTTTTTTTTTTCAGTGCACTGCCCAAATGCACAGACGCAAACCACATACATCCAGTAATAGACAAGTTCTCATATACTGGCTGTGCATTTACCCAAAAACAAAACAAAACCACATTGGTTCAGTACACACGTAGACCTATCGCCTAAATAAACCAGACCACAGCAGATCTCACTCTGACTCAGAGATGTCAGTGTGTCACAGTGCATGAAGACCCTCAGGTTTATTCCACGCACAGGCCTTCTGAAAATCCACAGCAGAAAAAAAAAAAAAAAAAGCAAAATCTTTTCATACATCATGGAAATCATCTGTTTGTCCAGTTTTCTATCGGTATAGAGCTTTAGATGCAGATCAGGGGTGTGGGAACAATTTTAAAATGCGGTGACGCAAATAAGTGGTTCTGGGAAAACTCAAATTCCATCTGAAATATTCAGCCCTGGAGAAAGAACATTGTTGCATCTTCTGTTAAAAAGCTGTAATGTCAGAAATTTGATTACAAAATAAAATAATCTCAAGCAAATCAAGCTTGAGCACAGTTAATTCATGCTAGCAAAATTAAAACAGTGTCATTGGTTTGGTTGAACAAAAAGTACTGTTCACTGGTTTTGATTTAGTTCAAAGACCTCAACCATGCTGGGAAAGCATAGTGAGATTAATGTTGTTTCCACAACATTATTGCTGGACAAATGTCAGAGAACATCACTTACTGGCTGGCCTGGTATTAAAAAAAAAAAAAAAATGTATTTAGCTGTTTTTGAAGGTTATGTCTTATCCATGGAAACTATTTACAGTAAATATAAACCACTGTTTATCTACAGACTGCTTACATCGGCTTCAGATAATAGGAGTGTGGGCATCAGCTGCTTAGCTTTTAGTTTGTGTGTGTGTGTGTGTGTGTGTGTGTGTGTTTCCGTTGACGCTTGATTATTTTAACCCTCTCTAGTTACAAGTCTTGTCATTTTTTTTTTACACTGCCCAGATATACAACAACTTTCAAAACAACATTTTATTTGTGTTTTAACATGATGATAATGCAGATCTCACAGCATCTCTGTCTTTCTTTTTCTCTCTGGTCTTTCCCGTAATGCATTAGCTATCTGATACCATGCAGCTTTTATTTCACTCGGATGACTCAGTAATGCTCTTTAGATGCTCTAGATGGTCAAAGGGCTTGATTACTTCCTGCAAACTGGATCTCTGACAATGATAGTTATCGTTCCTCTTTTTACTTCTCTAAAATACTTTTATGACTGTAACAACTGGAATAAAAAACAGCGCACACTTTGGAAGTCGTTGCATCAAAGAAATGACTTAATTTGCTCTTAATATAACAGATCATACAAGAAATCATTATATAAAATTCTAGTCAAACAAACAGAAAAATCTCCCCCACATTGGCTCTGAGAAATTCATGAACGCCCTCCCTCTATTTCAGTTTCTAAATCTCTTTACCATCTCTCTACAAACCACATCCTGACCACAGTCACGAGAGACAGAATCCCATTATGTCACTAAAAAAATTATATAGAATTCAAATGAGATGCTTACTTTATATAATGTTACATAAAAAATTTACATAAACCTACATAAATAATTTAAACGCAGTCTGATAAACAAACTCATGCACACACTGATGGCATAACGAGAGTGCGCACAGTTCTGCACTCTTTATAGTGAACCACATGTCATTCCTCAGAATACACGGCTAGTTTTGGATGACAGGCTTTTTGTCTGTGATATGCTTAGCCTACAGCATCTACCAGCAGAATGTGATCACATGCGCATGTGCATGTTGCTGGACATCATAGTTAGCAATTTCTTGAAGATAAATAAAGCTTTTCGACTGTGAGTCAAACAGCATGTCTGTTGTTCTGCTGAAAAAAAAAAACAACAACAAAAAAAACTGCTAAAACAAGCCTAAGGTGGTTGGCTGGTCTTAGTAGCTGGTTTAGGTTGACCAGAGCCTGACCAGAGACCAGCCTGACCAGTTAAGGAAATAGCCAAAACCACCCTAAAACCAGCCTGCTGACCAGCTATGACCAGCTAAAATCAAACTGGATGACCAGCTAAAACCAGCCAACCAGTTTAGGCTGGTTTTAGCTGGGTTGTTTTCATCAGGGACTTAAGTCTGCTATTTTGAGCGGAAATATGGCATGCGTGCATATCCTACTACAGTACAGATATAAAGAGCCTTGGAAAGTGTACTTGTTCAGTTCGAAGAGCACTGTAAATTGTACAGGGATTAAGCGTACTTACACCAGTGAATATTACGCAACGGGAACGTAGTTTTCAAATCGGTGCAAAATGGAAACATACGGAAGCCCACAGAGACCACGCAGTTTTAAGACTACTACACACTGCACAATTTTAACAGTCCTATCCACCATATTCCTAAACTCAGAAGTAAGCCTATGGGCGAGACTTCCGGTTCATTAGGCACTATAGGGAAATAACGAGAAGAACGTGCAGTAAACGGTAAAACTGCTCGCATTACAAACCAGTGTGTTCATAATTAAGATAATACACTAAAACAGGGATCCTCAAATCTGGCCCTCCAGGGAAAAAATTGAGGAACCCTGCACTAAAATACTATGGTAAGACGCACCAATTTGCGGTATCAAGCAGCAATATGAACAGTTTTTTACAGCTAAAAATAGCTGGAAGCAAATGAGACCAGAAGCAAGACCCATAAAATCTTTTGGACCCACTCCCATTTTTCCTGAAGAATAAGGTGGATAAGATCATTATAAGTCATACTCTGCAACATGGATCTAATAGACTGTGCGATGATGACACCTGACTCGTAGGCTACTATAGCAGGTTATAGTAGGTTAAAGTGTTACTATAGCAGGGGTGCCCGACCCCGTTCCTGGAGATCTACGACTTAGTTCACACTGCAGGTCTTAATGCTCAGATCGGATTTTTTGCTGAAATTCGTTTTTTTTTTTGCGCTGTTGTTCACATTGTCAATTAAATGCGACTGCCATCAGTCTCATGAAAGTGACACGCACGCGCAGAAGAAGACGTGATGTCAGACACAGTGCACTGTGTTTGCGAAAATAAAAATGGATGCTGCTCGTGTTAGCATGTGTTTAGCAATTTTTAAGTTAACGTGCAATTGGAGCCTAAATAACAAAGTGATAAGAAGAAGAATATTAAGAAGAAGGAGAGCATGATTTCCTCCAGTGCAGAATTGTGACATCTGTCGCACTTCATTGACATAAAAATCGCATGAAATGAGACATGGCTGTTCAGATAGAAGTCGCATTGCAAAACATCGGATATGTATCCGATTTAGGACCACATATGAAAGTGGCCTGGGCCTGATTTTAAAAAAATCGTTGGATTTGTGCTGTTCAGACTGTCATAAGAAAATCAGATATGGGTCACATTTGGGCAAAAAGTCGGATTTGGGCCACTTTAGCCTGCAGTGTGAACCTAGTCTAATTAGGATCTGAAGGAGCAGTTGATAATTACACACAAGGTGTGTTTGATCAGGGTTGGAACTGAACTCTGCAGGAAGGTAGATCTCCAGGAACAGGGTTGGGAACCCCTGCTATAGAATAATAAAATGTCATTAGCATGCGCTAGTGGTAAACAAAAATAGCATGATAAAGCAGTTTGGAAGTTGTACTTTTTTTGTTTGCTGAAAAAAGAGGAAGCTGTGAAAGAGGAAGTTAAAAGAGTTTGAGATAAGCAGCTTTAAGTTTAAGCACCATGTCATGATGATGAACACGACATTTCATGTCGCATTTTTATTGGCTGGCCAGTAAACGTGGGTCGTAGCAGCAAACACACTATGCGATGATCATGCTGAATTTCTGACACTGTCAGAAAATGATCGCAGGCTCTCTTTGGTCGCAAGACCATGACAACGGTCGTCTTTGAACCTCTCTTATTCTACGGCATGACCGTTTAGCAGCCACAATCACAGAAACAATTGTTTCACAATGGCAATCTTTCATCTGGAACACCTGAAAATCGTGTAGTGCTTTACAGGCTTTACATCATGACTTATGATCACAACAGTTATCTTGACAAAAATATTTAGTTATTTAACAGTGAGTGCATACGTTATAGAAATTCATCTACCGTTTTTTCCAGGCTCACTTTTGTCTGCTTGATGACACCCCTGCAGATCTTTTCCATCATTTTCTGCAATAGGAAACCATGTTCTAAAGCCATACATTTCTGTATTATCCTCCCACGGGCTTGTGTTGGCCTATCATTTCTGTTAAATTAATCCTTCTATAAGAAACTTAATAGTTTATCTCATGCTGTTTGCCTTGAATCATCCTCCTTGTATTTGTTCCCACAGGGCAAAGCATCAGATCTGATATGTTCACACCTGGAGGTCATTTACACTAGATTTAATTCACCTATAAATACATCAGACTCCATCTGGTCTGCGCTCATGACAATGAACACAAAGAGAATGCGTGAGGGGAGGGTTTTTCCCATCATTACTCGGCTTACGTCCTACAAAGAGCAGCTGTCGGATGACTCAATGGAACATTTCATATGAGGGTTCAATGGTGAGAAGACAAAAAGGATATTTAGAAACTTCGTTATATATTAGACAAATCACACATTTCATTTTGAGCTCGTTTTCAGTAGGTTTAGTGAAACTAGAAAACTAAATTGTAATTATTTTCCAAACAATGTTCTTGTACAGGTCATCTTACACTGATTAATGTTTATCTTGATGTTCTTCTCTCTACTTTAACTGTACATTCAGATAATAACAACTGCAGAAATCTACAGAAGTCCACCATCAAACATCCACGAATCATCTGCACACCTTTGAATCCTTCAGTATTCTATCGAGATGTTCAGTTAATCATAAACTGAGTTTCACTGTGCTGTGTGTCGGTAGTTCACAGCTGTCTCTGTTCTGTCCACATATCTATATGAAAGAAACATTCATAAACATAATTAAAATCTGAGTTGACAGGAAGTAGATGAGAACAGACCTTAAGTTATCCCTGAAACTGTAAAATTAATAAAGTAATATTTAAAGTAAAATCAGTCACAATCAGATAAAATGTTTACTGACCTCTGGCAGATCTTCCTTCTGAAGGCAGTAGATAATCTGCGTGTATTCTGACATGCTCTGCTGTTCTATGTTTGTCAGATCTACAGACATAGACACGTGAGTATATCCTGATTTATTTTTTTGCATGTTTTTCACACTTTAATGTTTCAGATCATCAAACAAATTTAAATATTAATCAAAGATAGTAAACACAATATGCAGTTTTTGAATTAAGTTTTTTATTATGAAGGGAAAACAAAATCCAAACCCACATGGCCCTGTGTGAAAAAGTGCTTGCCCCCTAAACCTAATAACTGGTTGTGCCACCCTTTGCAGCAAAAACTGCAATCAAGTGTTTATGATAATTGGCAATGAGTCTTTCACATCACTGTGGAGAAATTTTGGCCCACTCTTCTTTTCAGAATTGTTTTAATTCAGCCACATTGGAGGGTTTTCAAGCATGAATGGACTGTTTAAGGTCATCCCACAGCATTTCAGTTGGATTTAAGTCCAGACTTTGATTTGGCCACTCCAAAACCTTAATTTGTTTTTTCTTGAGACATTCAGAGGTGGACTTGCTGCTGTGTTTGGGATCATTGACCTGCTGCATAAGCTTGGGGATAATATCTCAAGATATTTTTTGGCAAATGTGAGACGAACCTTTGTGTTCTTTTTGGTCAGCAATGGCTTTTGCCTTGGAAGTCTCCCATGGATGCTGTTTTTGCCCAGTCTCTTTCTTATTGTTGAATCATGAACACCAACCTTAATTGAGGCAAGTGAGGCCTGCAGCAGGGGCAGATCTACCGGGGTGGCACGGGGTGGCCTGCCACCCCATAATTAATCACAGAATAAAATCTAAATGTAAGCAGTGCTTCATGTGCTACTTTTCAGCCGCGGCGATGATAGCGCGCGATGGTGGATGATGGTTGCATGTAGCGCGCCCAGCGTAGTCGGCTTCATTAACAAATAACTCTTATGAAACGGTTCTTTTGAGTCGAAAACACAAAGCGCAGCTCATAACGAATTGTTTTTACATTTGTTTGTGAATCAGATACTGATTCTAGGTTTATTCAGAAGTCCTCTGAGAAATCTAATCCCGTCTGAGATTCATCCCGTAATTGTTTGGTAATCTGATTCTCCGACCGCTCGCTCCACTTTCATCATGGATATAGAGGTCTTTCTGCCATATCGGACGAAACAATAACATGAAATCAATAAGAAGATGCTGATCACGAAAACTAATAGCAGAGTTAGGTAAGAATCTTGTATTGTAGTTTTCTCGATTGTTAACATAATAACTGATTTTAGTTGGTCCATTTTCCCAAACCATTAATTCAGTTCTCAAAACAAAGACACATTTCTCAAAAAGTTTAACAATGACTAAGTTAAACATTAGGCAGCAAAACTGATGACACCAATCAGAATCTCTGCATCCTAACAACGGAGAGAGGAGAGAGCATTCAGTATAATTACAGTACAGTACATTAGATGATGGAAATTTCCATATTCTATATGTACAGTAAACTGTAGCACATGTTGTACACCTTCAAACGTGTGACTGTCAAATTTTATTTGTAATCATTTTTTATGTGTAGCTACTGCATGTTTGCAGAACTGAGAAATGACTGCCTAGAGATATATAGTCTTGTGTCAGGAAACCGCTGTATACTGTAATAAAATTTGAACAAAATGTGCAGAGGATGCTGAATTTACTTTTTTTTTTTCTTTTTCTTTTTCTTTTTTTTTACTGTACTGTAGGCCTATGTGGTGCAAACCAAGTTCATATACAATTCTTTGGTATTTTAACTTTTCTAGTGTTTTTCATCTACTGCAATATTACTTTACAGTAGTGAAATGAAAATTATCTGTTCCCCAAAGTTCATTGCTGAATTATTATTATTATCTGTAATTTAATTTACGTTGTATACTGTAACAGACATTGAGCTGCAATAATAATTCCTGAATCCTAAGAGTTTTTTAAGTGTTATTGATCTCATGAGTGTTCACTGGGCAGGAAAGTCATCTGTGTATTTGAATTGTGTGTAAGTATGTAAGAATACCAGTAATAACTAGATTGAAAAGTTTGAATGACACATTTATGCTGGCTTGTCTTAGTCTTGTTTAAGAACCATAAATAGTTTGGTCAGTTAGATGTTCTAGATGTTTGCTAAAGTGTTTCTAGATGGTTGCTAGGATATTCTGGGTAGTTGCTAGGCTCTTGCAGTTGCTGGGGTGGTGCTAGACTATTGGTAGTGTGTTCTGGGTGATTGCAGACATTCCCTCCTCTGGTAATAACGGAAAATCAAACATTGTTTTCAAAACTGATCCAGTTTCAATGCTTTCATATTATTGTATTTCTTTCTAATGTTAGGAAATTCAAAAATGTTACTCTTAAACTTGCACTAAAACATGATTTATACCATCTAAGTAGCCTATGTAATATTAATAGAACCACATGTCTTCTTTAATGATACAAGTTCAGAAACATTTATAACCTGCTGAAGTTTTTTATATTGTGTATTGACTTGGTGCCATGATGGATATTGAATTTTTTTTCTATTTATTTTTCATTTTAAACATTATAGATGATTAATTAATGGTAATGCAATATTTGTGAACAACTGTGCATGTCAGACAATCAATCCCCAAAAACTATGGATGGGAGCTTGCTTTGGTGTTGCCACCCCTCATAGACCCCATGCCAGCCCTTTTCGACCCTAAAAGTTATTTTCTAGATCCGCCCCTGGCCTGCAGTTCTTTAGATGTTGTTCTGGGTTCTTTTATTACCTCCTGGATGAGTCATCTTTGTGCTCTTGGAGTAATTTTTCTCCATTTGTGGATAATGGCTCTGACCATGTGTAACGGAGCCAACAAGAGGAGAGACATGCGGATCCATGTGCAAGCTTTATTACAAAGGCGTGGTCAGGAAACAAGCAAGGGTCAAACAGTGGCAAACAGGTAGGCAAGGCAAAGAGTTATCCAAAACGGGCATGAGTCAGGCAACAGCGAACAATATCCAAAGGGGCTTAACAAGAGAGGTAAATCCAAAAACGTAAGCAGTAGTCCAGGCAGGGGAAAACACAATCCGAAACAGGCAAGGCAAGGCAAACTATAAAAGGCTCTGTAGGGTAGCTAAAGCTAGGGCAGCAATAAGTGCATAAAATACTCGGCAGTGAGGGAGAGAAAGTCCATGGCTTAAGTAAGGCTTGCAAATAGGAATCAGCTGTGTGTGATCAGTGCAATCAGCTGTGTGCGTGTCGTCAGTGCAATGGATGATGGGAACTGTAGTCCGGAGGTGACGTGCAAGAGTCACTGTGGTGAGTGAGTGACCTCTGGTGGTGAGTGAATGGAAGTTCAGCGACCGGATTCATGACACCATGGTTTGCCGGAGTCCCAAAGCCTTAGAAATGGCTTTATATGCTTCACTTTGTCAGACAGGTTCTATTTAAGTGATTTCTTGATTCAACAGGTCTGGCAGTAATCAGGCCTGGGTTTGGCTAGTGAAATTCAACTCGGCTTTCTAAAATAATATGGTTAATCACAGTTCTTTCATGATTTAACAGGAGGGGGCAATTAATTTTTCACGTAGGGCCAGGTAGGTTTGGACAGCTTTTTTCCCTTAATAAATGAAATCATCATTTAAAAACTGCATGTTGTGTTTACTTGCGTTATCTTTGATTAATATTTACATTTGTTTGATGATCTGAAACATTAAAGTGTGACAAACATGCAAAAAGTTTAAAAATCAAGAAGGGGCCAACACTTTTTCACACCACTGTATACATATTTAATATCAGTATGTTCTGTAGTTTTCTGCCATCTAGTGGAATATGATGGAGAAACACTGCAAAAAATAATTTTCTTAGAATTTTTATCTTGTCTTTTAGTACAAATATCTAAACATTTTTTAATCAAGGTGCATTTACTCGAGAAGCAAAATGACTTAAGATATTATGTCAGGTTTTATATATATTGTAATGGAAAACAAGACAAAATGAATAAATTCTTCAGTAATAAGCTTTGTCAGTTACTTGCCTTTTTGTTGTGCTCGACACAGTTTCCTGCAGCAGCAGTACATCAGCATAACAGCAGACATGAACACCAACAGCCACACACTGACTATTATCATCAGATTCAAATATGACTGCTGGGTCTGTGCTGTAATGAACATGGAGAGAAAAACTTTCTGTTCTGAATTCAGCCAAAATAATATTAAGTGTCAGTCTTGCAAAGAGCAACAGATCAGTAATATCACTGACCTGCACACGTGTGACAGAGTTGACTGATGTCCAGATGTTGAGTCTGGTTTCTGATGGGATTGTTGATCACACAGCTGTAGGTGTTTTTCTCCTGATATTCCACCTCCAGAGGAAGAGAGAGACTGATGCTGAGATCAGACACACTGATGCTAGACAATAAACTGTGTCCTTTAAACCAGGAGAGAGTCACATGACTCACATTCACCACCGAACACAGCAGTGAACATCTGGACACGGATGAATCTGATGATGATGGGGAACAGTTTAAAGAGTTACTGGTGATGTCAGGAGTGGGAAGAGGAGCTGGAAAACATGAAAGACCAAGTATGTATTAAAACAAACTATAATAAAATTAACATGACACAGATGTTTTCTTGCAAGGCTAATAAAAAAGAAACCAACATTTTAAATGCAAGGCTGAGAAAGAGATGAATACTTGTAAATCTATTCTAAAACTATGATTGATCATTTGAGCAGCTATTTCATATGTTATTTTAACATTTAGTAGGTAATTTCAGTTGTATTTTGGGCATCATATATCATTTACAGCATTGTGAGTTCAAACTAGAATTAAAAATTAATGAACAATTCTAGCATAAGTGGCAGTACAGTTCACTCACCATACACAGTAACACTGAAGCTCTTCAATGAGGTTTTTCCACTGATGATGACAGTCAGTTTATAAAGTCCAGTGTGTTCAGATCTGATGTTGTTGATGGTCAGAGATCCAGTTTGATTGTTCAACTGTAGTTTGTCTCTGAATCGCCCAGCATTACTGACAAAAATAAAGTGTATTTGGTCCCTTTTAATCATTTCAGCTATTCGAGTGTTTTGAGGTCCAAACGTCCACAGTATCTGATCATCTCTCTGTACTTTAACATCAGTGTGTAAAGTGACAGAATCTCCCTCCATCACTGACACTGACTTCATTTCATCTGTCACAGCAACAAACACACCTGAAACACATTTTTTATTTTATATTTTTCAGAAAAATTAATAGTCAGGCATGAAGTGAACTAATCATATGCCACATTTAACTTATCTGAACAAGCCAAACAAATAAAAATGTCAAGCCTAGTTTTATATACATATGAATTCTAATCTGAATTCAGTAAAAAGGAAAATCACTTACAGTTTGTGACAAACACAAATAGACAGAAAACAGCAGGATTTGACATCATATTCTTTCAAATGTGTCTGAAACGATGAACAACAGAGATTCAAGAAATAATCTGTTTTCTTCAGATGACTTGAGGAGTCCTGAATGCATGAACACACTTCTCATAAATACAGCGTTTGAGTCCAGACCCCATAAACTCAGTCTAAAAAAAGCAGACCACAACAGATCTCAAACAGAGCTGCTAGTGTGTCAGAGAGTATGAGCCGCAAGCAAACTGATAACAGATTCCCTAAACTGTTTTGCAAGCAGGAGAGTATATACATTTTCTGACTTTTGTTTTCAGAGGTTTTATTTCTCTTACTACAATATTACATATATTATTTTAATATTCATTAATATCTCACTTAATGCTTCCTCATATCTCACTTACAAACCACATCCTGTGAAACCAACAGAGTGTTTACCACATTAACAGAGAAACATAGTCCAATCACATGACTCAAAATAATGCCTGATTCTGATATTATAGGCCTATATATAAAAGATAATTAAAATGTCATGTATTTGGGCATTACTGTGGCATAAGAAAAAACATGAATCAGTAGAGAGAGCATGTTTTAGTGTGTTTATTTTTCAGCAAATACAAAACACTTCCTACAGCCACTGAAATTACACCACAACAACACACAAAAAATGGCAAGACATTCTTGTAATGCTTCGGCACAAATGATAAAACCTATTCATATCAAACAGTTTCAGTGAATATTTTCAATGCTCAATACTTTCAACAAATAAAAAAAAAGATCAACCCTAATTAGTGGGCGACCAGTCTCAGTCCACTTCTTACTGAATGCTACTAAGATCAAACTTGTTTGCAGTTGCTTGGTAATTATTATGCTGCAACGTTTAACGCAGTGTGTAAATTCATAGAGTTTACACCAAACATATGACACATCAATAATCAAAACAATCGAAGATTACCATCTTTAACTGACTGTACTTACACCGGTAGGCAGCAATATATGTAAATGACATGTTTTAATGATATTAGCTTTAGCACAGTTTTTATTTCTTTCAGCTGGGTTGTTCAACTGTCTTCTTCAGAATACACAGATAATTCAGTTCTTAAGGCTGTCGGTAGATAAAGATATGCATTTTGTCACACAGATGGTGTAGTTGCGATTATCAACCAGCAGGGGCCGACTTGATCATGCTACATGTAAAACTCACAAATAGTCAGTACAGTAGATAGAGCAGGGTTACCCAAACTCAGTCCTGGAGGGCCGGTGTCCTGCAGAGTTTAGTCCAACTTGCCTCAACACACCTGCGGGAAGTTTCTAGTACGCCTGGTAAGAGCTTGATTAGCTGGTTCAGGTGTGTTTAATTGAGATTGCAGGCACCCGCCCCTCAGGATTAAGTTTGGGCGTCCATGAGATAGAGTCTTAATGATCTAATAACACTGTATATATTTGTACTCATTATGTAGCTCATGCTGTTCTTTTTCTGATCCTTCTTCTGATATATTTTTCTTGTTTATCATGACTCTTGGTTCATAATCAGAACTAGGATAGTAATCATGTGGATGGGTGTGAAAATAATACTGAACGCAAACCACCTAAATTCCAGTCTAGACACGATTATACTGTGTAAGGTATGAAGCTGTGCAGCTGCAGACAAGATTGAGATCAAAAATCAACGGAGCGTCTCATGAACTTGTCTGCGGTGAAAACTGTAGACTTCTGGTCTTTCTTTCTTAATAAAGATCAAATTATTTTCATCAAGTACTTGTATGATGAAATACACTCATTTGTAGTAAACAATACGACAATCATTGGATTTATAGTTTAACTTTGAGACTTGAAGCTTTGTTACGTACAGACATACGTCCCAACATGCTCTGCCCTGTAATAAGACGAGCTGTATAATACAGTCTGAATGATCATCATCTGAAAGCCACCTCTGAATATTCTGTCTGATCCTGTCCATTAGTCTCCTGTAAGAAAACAGACAAGCATCAGGAAGAGACAGTAAAACAGTGCTGATACAGCACAAAGATTTAGAAAAATAAAGTAGCACAAAATAATACATTCCATACACAGAGAAAAGGAATACCATGAGAAGACCAAATCCCACAAAAAAAGGGAATGAAAAGCCAAAAGCATATTAAACTAACAGCAGATCGTGAGGGTGATCATTTGAGATCTTGAATCCTTTAAATAAGATAAAATGCATTTAACTTTTTAGGGCTGATTTTATTACATAAAAAAAAAACAAGAACCAGCACAATAAGAAAAAGCCTAAATTATTCCCGCTGCAGCTTCATTTGTATAAATGTGCAGAAAATAACAACCTTACCGTATCCTGAGCTCTGTTTGTAATAAATATTGCATCGGTATAATCCACCTCTTCCACAGTAGTCCGAGCTGTTTAGTAAAATTACATTTACAACATAAAAAAAAACTATAACTGCATAAAATGATTATTTTTCTATTGAATATATGGGTAATACTTGCTTTCTTGTACTGCTTTTTTGTGGCTCCTGCGGCGACGGAATATCCACACAGATAAAACTGAGATCACTAGCAGCAGCAGCAGCAGCAGAAATACAGCAGCAATTATACCTTTGACAGGCACATCTGCGATGAATAATGCAAAATCAGTCATTACTGTACATTAATCTCACCAGACTTCAATCAAGATGAAATAAAAGTAGATCAACGATTTATTAATCTATCAGTTATGTACTTAACTGGAGAAAAATATTTATTTTATTTCCTGTATTAAAGACATTTTTAATTTACATTTTATCATGTTTTTTTATCATTTATAGATATATAATACAGATTACAACAGTAAAGTGTAGTTTATGTGCTAAGATACAACACAGGCACAAATATGTGACAATGTGAGTTTTTTTATGAATCATTTAGAGATAAACCGGCGCAACAGTATTAACAGACATAGTTTGGTGAAAACCCCCCACTGCTGACGTACCTGAGCATGGCCGACAGAAATCGGTGATGTTGAGATGTTTAGTCTGGTTGGTGAATGAATAAGCCACAACACAGCTGTATGAATCATCCAGACACTCGATCTCCAGAGGAAGAGAGAGACTGATGCTGAGATCAGACACACTGATGCTGGACATTAAACTGTGTCCTTTGAACCAGGAGAGAGTCACATGACTCACATTCATCACTGAACACAGCAGTGAACAATTCTGCTCTGATGATCTGTCTGATACTGAAGGGTTTTGAGTTGAATCGCTGATGACTGGAACAGTCAGAAGAGCTAAGAAATATGAAGAAAAGATAAATATTTAAAAAAATAATCAATTATTGAAAGAGATGTGTGTAAAGATCCTTAATCATAGATCTAAAAATAATTCATTTCCAGCCCAGAATCAGATTTATTTTGACATTTTTACCTTTATTATGACAGGAGAGCGGATAGCATACCGAAAATCCCTTTCGGTATGATTTATTTAGTTTACTCACCATAGACAGCAAGATTGAAGCTCTTGTGTTTGACGTCTCCACTGATGATCTGTAGTTTATAAAGTCCAGAGTGTAATTTGTTGATGTTTGTGATGGTCAGAGATCCTGTCTGCTCATCTATCTGTAGTTTGTCTCTGAATCTCTCATTATTCTCTTTATAATCATATATAGAGATGGTCCGTTTATAGATTTCAGCGATACGAGTCTCTGAATTTTTGAGTTTAAACATCCACAGTATCTGATCATCTCCCTGTATTTCAGTAACATCAGTGTTTAAAGTGACAGAATCTCCCTCCATCACTGATATCATCTCATATGTTTCATCTGTATAAACTCCAGACACACCTGAAACAAAACCGTCAACAACAACAAATTAAAGATTATCATCTTAGATATCTTTCAGAGTTTATTTTAAAAAGGACTAAATTCCATTATCATTTCTTAAACATAAACATTTTTGGTTACACTATATTTTACAGCATGTGTCAGTATACTTGTTCAAGAACGTACCGAGTAGTTTACGGTAGCTAAGATTAAGTTAGCTTTAGGGGTGGGTTCGGGATTAGTAGCTACTATTATCCAGTTATTGTAATTGCCATAATATGTAGTATGTACACAGGGAAAAGGACTGTAAAATTAAGTTCTGGCAAATTTTTAGTACATTAAAATACATCAGTTAATAAAATACATCAAACCTATTGAGCATCCTCACATTTAGGGCTGCAACTCTGATCTCACAAGTGTGGGGTTAAACAACAAACTTTTTAAAGGAAATTCGGCAGAATAAAATAATTTATTACATTACTTATCTTAAGTAAGCAAAATATGTTCATATTAATCCAACAGTTTTGTAGAAAAATGTGTGAATGTTCTCAATTTGTCAGTTATGTAAGGGTTGAAGGGATAATCAACACAAATAGCGTCGGGCGGTTCTTCGCCTCCACGTCCTGCATTCAAACAGTTTAATGCACAGCTAGCCGTTGATTATCCCGTTTATGCCATGATCATTTCCCAGCATTCACATATTAAAGATGTTAACAATATTTGTGCTGCAATAGCCTATTTGACCGAACGATAAAAATGACGGTTATTTTCGTCTGTATTACTATCAACTGTAACTGTATGTTACTATGGTTACCAATGTTTATAGGAAGCGCATTAATATGGAGTGTGATTAAACTGACCTGGAACTACCTTAGTGCAGTTAAACGAACGTAATATAGCCTATAACAAAATGTGTATAAAAAGTAAACGTCTTTCTCCCAGTTTTTTCTGATGGTTCAGAGTTTTTATTGCAAGAACAAATAAACACAATAGAACAAATACAAATTAAATAGTCTAAACACAGCTTTATTAGAATTTTGTTTTAATTTATTTATTTTTTTCTAACAGTAGTATTCAGGAACCATATGCACATACGAATCCTTGTTAATCAGTCACGTAAAATGTGAATCAGTCAAGATCAGCTTTATGGCTGTGATAAACTTTCGTGACAAGTCAAGCAGTTGATTCAACTTTCACGGTTGATTATTTCACACTTACGATTTACTTTCGATGAATTTGAGCTCTTTTCCAAAGTCAATTCCATTATATTTTGTTTGGTTCATTAAAGTTACCATTGTCACAATACGCATTTTCCACATCAATAGCCTAAGCAATGCGACAGATCCAGTCAAGTAGCCCATATCAGAACAACCGATGTAGAAATACTGATTAAACTTGGTGTGCCCATTAATGTGAAGCGCATGCACGACTACACGAACTGAAGCCGTAGAAAACAAATATAGCTATAACTTACCATCTAAAATCCATAAGCAAAAACAGACAAACGTGCAAGACATATCCCTTAACAGCTCAAAACATAAAACGCACATCCGTGTGACTGCATCCAGGTGCTACGTTCAAAAAACAACAAAAACACACACATCCTTTTACGTTTCCAGACTTGCAGTTATGGGAGTGGTTGATCATTGATCTTGTCTGTCACCAACCGAATAAAAATGAGAATATTAACTGAACACAAACATTGCGCGAAAATAAGCTATTGTAACGTACTGAATGAGTATGCTATGTAAGGTGTAACTGTTGCCTGTGCATGTGTGTGATGTTCTTCGGACATAGAAAGCACGCGGTAAGGAGAACAATACCCCCTGATAGGAACAATGTAGTAAACAAGTTTAAAAGTAAATAAGTGAAATTATTACATTCCTGTTCAAAGTGTTGCTGTTATGACATATCTTAAATTAAAATATGTGCAATTAAATATAATATAGTATAATAATAATAATAATAATAATAATAATAAAATATAATACATTTTTGGACGCAACCCATGGGAGGACATTCATCTGAAAGATAAAATTATTAATTCCATAACTTATACACTGGCACATGAATATTTACATATTTAACTGGACATCTTTTAATTGAAGATATGTCATAACAACAACATTTTGAACTGAAATGTAACGATTTCACTCAACACTGGTTTTAATGAAAGTACACCTAATTCATGGAAATATTAAATAATAACCCCATTAATTACAGTAGATATTAAATTTAAAAATAACAACACTAGTAACAACATGCCACGTCGGTCAATCTGTGCTAGTTCTGGGTGGGTCATCTTACCCCAAGGGTCTAATTTTATTCTTTTACTTAAAAAAAAAAAAAAAAAAAAAAAAAAGTCACACCAACAAAGTTAACCTACCATACACTTGTATGTAAAGTAGCACAAAATACTTTCATCTTCATCATCATCATGTCTTTGTTTATTTTGTGAGAAAATGTGATGAGCAAAACAAGCACTATTTTTTTTAATCGCCTTTAGTTTTTCAAACACAAGGACATACACCTTTCTCACACAACTAAATTTTTACCCTTGCAAAGTAGTTTACAGTAAACCACTGTTTCCTGTAGCTCAGCATCTCTTCTATTCTTTGATCAGATATAGCCTATAACCGAGGATGTCTAGAAATCAATCAATTATGTAAATGAAGAAACAGGTATAAGGTCCCAATGATCCAGATGACAGATATAGTGTAAACTACTTCTGTTAATACTTAAAAAGTTTTTGTTGACAGAATTCTTACTTCTGACTTTCTTCAGGTTAATTCCAGCAGATATTTGGCCTCAGGTTTTGCTAAGGACAAATTAAGATATTTTAGTTAATTCCAGATGAAGGATGAAGATCCTGAACTGCAAAACAGTTTTTGCATAAATATTGAGGTATTTATATTATAAACATAATTATGCAGTAAGATTGTTTACACTGATGGCACAAGCTGGCCTTCAGCTAAACCCACCAAACCATCCACCCACACACTCAATGCATGTAAGCCCCCCATAATGTTACATGACTGTGTTTTGAGTTTCTGTTTTGACCTAGTTTTTGCCTGTGTCTTGTTAAGTTCATCATTATCACCTGTTGTTTCATTAATTATCCAATTAGTGCCTGTGTTCTTAAGTCCTGAGTTCTCCCCATTCATTTGCCAGTTCTAGTTTGTATTATGTGTTATGCTACTCATCGCTCCTGGAATTCATCTGTTTGTTCTGTGGATTATTATTAAAAAGACTATTGTTTGGAATACTCCTTCATCGTGCGCTTTATTAGCATAGCACCCGTAACACATACATTCTAGGAAAAAAAAAAAAAGGTTGTACCATAAGCTGTCACTGGCGCGGTACCTTTTCAGAAGGTACAAATATGTACCATTAAGGTATGTACACTTTATCTACCAATATGTACCTTTAAAGTATTTCTATGCACCCTAGCTTTAGACCAATGGCCTTAGAAATGAACACCGAACATCTCACTTAGATTCAGCACTGAGCTGGAAAGTGTGTCACAGAGCATGAAGAACCTAGTGTTTATTCTGCTTTCTGCAAACAAACAAATATACATTAAATATGTACCATGCATAAGAATTAGAATAATTAATTTTAAAGGTAATGCATTTAACAGTGATTTGCATTTTGATTTGCAATTATATTTGTGATGTTACATTCTGTTTTTGTTTACACAAAGAAAGTCGTCTGTGTTCAAAACAATAGTGGCCCACTTGACTTTCATTGCATGGACAAAAACATTTATGAAAATATCTTCACAGGGGAAAGAAGGTCATACAGGTTTATAAGAGCATGATGGTGAGTAAACGATAACAGAATGTCCATTTTTGGGTGAACTATCCCTTTAAGAGAATGGAAACTTGGTGTGTGTTATGTGGCTTCACATTTCCTTCATCTGTCACGTACAAACCACATCCTCTGAACTTGTCACGAAAAACCAAGAAAAACTGAGAGAAATCATAATCCAATCACACAACGGGACATTGTCAGAAAGCACTGAAATCAAATTATACTTTCTTTTTTTTTTTTGCAAAACAATTCAAATTATTATTTTTTAAAATGATTTTACATTACACAATGTACCCAATGTGTCACACAAATGAACCAATTTTAAAATATATACATTTAAAGGTAAATTTAATAATCACATGGACATGACTGAACAGCCTCCACTGAACTTTGACCTTCAAAAATGTTTTGCATTGTAAGTTTTTAAACACTGTTTGTTTGTATTAAATAATTGTATTTGTAATATTTTTTATTTATTTATTTATTTTGCACATTTGCTAGACTTTGCACCAATGCATATCCTAGGGGGAAAAAGAAAGAAAGAAAAAGAATGAAAATGTATAAATAGCAAAATTTATAGAGCAGATGCACTCAAGGTGAAGGAGGACACCTGGGTTTTCTGGCATTTGACGTTCAGTAGTTGCACAGCACTTTCACTTCCTTTGTTATAAAATAAAACTCCCATTGAGGTCAACTGAACAAAGATTTTGGCGTCTGCAGTTTTCAAGGTGATTAAGATAAAGCACCCACCTGCTTATAAACAGGAGCATGTGTGTTTGTGTGTGAGGTGCTGGGTGTTTTCCATACACTCTGAAAAAAAGGTACAAAAGCTGTCATTGGGGCAGTACCATTTCAAAAGGTACACCTCTTTACCTTATTTACCCTTTAAGGTACATATTATTAACTAAAGTGTACATAATAGTACCTAAATGGTACATAATACTTATTTGAAAACGCAACGCCCCAGTGACTGATTTTGAACCTTTTTTTCTGAGAGTGCAGAACATTTGCTGCAAAGAAAGAGCATCAAGTTCAAAGGTTTTTGTGAAAGGTAAAAATACGTCCAAATTACATTCATATACAAATAAGCTTCAGCTCAAAGAAAACATGTATCTATGTCTTGGAATGCGGTTGTGATATTTGCACAAAGTCAGCTGAACATAAAATCAGTTATGCAAATTGTGCTATCATAATTTCTAATTTACATTTCTCAGGCTGATAACAAAACAAAATAGATTTATGTGGAATTTGAAGCAGTTGAATCCGCTTCAACTGAAACTATGCAAATTCTTATAACCTAGAGAGTAATTGTTGTTTTGTTTTAATTGATATTTGGTTAAATGCCTGAAATAAGGTTAAGCTGAGCTATTTTTTTTTTTTTTTTTAATGTTTTATTCCACGACATAACAATAAACAAGTGTTCAAATTGGACTAAAACCAGGGGAACCAGGGTGATGCTTACTTCTGGTTTGGCCAAAACACGTCTCTACAAACAAGAAAAAGGAACTCTACCTTGATGACCATGTGATAGGAAGTGACCAACAAAAACACATTTAATGCTACCTAGACCTCAAAGGGGAAGAAAAGCTTTATTTACACAATCAATTCATTTATGTTTCTCTTTAATGTGCTTTATATTCAAATAAGAGCTTAATTTATCAGAGTTTAATTTGTTCATAGTTTTCTAAACTTTTATCTTACTATGTTATATTGATTAGCAGAAGTAATGCATATGAGGTTAGAGTACAAAACATTGCCCCCTGGTGTCTCTTCATGTCTTGTCTTACTGAGCTCTTCCAGATGTGATATCATAAAGCACTACTGCAACAGTAGCCACGCCCACCACAGCAGAGATGACCAATCGGATCACAGCTTCAGTAGAACCACAAAACTGAACAGAGTCTGAAACAGAAGAACAAGGAAACATTAGTGCACTTTGATTCGTTCAGGTCTGTAAAGTGTGTTTGCTGCTGATATACCTGCACATGACTGAAAGAGATCTGTCCTTTCAATGCAACTTCATCCAAATGCTATGAACTGCACATTTAGAAAGAAAATGTGTTGAAAATGTTGCTGCTGACCTGAACATGGCTGACAGAGATCAGTGATGTTGAGGTGTGTAGTCCGGTTGGCGAATGAATAAGCTACAACACAGCTGTAGGTGTTGTTATCCTGATATTCCACCTCCAGAGGAAGAGAGAGACTGATGCTGAGATCAGACACACTGATACTAGACAATAAACTGTTTCCTTTGAACCAGGAGAGAGTCACATGACCCACATTCAACACTGAACACAGCAGCGAACATTTCTGCTCTGATGATATTTCTAGTGATGAATGATGAGAAGAGTCTCTGGTGATGACAGGAACAGGCAGAGGAGCTGGAGAACATAAGGGAACCAAATATTATTTTAGGACCACAAAATATCGATCATGACATTTCTAGATATAATTGATCTTTGTAGATATTGGCTGTTTATTAGTACTTATAAAGCAAATATTAATGCCTTATTCTGCATGACCATATTCTACTACAATAACTAACTTATATTAAGCATTAAATTAGGAGTTTATTAATGTAAAACTCTTAGTTAATAGTGAATATAATATTATACATATACAGAAAATAAAGCACAAATGTTGTAATTCCCTTCAAGGGATAGTTCACCCAAAAATGGAAATACTGTCATCACTTTGTTTCAAACCTGTATGAGTTTGTTTCTTCTGTTGGACATAAAAAGAAGATAATTATTTTGAATAATGTGGGTAACCGAACAGTTGCTGGTCATTTTCCATAATAAAAGAACAGAGCTTTTATGCATATTTTGTAACTTAACATCTTTAGTAAATATCTAAAATATATATAAATCATAATCAATTTACTCACCATATACAGTAACACTGAATCTCTTGTATGAAGTTGCTCTGTTGCTGATGATCTGTAGTTTATAAAGTCCAGAGTGTTCAGTTCTGATGTTTCTGACGGTCAGAGATCCAGTTTGTCTGTCCATCTGGAGTCTTTTCTCAAATATCGTATTAGTGGCATCTATATAGATGTTCTGTCTGTGGATTTCAGCTATACGAGTGTCTCGAGGTCCAAACATCCACAGTATCTGATCATCTCGCTGTAATTTAACATCAGTGTTTAGAGCGACAGAATCTCCCTCCATCACTGATACTGACTTCACTTCATCTGTATCACCAAACACACCTGAAAATCATATAAATGCAATATACTGTAATTATTAGACAACAAAACTAATTAATTTCATATAGATTGACTATTAAAACGTGTGTGTGTTTTTGTGTTTAATTAATCACATTCGCTGATTGAAAGAGTTACTCACCAGACAGGACAAACATCAGAGCACACAGATGAGAAATCCTCATTCCGGATCTAAAAACTCTCATTTCAGATATTTATCAAAGATATTCTTCAGTCTAACAGGTTTTCAGAAGGTTACTTTATGGTTGTAAGAAAAAAACTGCACAATATCTCACACTTACATGAACATGAACACACAGACACACTTCATCTAACACTGTGTGCTTCATCTGAAGATCCTCGCAGCACGTTAAACCACATTCTCACAGCTCAGGCGCCACATTTACTGACCTCAGTATCACAAGTTCTGACTTCTGCCAGTTCACAGAGTTTAATGCAATGTCAAAGTTTAATGCATTCTTTATTTTCTTCTTCAATTACATTAACAAATATTCCATCACAACATCATAAACTGTACGTCTAACACTCTCAGGAACATGAACACAAACACTCCACGTCTAACATCGAGTGAATTCAGCTCAGACGCCACATTTACTGACCTCAATAACAGAAGATCTGACTCCAAAACATCTCGTGAACATGTGCTGCTTCACACGAAATGCAATCACAGATCTCTTTCAAATATTATGACACAATGATTTATTGAAATGAAGTAATGTTCTAAATGAGGAAAATACTGAATGAACTTTAAATAATGTCTAATTACATTGCAAAATATCCACATATGAATTAAATGCTTATTAATTTTAGTATGTAAGTGGGCAGATTCACTGACAATCAACTTCAAGTTATATGTTGAACACATTTCTGTTTAAAAATATTAATATCAAACAATATAACAAATATTATACAATTATTTTTATTTCTATAAATCTTTAACCTTATTAAATTGCATGATTTTTGCTCTTTTAGACATTTAGTGATTTATCAAAGTGTATGTGAATGATAATCTATATTTATTATAAGTCATGTTGCAGTCCAGTTGAGTTTAAAGCAGATGTACATGAAGTTAAAATTCATCATGCTTGTGAAATGAAATCATACTAATCATAAATCAGTCGTGATGAGTTGTGGTGTATTGTGGGTGATGATCAGTGATCTGCAGACGGTAGATGATCTGTGTGTATTCTGACAGACTTTTCTCATCTACAAACACAAACACATGCAGATGTTGAATGTACTGTATTTAACATCAGGTGCTGTTTCTGTTGTTTCTCATGTATACAATACATTGTAAATTACAGAATAAGTAAACTTTTCATTTTAAAATTTACATTTACATTTATGCATTTAGCAGACGCTTTTATCCAAAGCGACTTACATTGCATTCAAGTTACAGTGTTTACATTTTATCAGCTCTTGCTTTCCCTGGGAATCGAACCCATGATCTTGGCGTTGCTAGCGCCATGCTCTACTATTTGAGCTACAGGAAAGTAGCTAATACTGTGAAAACTAATAAAAGTGTTAAAACATCAACTATGGCTCTTAGTTTTATAACAATTTTGCACATAAACAGTTTGTCGTGTCAGTTGTAGTAATACTTGCCCTCTGGATTTTCTTGGTTGCATTTCCTGCAGCAGCAGTAAAACACACATGAAGAAATGAGCAGCAGCAGCACACAAACACTTATAAGTGGCATGAAATATAAACCCTGGATGTTTTCTGTAATAGACAGAGACAATGGTCAGTCCTTTTAATGCAACTTCATCCAGATTCTATGTACTGCACAATTAGAAAGCTTTTATGTTTAAAAAAAAAAAAAAATAAATGCTGCTGCTGACCTGAACATGGCTGACAGAAATCAGTGATGTTGAGATGTTTAGTCTGGTTATTGAATGAATAAGCCACAACACAGCTGTAGAAATCATCCAGACACTCAATCTCCAGAGGAAGAGAGAGACTGATGCTGAGATCAGACACACTGATGCTGGACAATAAACTGTTTCCTTTGAACCAGGAGAGAGTCACATGACTCACATTCAACACTGAACACAGCAGTGAACAATACTGACCTGATGATCTGTCTGATACTGAAGGGTTTTGAGGAGAATCGCTGATGACAGGAACAGTCAGAAGAGCTAAGAAACACAAAAACAATTCAGGAAAAAAGATGTGTGTAAAGATGCTTAATATTCAGATCAATAAATAACAATTGCATATCCAGATGCTCCAGAACAAATTTTACATGCATGGGCAAAGGCATCTTGATGCAGCAGCATATAATATATATATATATATATATATATATATATATATATATATATATATATATATATATATATATATATATATATATATATATATATATATATATATATATATATATATATTTTTTTTTTTTTTTTTTTTAAAATGAATACATTTCTTCTTATTAAACAATTCTCATTAAGCCAATTCCTGAGACTAACAGCCTTCACTACCCCACATAAACAGCAATAAACATAATAAAAATATTTATTTTGTTCACTCACCATAGACAGCAAGATTGAAGCTCTTGTGTTTGACTCCTCCATTCATGATCAGTAGTTTATAAAGTCCAGAGTGTAATTTGTTGATGTCTGTGATGGTCAGAGATCCTGTCTGCTCATCTATCTGTAGTCTGTCTCTGAATCTCTCATTATTCTGTTTATAATCATATATAGAGATGGTCCGTTTATAGATTTCAGCGATACAAGTCTCTGAATTTTGGAGTTTAAACATCCACAGTATGTGATCATCTCTCTGTATTTCAGTAACTTCAGTGTTTAAAGTGACAGAATCTCCCTCCATCACTGATATCATCTCATATATTTCATCTGTATAAACTCCAGACACACCTGAAACAAAACCGTCAACAACAACAAATCACAGATTTTAATCTCAGATATCTTTCAGTTTAATAATGTATGACAGAGGTT
Organism: Acrossocheilus fasciatus; assembly: GCA_036784905.1. Taxonomy (NCBI): domain Eukaryota; kingdom Metazoa; phylum Chordata; class Actinopteri; order Cypriniformes; family Cyprinidae; genus Acrossocheilus; species Acrossocheilus fasciatus. Next base: position 11,461,011 of record CM071959.1, on the reverse strand, counting down.
GGTATCACTTTATTTTGATAGTCCACTTTAGACATTCTACTAACAGTAAGTAACTTTGCTACATGTCAGCTAGCAGTCATTAGAGTATTAGTAGACTGTCTGCTTGATATCTTTTAACACTTAATTTTGATGGGTCCACAACATACAACATTGCAACTTTGCAAGTATATGTCAACTTATTGTACTAACCCTAAACCTACCCTACTGAGAGTTAGTAGACATGTCGTTGCAAAGTAATGAGAATTAGTTGACAAAGTTACTTATAGTTAGTAGAATGTCTAAAGTGGACTATCAAAATAAAGTGTAACCCAGAGGTCCACTTTGCATTCACTGTTTAACTTAATTGATGTAGGTTTATCAGATACATCAATTTCATTTAAATGAAATAAAATCCACTTACATTTTGTGAAAAACATCCACAAACAGAAAACAGCAGTGTTTGATACCATATTCCTCCAACTGTGTCTGAAAACTTCAAACTCCTGTGGCGTGAACAACAGACATTCAAGAAATAATCCAACTATGCACTGCTTTCTTAAACTCTTAAGCTAAAATGAAAAATCATCCTTATTGTTGAATCTTGAACATGTAAAGTGTGTAGAACACACTGGACGTCAAAGATTGAGTCCATAAAGTGATACTGACCGTGATACTGACCTAAATAAAGCACAAAACGGCAAACCTCACTGAAACACTCAACCTGAGCTGCTAGTGTGCCAAAGTGCACGAAGAGCCTCATGCGATTAAAAAAAAAGCCTGACAATAGATGCGGTTTCCTTTGAAAGTGAGATATAATGGTATACACTTCTGACTTTTGATTTCAGTGGTTTCTCTTTTTTTTTTTCTCTCTCTCTCTCAGAAAATAGTATCATGTATTTTAATACAAAGCTCTCTAGGAAGACAAACTTTTCCATATGAGCTCTTGTCAACCGCTATCAGTTTTTCTGCAGCTCTCACCCATCTCACTTACAAATATAGTAACACAATCTGTACAGATAGAACCATTCAGAATAAAATTGTATTTATTTCCCATCAAATACATAAACCATCTGTGCATATAAAAATGTATGAAAAGTAAAGAAGAGCTTATGTGAATAAAAAAGTGAGGAGCCATTAGAACCTATTAATATACTGACAAAGTGCTTGATTACTTCATTAGTTTGATAACTCACACACTTTCACAAAAACATTTTTTATACTGTGACACGTGTCCCGAGCCGCCATCAGCGTCGCCCTGGCAACAGACGAGGAGCACCTGCACCTCGCACTACCGGCAGACCGGCCACACCTGGAACTCATCAACCACCACTCCTTAAAAGCCACCACACACGCACACGTTGGTGAGTTCCCAGGAAGCCTCCGAACTAATGCTGCTCTCTTTTCCCCTCTGCCAGAAGACAGCGAGTGACCGGTCTGCCCGAGCACAGGAGCACCTCACCAAATCGCCACTTCTAGGACACCAGAGGACGAAACTGAAGCACCACACGGAGCACCTCACCTCAGACGCACAAACTCACGCTAATAAAGCCACCCTCCGGGGTTTTTCTTTGACTTTTAAAGCTTGGTTGTCGTGTGTGATTCCTCACCCCCGCCACACTGGTGGAGAATGCGGGCAGGAGTTTGAGGAATCACCGACACACCCCCACCCAGCATACGGACTAAAAGTCGTTTCTTTTGTTTCTCCTTTTTGTTTTGTGTTTTAGGCGGCCGCTCACCCTCCCCGCGCCCTCATGGAAGAGCTGTTAAAACACCTGACGGAGGTGAGCATCCGCCAGCAACAGATCATGGAGCATGTGGCCTCCCGACAAGGCGAGGCAGAACGGGAATTGGCCGAGCTCCGTTTTGCCGCTGCCCAGCGAGTCCCGCTGCCAGACCCACGCGCCCGGGCTACCCAGCTCCTACCGAAAATGACCGCCCACGACGATGTCGAACACTTCCTACAGATGTTCGAAGCCATCGCGCTCCGCGAAGATTGGCCGCCGGAGGAGTGGGCCCGAATTATCGCCCCCCTGCTAACCGGGGAGGCGCAACGCGCCTACTTCGCTTTGACCCCGGAAAAAAGCGACTTGTACGAGGAGCTTCGAAAGGAGATCCTGGCCCGGGTGGGTCTCTCACCCATATGTGCCGCCCAGTTGTTCCACGGTTGGGAGTTCAAGGCTCGATCGCCGGCCCGTGCCCAGGCGGCCGAACTCACACGCTTGGCGCGACACTGGCTACTCGTCGGGAACCCCACTGCCAACCAAGTGGCGGAACGCGTTGTGATGGACAAGCTTCTCCGGGCCCTTCCTCCCTCCCTTAGACAAGCGGCGGGCATGCGGAACCCAGTTACCATCGGGGAACTCGTGGAGGCCATCGAGCTGGCGGATGCCACCCGGCACCGGGAAGGTGGGGAGCGAGGGCCGCCTTTTCCCCGGAGGGTGGTCCAGGAGCGACGCGCGCCGGAGGGCACCCCGCGACCGGTAAATAGGCCAGCGGTTCCCGGCCCCCAGGATGAGCCCATGCCTACCGAACCACCTCGCTCTCCAAATCGGGCTTGGCTGGCAGGCTGTACGCTGCACAAAAAACCGTCCCACGGCGCCCCATGGACGGAGGTGAAAATAAACGGAAAGCCGTTCCCGGCCCTCCTCGACTCTGGCAGCACAGTCAGCCTCATACAACCAGCCGTCCTTCCCCCTCGGGCCGAGTCAAAGGCCCTCCTCTCCATCACCTGCGTCCATGGGGACACACGACAGGTGCCTGCGCGGCGGATAAACATCACGGCAGCTCCCGGGACCTGGCCGGTCGAAGCTGGTATAGTGAAAGGACTGCCCGTGCCTGTTCTCATCGGTACAGACTGTCCCGGGTTTGATCGCTTCCTCCTCTCCACCGCCAGCCAGCCTGCCAGCCCTGCCGGGAACCGCCGTCGAAGGAGACCAAGACGAGGCCCCCGCCGACACCCCGTGTTGCTAGCCTCCGACAGCGCCAGAGATGGTGAGTCCCCCTCCCAAAATTCTAACTTGTATTATGATTTGTTTCAACAGATATCGGGAGGGGGCACGTTCGCAAAAGAGCAACACGGGGACGACCGCCTCAAGCACTGCTGGACACAAGTGCGGGTGATCGAGGGGAAGGAAGTCCTGCCAGCACCCCATCCGATTCCCCACTTCGTTGTCCAGAATGGCCTACTTTACTGTGTCGCACAGCGGAGGGGGGAGGAAAAAACATTATTGGTCGTCCCGCGAAACAAAACCGGGATCGTGATGGAACTGGCTCACGCTCACCCGATGGCGGGACACCTCGGCGTTCACAACACTGTCCAGCGCATACGAGACCGTTTCCACTGGCCAGGCCTGGAGGCCGAAGTGAAACGTTTCTGTCAGGCGTGTCCAACCTGCCAACAGACCTCACCAAAAACTCCTCCCCCCAGCCCGCTGATTCCACTGCCCATCATCGAGGTGCCCTTCGAGCGCATCGGGATGGATCTAATAGGGCCGCTGCCAAAGTCCGCCCGTGGCCACGAACACATCCTGGTGATCGTCGACTACGCCACCCGGTACCCGGAAGCGATCCCTCTCCGTAAGGCCACGTCCAAGGCCATCGCCCAGGAGCTGTTCCTTCTATCTAGCCGAGTCGGCATCCCAGCGGAGATACTGACTGACCAGGGCACGCCGTTCATGTCCCGGCTAATGGCGGATCTCTGTCACCTCCTACGGGTAAAACAACTCCGAACCTCTGTGTATCACCCGCAGACGGATGGATTGGTGGAGCGATTTAATCAAACGCTGAAACAAATGCTCCGCCGCGTGGCTGCCGAGGACAAACGGGACTGGGACCGGATGCTTCCCTATGTGCTGTTTGGGGTCCGGGAGGTACCCCAGGCCTCTACCGGCTTTACTCCCTTCGAACTGCTCTTCGGTCGTCAACCTCGGGGACTCCTGGACGTAGCAAGGGAAGCATGGGAACAACAACCGGCAGCCTATCGCTCCACGATCGAGCACGTCCGGGAGATGAGGGAGAGGATTGACAGAGTGATGCCGTTAGTCCGGGAACACCTCACCAAGGCGCAGCAGGCCCAGCAACGTCACTACAACCGGGCAGCCCAACCACGGGAGTTCCAGCCAGGGGACCACGTGATGGTTCTGGTCCCCACAGCGGCTTGCAAGTTCCTGGCCACCTGGCAAGGGTCGTACACCGTAATCGAGAAAGTCGGACCAGTCACCTACCGAGTCCGCCAGCCCGGACGCCGACGGGAAGAACAGCTCTATCACATCAATCTCCTGAAACGGTGGGTCGGGACCCGGACACAGCTGTCGGCCCTTGCCACCTCAGACCCCGTGGTTGTCGACGTCAACCCACACCTCTCGGTTGCCCAGAAGACGGAGCTACAACATCTTGTCAGTCAGTTCTCCGATGTGTTCTCCCACCTGCCCGGGCGGACCAACGTCCTCCACCATGACATCCGCGTCCCATCAGGTACCATCGTCAGGCAGTGGCCCTACCGGATCCCGGAGGCTCGGTGACACGCCATCGAGGAAGAAATACAGGAGATGTTAAAGTTAGGGGTAATTGAACCATCTCGCAGCCCCTGGTACAGCCCGATTGTCATGGTCCCGAAGCCGGACGGCACCCTCCGCTTCTGTAATGACTTCCGTCGGCTGAATGAGATCTCCGAGTTTGACGGATACCCCATGCCCCGAGTAGATGAGCTGATAGACCGCCTGGGGAGGGCCCGGTTTATATCCACGCTTGATCTCACCAAGGGATATTGGCAGGTACCGCTGACCGAGAGTGCAAAGCCGAAGACCGCCTTTTCAACCCCTAGCGGCCACTGGCAATACCGGGTTCTCCCCTTCGGCCTGCACGGGGCACCAGCTACCTTCCAACGGTTAATGGACATCCTGTTACGGCCCCACCAGGCCTATGCGGCAGCCTATCTAGACGATGTCGTTATACACGCCGAAACCTGGGAGGAACACCTGGAGCGGTTGCGGAGGGTGCTGATGGAACTTCGCCGGGCTGGACTGACTGCCAACCCCCGGAAGTGTCATCTTGGCCTCTTCGACGCAAAGTACCTGGGCTTCCAGGTGGGACGGGGTATGGTCAGACCCCAGGAGAAGAAGGTGGCGGCCATCCTCTCGACACCACAACCCACCACCAAGACGCAGGTACGGGCCTTTTTGGGGTTGGCAGGGTACTACCGCTGTTTTATCCCTAACTTCTCCTCCTTAGCTGCTCCCCTGACAGACCTGATCCGGAAGGGGCAGCCAGAGAAGGTTCCCTGGAGTCTCGAAACCGACCAAGCCTTCCAGCGGATAAAAGCGGCCCTCACGTCCGAGCCCGTCCTCCGGGCCCCAGACTTCGGCTGTCCCTTCCTCTTGCAGACGGACGCGTCCGACACCGGGTTGGGAGCCGTCCTCTCCCAGGTGCTGGACGGCGAGGAACACCCGGTGGTCTACATCAGCCGAAAGCTGACCCCCGCGGAACAACGATATGCCACGGTCGAGAAGGAAGCGCTGGCCGTCAAGTGGGCAGTCCTGGAGCTCAGGTACTACCTCCTCGGGCGAAAATTCACCCTAATAACAGACCATGCTCCCTTACAGTGGATGGCCCGAGCCAAAGAGACCAACGAACGGGTGACCCGGTGGTTCCTGGCGCTCCAGGACTTCCACTTTAACGTACAACATCGGGCGGGGACGGCCAACGCTAACGCAGATGGACTCTCCCGTGGCTGGGCAGCTTTCGCAGGTCTGTCAGGGTTCACCTCCCACCCACCCCTAACTTCCCCGTTCTGTAGGAGGACCAGGACAACGCTTGGGGGGGGGGGGGGGGGGGGGGGGGGGGAGTGTGACACGTGTCCCGAGCCGCCATCAGCGTCGCCCTGGCAACAGACGAGGAGCACCTGCACCTCGCACTACCGGCAGACCGGCCACACCTGGAACTCATCAACCACCACTCCTTAAAAGCCACCACACACGCACACGTTGGTGAGTTCCCAGGAAGCCTCCGAACTAATGCTGCTCTCTTTTCCCCTCTGCCAGAAGACAGCGAGTGACCGGTCTGCCCGAGCACAGGAGCACCTCACCAAATCGCCACTTCTAGGACACCAGAGGACGAAACTGAAGCACCGCACGGAGCACCTCACCTCAGACGCACAAACTCACGCTAATAAAGCCACCCTCCGGGGTTTTTCTTTGACTTTTAAAGCTTGGTTGTCGTGTGTGATTCCTCACCCCCGCCACAATACATATTTATAATGTATATTAAGTTACATTAGTGTACTGCTTTAGTTTACATAATACGTATATAAGAAGTACGTAAGTGCATGTACAAAAATATGTAACTTTTGTTTTTTTTTTGTTATTAAAAATCAAATAAGCAAGCCTTGCCCAGGTGACAGAAAGCAATGAAAAAGTAACTTAATGCATTACTTTCCATAAAAAGTAACTAAGTAATGCAATTAGTTACTTTATGAAGTAACACGGTATTGTAATGCATTACTTTTAAAAATAACTTTCCCCAACTCTGAGCACAAATATGTGACGATGTGAATTCAACAACTTTTATGAATCATATGGAGATAAACCAGCACACTGTTAACAATCATAGTTTGGTGAATAAACTCTAATGCTGATTTATCTGAACATGTGCGAGAGATCAGCTGGTTACGAAACATTTGAAAATTACGCCGGTGTGCTGTTAGATGGCTTTGATTTGGTGAACCATAAACAAGAGTCTAATGGTTTTTAACTGATCTCCAGTCAGTTTTATAATGCAGGCTCATTTATAATTCATTTAATGAATTTTAATACTTATGTGTGTATAATATAAGGAGAATGACACTTAATTGCTTTTAATTAGCCCTGCCTAATAACTCACAAAACAATCAAATTCATAAAACACAAATTTTACAGAACCTTCATATTTAATTGTATTGAATTAATAGTAGATCACATTTAAAAGATTACACTTTCATGAGAACATTTGCAATTGTTTATACATGTCATTATACATGTCTGACCGCTTCGAAACAGTGACTCATTTTAGTTGATTCAGAGCTTCTAAAAGCTTTGTTTCTCCCATCACTGCTCCAGCTGCTGTCATATACAGGAAAAGGAACTAGCTGTTTATGCTCACGAACAATGCATTTAATGCTCTTTCATGGACCACAAGGGGGCAGCTTTATTTATTCATTCCCTACTTTCATTTTGAATAGGCTTTATATTCAAACAAACAAGGTGCACAAATGTATCAGATTTTATTTGTGCATTTATTTATTTTGGAGCTTTATTTTTTAAAAGAGAAAATGAAAAAAGTTATGTTATTAGATTTATTTTATTTTATTTATTTTTTTTGGTTGTGAGGATTAGATTATTAATTAAATATTAAAATAATTAAAGGTTTTCCATTATCTGATTTTGTCACGGTATATTTTGCAACAAAGGCCTTTTTTTTCTTTTTTTGCACTTAAATGTGGTTTCATAGAGGTGAATGAAACATCAGTGATCCGTTTTTTTCTAACACAGAATTCTTTTTTAAAGATTTTTTTCTGCTTCTTCCTATACTTTTATATAACTTTGTATATTTTAAATAATGCAAATGAAGAAAAAGAAATAGTGTTGTGACACGGTTGCTGATCACAACAGAGACTCAAATCCAAATTCAACCCAAAATTATCCAAAAACAGTTGATTGTGAAAGTTTTTTTTTTTTTTTTTTTTTTAACACCTTGGCATCAAATTTAAAGGGATAGTTCACCCAAAAATGATAATTTGATGTTTATCTGGTTACTCCCAGGGCATCCAAGATGTAGGTGACTTTGTTTCTTCAGTAGAACACAAACGAAGATTTCTGTCAGTGATATAATGGCAGTCAATGGGCACAGAATCTTTGAAAGAAAAAAACAAACATGCACAGACAAATTCAAATTAAACCTTGCAGCTCGTGACGATACACTGATGTCCTAAGACACGAAACGATCGGTTTGTACGAGAAACTGAACAGTATTTATATCATTTTTTACCTGCATTATATGACTGACAGACTACAACGGTTAAAAAATCTTTGTTTGTGTTCTACTGAAGAAACAAAGTCACCTAAATCGTGGATGCCCTGGGGGTAACCAGATAAACATCACATTTTCATTTTTGGGTGAACTATCCCTTTAAGACATGTTGTATTTAATACATATGTTGTTAGATTTGAAAACACCGCCCCCTGGTGTTATGTTCTGTTTTACTGAACTCTTCCGGATCTGAAGTCATAAACTGCAGCAGCAACTGCAGCCACGCCCACCAGAGCAGAGACGACCAATCGGATCACAGCTTCAGTAGAACCACAAAACTGAACAGAGTCTGAGGAAAGAAACAGAAGAACACGGAAACATTAGAGTGCATAGTGTTAACCCTTTCAGGTCTGTAAAGAGCACTAACATTACCACGGCCACCTGGACACATGTGACAGAGCTGACTGTCCAGATGTTGAGTCTGGTTTCTGATGGGATTGTTGATCACACAGCTGTAGGTGTTTTTATCCTGATATTCCACCTCCAGAGGAAGAGAGAGACTGATGCTGAGATCAGACACACTGATGCTGGACAATAAACTGTTTCCTTTGAACCAGGAGAGAGTCACATGACTCACATTCAACACTGAACACAGCAGTGAACAATTCTGCTCTGATGATCTTTCAGATGAAGAACATTGTGAAGAGTTTGTAGTGATGACAGGAACAGGCAGATAAACTGAATAATTAAGGAAAGAAACATTATTATCCAGATTCTCAAAAATATATTTAACAAAATAGTAAGACAGATTTTAACTATGTGTGCATATAAAAATTGGAAAATGAATGGTTCCGAACTAAGATGAAACAATAGCACAAACAGACAAGGTTTCTCACATTCACAAACTGTGTAATATTAAAATGAGATTATTAGAGTATTACTTTCCTCACCGTAGACATTGACACTGAATCTCTTGTCTGAGTTTCCTCTGGTGCTGATGATCAGTAGTTTATAAAGTCCAGAGTGTTCAGATCTGATGTTTCTGACGGTCAGAGATCCAGTTTGATTGTCCATCTGCAGTCTGTCTCCAAATATCTCATTACTTTCATACATAAACATGTTCTGGTTATATATTTCAGCAATGCGAGTGTCTTGTGGTCCAAACATCCACAATAACATATCTTTACTCTGTACTTTAATATCAGTATTAAGAGTGATAGATTCTCCCTCAGTCACCGATACTGACTTCATTTCATCGCCAAACACACCTGAAATACATATAAAACAGTATATTATTATCAGACTAAGACATAATATAATTACCAGATCTTACAAATATTTATTTTACACACTGCTCTAAATCTTCATTCTGTTAATGCTTGACAGCGAGGTGTAAAAATACAAAATGCAGAGTATTTAAAAATTAAAAAATATATACTGAAAAGTTACTTACAGCACAGGATAAACAGGAACAGAGCACCCAGATGAGAGAACATCATTCTGGATCTGGAAACTCTTATTTCAGATATATGTCACAGGTTTGAGTCTAACAGGTTCTCAGAAGAAATATTTGTGGTTGTGAGAAGAAACTGGCCTCCTCACACTCTCAAGAACACACAAACACACCGTCTATCATTGTGTGCATTATCTGAACATCCTCTCAGCATTTCAAACCACACGCATTCAGCTCATTTACTGACCGCAGTAACACAAGGTCTGACTCCAAAACATGGTTCATTTCCTGAAATGAAATATTTTACACAATACATCAAAATATATTCAAAATATGAATCCTCTACCTGAGAGAAACATCATAACACATTAAAATATCATAACACACCCACATGAGAAACAAGTAGAAACACATTGTGACTAGTAGAAATTTATATTTCATTGAATTAAATACAGTTCCTATTTTATATATGTACTGTTAATAAAGCTGTGGTATTGTTTTTATTTTAGGCTTTTGGTGATTCATTATCATTTCATCAGACAAAATGTGTGATTGAACAATAAATTATCTTTATCAGCATCAGTTTCACCGTCATGTGCAAATATATATCACAGCCCACACAGCTTTGTTCTGATAAGATTTCTGTTGAAGATGAGAAAAACATGTTTTATAGAAACACCTTGTGTATAAATATAAACTGACAGGAAGTAGTTAAACAAGAAAAAAGAGGAAGGAATATTCATCATAAATGTTAAGTGAAATCTATTGTACTGAATGTATAATAAGTGAACTATGGCAGATCCCTCACCTGAAGGTGGTAGATGATAAATGAGTTTTCTGACATTGTCTTATGTATAGCTTAACATGGCCGACAGATTTCAGTAACGTTGAAATGTTCAGTCTGCTTGCTGATTGAGAATCACTGAGACAATGGAAGTGGCCAGAGGAGCTGAAAGACAAGAGGAAAGGACCGCTAATTCTGATAAAGATTGTTAGTGTTTGTAGCAGCCATTTATTAGTTTTGTTGTCCACTAGCTGGCACTGTGTTAGTTTGAAACTAATATAACTAGAGCGCTTGTATAGTGTCCAGTTTTAGACACACACTTCTCCTCGGGGGAATCCCTGCTGACATTTTTAAGTGCATTCCACTTTGTGAAGTGGACAAGGGAAGATTATATGGACAGACCCTCGACCCGTCGATTTTGACCGAGGGAGCGAGTCTGCTTCATATGCACACTTCAGGGCGCTCCATAGACCACAATGCAACACGATTATGATGTCATCGCAGACTGCGTTTAATTGATCCCCACCCTAAACAACTCTATAAATCTTTTTTTTTTTCCATTAATAACAGCCCAAGCATACCTATATAGGCTACATATAGAATGCTGCACCAAACACATTTTTAAGAGGAAAAATGTGAACAATAAACCAACTCTGTAGCAGATTCTAAGTGATCAAGGGCTTAGGATGTTCCAGTTCAGCCAGTTCCAAGGGTTCTGCCAGAAGTGGGTAATAATGCAACGTAATCAACAATGTGCATCTGAGTAAATGAGACGGAGGGAAGTTTGAATGTGAAGGGTGTAAAAAAAAAAATGGACTGGAATGTAGCCAACGTGTAGAGTGCAAGGAAATAATAAAACACTGTAAAAAAATAATTGTAATTTTAACTGTAAAATTTTGTAAAAACACTACGGAAAAAACTGTTATTTGGTAAGTAAGTTCCCGTACTATATACAGGGAAAAACTGTAAAAGATCTAACCAGACATTTCATGTAATTTTACAGTAAAATGCTGTTAATTGTACAGTTTTAGAAGTAAAGAACAAATCAATGCATAATTTACAGTCAAAATCTGTAAACTGATATTCCCAGAATTCCCTGCGTGACACTCCACATTTGAAAGTATTTTGTTTAAATAATCATGTTTTTTAATAGTTTTTGTTATCAGTTATGTACATTTGAGCTTTATGTTACATCTTCTGTTGTTTAATGAAAGTTCATTGCATTATTTAAGTATCATGTGTGTTACCATGATGGTGTTTTGTGTTTGCATGAGTGACTCTGTGCACCTTCTATATATTAGTATATACTTCTGCTTGTGGCGAAGCTACTTGTGATGATCTTTGATTCTTCATGTGGCTTTCTCTCACCTGCATTATTATGGTGGCTGTCAGTATATTAAAGGTACAAAACAGATTTTAATAGCAGTGTTCAATACAAAAAGAAGAAAACGAGGAGAGGCAGAAAACGGTCAAGGACAGAGACAACAACTGAGACAACAACCATGGATTCTCAGGGACCGGAACAAGAGCAGATGGTAATCAATTTATCAAAAACATCTCTAACCCTTGATTGTGTTAGTGTGTTGTCTAAAGGACTCTCTTTCTCTCCCACTTACCACACAAATGAGTTTAATACCAAGGTGGATCTATTTAGATTCTACCGAAGCCTCCATCTCAAAGTTTGGTATTATCATAATAATCAGAGAAATGAGAGTACAGTCCGAAGATCTCCCTTTGAACCAAAATCATACTTTATGCCTCCAGTTTCGAATGCAACTTTGACTGCTTTTACAAAAAAGGTGGATTTTGACATTGAGAGACTGTTTCAATCATCAAATCCAAGAATCAGGGAGAATTTGACCAAATCACAAAAGTTGGCCATAGATCATTTGACAAAGAATGAGTCTATAATCATCAAACCCGCTGGCAAAGGGGGAGCTGTTGTGGTAATGGACAAAGATAAATATGCTGAAGAAGCCTTACGGCAATTGAATAATCAAGATTACTATCAACGGCTGCTGTCTAACCCAACTGACAACACAAAAGAGAGACTGAAAGAACTGTTGCTCATAGCCAAGGATACTGTTTGGATTTCGAAACAAGAGCATGATTTTCTCCTATGTCAACATCCTATAATACCTATTTTTACATGCTCCCAAAGGTTCATAAGTCCCTCGAATCTCCTCCGGGCAGGCCTATTATATCGTCTAATGGTTCTCTCACAGAGCCAGCTTCGCAGTTTATAGACTTTCAGATCAAGCCTTTGGCTCAACAGCTTCCTTCCTTTATACAGGACACTACTCATGTGTTGAAGGTCTTAAGTGACATGAGAATTCCTTTTTTTTTTAGTTACAATAGATGTAGAGTCACTGTATACAAATATTGCTCATGATGATGGACTGAAAGCTTTACAACATTTTCTAATGAATAGACCTATAGACTCTTTGCCTCCCTCTGAATTCATTATTCAGCTCACTGAATGGACACTTAAAAATAATGTTTTCCTTTTCTAAGACCTATTGTATATTCAGGTTCGGGGTACTGCAATGGGTGCATGCTTTGCCCCTAACTATGCTAACCTTTTTTTAGGCTTGTGGGAGAAGGATTTTGTCTATTCCAACAGCTATAGTGACAAGATAAAATGGTGGGGGAGGTATATTGATGATATTTTCTTGCTATGGAGTGATTCTTATGAAGAACTGTTACAGTTTTATGATCATTCAACAATAATGACAGAAATGTAAAACTATCCAAGGAATATTCTAAAACGACCATTAACTTTTTCTAATGGTGAAGATGGGAAGCTCCATACTACTGTGTATCGAAAAACAACAGATAGAAACACTACGTTGAAAGCAGATAGTTTCCATCCAAATTGGCTAAAAAATAATATACCTTTTGGCCAGTTTCAACGTCTTAGACGTATTTGTGATACCGACAATGAATATTGAATGAGTGCAAGCTAAAGTCATGTCCAACCGATTTTCACAAAGAGGCTATCCCATAGAAATTATACATGATGCTAATAGGAAAGCCCAGTCCATTCCTAGATCAGAGCTACTCCAGAAAAAGAAAAAACGATCCTCCAAACAAAACCCAGGCTTTTTTTGTTACAAAATATAGCTCTTTGGCCAATCCCATAAAAAGGATAATATATTCAAATTGGAATCTTATTAAGAGTGACTCTGTGCTTAGAGAAGTGTTTCCTGTACCTCCAAAAATTTGTTTTAAGAGGGCCCCTACATTACGCGATAGGTTAGTACCAAGTCATCTTCCTGCCAAAAAAACAGATTACTTGGCTTCATAGACAATTAGAAGGTACTTACAAATGTGGGTTATGCAATCATTGTTCTAACATTAAAGAATGCAAACAATTCTTTTAGACTTTAAGACTAATTGTCAGGGGACGGTCAAGAGATGAGGCGAGGACTCAAGTGCAGGAGAAACTGGGTCTTTTTAATAATAAAGAGAAACAAAAACTAACAAAAACCACCCCGAGGGGGAAAAACAGGCAGGTAGGCAGACAACTGCAGCACATGCAAACAGACCCACACACAACATCAAACATACAACATTAAACAACGAAACAGCACAGGACTGCAGACACAAGGATACTATATGGGGAGCCAAACGAGGAGGACACAGGTGAAGTAACTGAAACAATAATGAGATAACAAGGAGGGTGGGGTCAGACAATAAACAGGAAAGCACATGGCACCAACAACAAACAATAAGCCATGTGCTACACAGTGACATCTGGTGGCCAACCAGGGCACACCAGCAGGGCCGTGACATTAATAAGATGTATAACATAAAAGCATTCATTAATTGTAACACTACTTTTGTGGTATACAGATTATCATGCAAATGTGGATGTTTTTATGTAGGTCGAACCAAGAGACGTCTTAAAGACAGAGTATCTGAGCACAAAAATGCCATTAGGAAAGCCAATTTGGATTATCCTATAGCTAAACATTCCCAAAATGTGCACAATAGTAATCCAGAAGGCCTAATAGTTGAGGGTTTAGAAACGATCAAAAAGAACATTCGGGGTGGTGACCGATTAAAATTACTTTTACAGAGAGAAACATTTTATATATATAATTTACAGGCCACAGTGTACCCTGGGCTGAATGAAGAAATAGATTTCAGTCCTTTCTTGTAACCATTCGCTCTCTTCCTCTCTTTCTTGCTTTCTATATGTGTATATGTATGTGTATATGTATATGTATATGTATGTGTATATGTATATGTATATGTATATGTATATGTATATGTATATGTATATGTATACATATATGTGTGTATGTATGTATGTATGCATGTATATGCATGTATTTATTTGTTTGGGCTTCATTTGTAAGGTAGTCACTTAGTGGACTTTCCTTGTTTGTATTTATGATGTATGCCATCTAGTGGACTGTATGTATACGTGTATATATAGACCTGTACATATGTATGTGAATATTCACAGTTAGCCACCTAGTGGATTGTTTTGGCATACTTCATGTGGTAATTTACCATGTCACTCAGGTGTTTCTAATTAGTATACATATATAAGGGGAAATTGTTTATCTGGGAAGCACACCCTGAAGAAGGATATTTGTGCCGCTACGTGTGGGTTGCTTTTTCCCCCATGTATTTGATATTTTCTAATATGAAATAGCCAGTAAAATAAAGGCTTTTTAAATAATTTTGAAGAAGAGTGCCTTGGATTTCCCTTTCTTTGTTTTTAGTGCTCTTTGTTCACTTTTCATCTCTGTCTGTGCTCTCCAGACAAAGTTTAATTCTTCTTCTTAAATCGCATTGAACATCACAATGTAATTCTGTTAAACTCTTATTTCAGTGTCTAGCAGGTTTTCAAAAGATTTATTTGTGTTTGTAAGAAAAAAAGGGCACATCTCACACTCTCATGAACACGAACAGACACACATCACCTAACACTGTGTGCTTTAGCTGAAGATCCTCACAGCACATTAAACCACATGCATTCAGGTCAGACGCCTCTCTTTACTGACCTCAATAACAAGATCTGCCTCCAAAACATCTCATGAACATGTGCTGCTTCACACACAATACAATCAGGAAACTGTTTCAAATGTTTTTTACACAATAATTGATTGAAATAAATCAGATTGATCTCAGAAAGTCAGAAAATACTGAATGAACTTTAAATGTCAAATTAAAACATCTACAAGAGAATCGAGCATTTATTAATATAACACCACTGAGTGTCTCTCACACTGTTTTATCACAAATTCCTTTTTAGTAGGTAATAAATGGGCAGATTAATCTACAATTTGCTTTAAATTAAATGTTGAACGTTTCTATTTTTTAGAAATTGTTAGAATTTTATTTCCATTAATCTTTAATCTTATATTGCATGTTTATTGTTCTTTTAGGATTTTGGTGATTTATTAATATAATTGATCATCTATATTTATTATAAGTCATGTTGTACATGATGTACAGATGTACATGAAGTTAACATTCATCATATGAAATGAAATCATATTAATCATAAATCAATCGTGATGAGTTGTGGTGTATTGTGGGTGATGATCAGTGATCTGCAGACGGTAGATGATCTGAGTGTATTCTGACAGACTTTTCTCATCTACAAACACAAACACATGCAGATGTTGAGTGTATTTATCATCAGGTGCTGACTTCTGCAATTTCACATTAATTACATAAAGCATATTTCTTAAAACTAGCAACAACAAAATAAAGAGTCTTTTTTTTCAGTTGTAGTAATACTTGCCGTCTGTTTTTTCTTGATTGCATTTTCTGCAGCAACAGTAAAACACGCATGAAGAAATGATCAGCAGCAACACCACAGTGATTGAAAGTGACATGAAATATAAACGGTGGGGTCCTTCTGCTGTAAACAAAGAGAAAATTGTCAATCCATTCAGTCTAACTTCATACTGAAACTATAAACTGCATTATTAGAAAGAAAATTTGATATATATATATATATATTATTGGTGACGTACTTGAACATGGCCAGCAAAGCTGACTGGTGTGCAGATGTTGAGTCTGGTTTCTGATGGGATTGTTGATCACACAGCTGTAGGTGTTTTTATCCTGATATTCCACCTCCAGAGGAAGAGAGAGACTGATGCTGAGATCAGACACACTGATGCTGGACAATAAACTGTTTCCTTTGAACCAGGAGAGAGTCACATGACTCACATTCAACACTGAACACAGCAGTGAACATCTGGACACGGATGATCCTGATGACGTGGAACAAGAGTCTCCGGTAATGACAGGAACAGGCAGACGAGCTGGAAAACACGTAAATTAAATAAAAGTATACTATTGTAATGTGAGCAAAAACACAAAGAAAAGTAAAATTCAAAATGCAGATGATGTTTAGTAATCTATTATTATTGAAGGGCTTTTCCAAACCAAAGTGCTCAAAACTGGCCACTTCAGAAGACCCTTGGAACGAAGAATTAATGAAACTAATGAACACTTCGATCCCATGATTGTTTGCGCTGGTTTAATTTTTTTTTTTGGCATGAAGGAATGGTTGTGAGGTTTAGATTTTGACTTCACCTGTATTTGGAGGTATGCTAAATATTCATAGGCATAAACCTGGTAGATTTTTATAACAAAAACGTTAGGTTTGTGTACATTATTAATTACACTTTACAGCTACGTTTATGTTTTTCATATATACAGACACAAACTATATTTTATTACACGTGAAGGACTGGCAGTAATAGAATTACTACAGCAAATATGTAAAAATATATAAGCAATATACAACAGAGAAAGAATTCATGCCCTTTATACATAAAGGGTCCCCTGAGGAACAGTTATGGTGCATGCTTCATTTTTTTTTTTTTTTTTTTTTTTTTTTGAAGCTTTCATTCTGAAGAGTAAACTCTTCAAAGAGATTACAATATACAAAACATACATTACAATTATAAATAAATGAATAAATAAAGGCTGTGTTGCATATTACTTTAAAAAAAGTTTAATTCATCCTGTCTTAGGAAAGGAGATTGTTACCGTTTGCTGCATGGTGGAAAATAAAAGTAGACGGGAAATACAATTTATTTTTAACAAAGCCTATTTTTAGTGTTGTTTCTGATTCACTGCTGTCAGAACAATAAGCAGCTTTATGTCTATTAAAAGAGGTTTTTGAGACATATTTGTCTTACCATAGACAGTGACATTGAATATCTTCTCTGATTTCCCTCTGTTGCTGATGATCTGTAGTTTATAAAGTCCAGAGTCTGTGGTTCTGATGTTTCTGATGGTCACAGATCCAGTGAAAGAGTCCAGCTGCAGTCTGTCTCCAAATGTCACAGTACTGTCAAACATATCAATGCTGTGCTTATACAGTTCAGCTATACGAGTCTCTTTAGGTCCAAACATCCACAGTATCTGATCATCTCGCTGTACTTCAGTAACATCAATGTTTAGAGCGACAGAATCTCCTTCAGTTACTGATACTGACTTCATTACATCTGTATCACCACCAAACACACCTGCAGATCATACAAATTTTGACCATTAAAATTTGTGTTTTTTATGTCTCATGGTGGAAATGCATTTGTGTTAATCTAACCACATTTACAGATTAAAAGAATTACTCACCACACAGGACAAACAGGATCAGAGCGCACAGATAAGAAAACGTCATTCTGGATATAAAAACTCTCATTATATATATATATATATATATATATATTCCTGAGCGTAACAGGTTCTCAGAAGAATTATTTGTGGTTGTGAAAGGAAACTGGCCAAAAACACAAACACACATCGTCTAACATCATGTGCATTAGCTGAAGATCCTCGCAGCACTTTAAACCACATTCTCACAGCTCAGACGCCACATTTACTGACCTAAATAACACAAGATCTGACTCGAAGTGAACGTGTCAGTTCACACACACCACATGAGAATGAATCCCTTTCAAATATATTACAGAACATTTTACACAATACTGATTACAATATAATAGATTAATGCTGAGATATTTAATTGAAACATTAAAACATATTTAATAAAACATCCACATAGTTGTTTAAAAAAAAAAAAAAAACTAATCTCTGAGCTGACACTCAAACAGCAGAAGCACACACCAAATCTATAAAACCATACACTAGTTTTCGGCCTTTGACTCAGTTTTCAATTTCATAAAAAACTTTTTGCAAAACACAACACACAATTCTCTAACACACACAAATCTAACAAGAATTAATATTAATCAATTGCAAATGTTTGCTTTTGAGATGTGTTTGTGATATTTTGAACGCAGAGCTTCATTTTGCAAGAGATGTGAGACATTTTGCATTTTGTGTTGGCAATTCTTGGATTTGTGTGTAAAGTGTGTAAAAAAAAAAGAGGCAAAGTTTTGAAAATATGTGTAATCAGTTGAAAAAAAACTGTAATTGGGTAGATTCATCTGTAATTGACTTTAAATTACATGTTGGACTTGTTTCATTTCACTGTATCAAATTAATTTTACATTTTTATGTATGTAATGTTAAATTATAAATCTGTAATCTTGTTAACCTGCATGTTGTTCTTTTAGGCTTTTGGTGATTTAATAATATCAAGTGTGCCTGTGAATGCTAAACTATACAGGTGCTGGTCATATAATTAGAATATCATCAAAAAGTTGATTTATTTCACTAATTCCATTCAAAAAGTGAAACTTGTATATTATATTCATTCATTACACACAGACTGATATATTTCAAATGTTTATTTCTTTTAATTTTGATGATTAGAGCTTACAGCTCATGAAAGTCAAAAATCAGTATCTCAAAATATTAGAATATTACTTAAGACCAATACAAAGAAAGGATTTTTAGAAATCTTGGCCAACTGAAAAGTATGAAAATGAAAAGTATGAGCATGTACAGCACTCAATACTTAGTTGGGGCTCCTTTTGCCTGAATTACTGCAGCAATGCGGCGTGGCATGGAGTCGATCAGTCTGTGGCACTGCTCAGGTGTTATGAGAGCCCAGGTTGCTCTGATAGTGGCCTTCAGCTCTTCTGCATTGTTGGGTCTGGAGTCTCTCATCTTCCTCTTGACAATACCCCATAGATTCTCTATGGGGTTCAGGTCAGGCGAGTTTGCTGGCCAATCAAGCACAGTAACACTATGGTCATTGAACCAGCTTTTGGTACCTTTGGCAGTGTGGGCAGGTGCCCAGTCCTGCTGGAAAATGAAATCTGCATCTCCATAAAGCTTGTCAACAGAAGGAAGCATGGAGTGCTCTAAAATTTGCTGGTAGATGGCTGCGTTGACCTTGGACCTCAGAAAACACAGTGGACCAACACCAGCAGATGACATGGCAGCCCAAATCATCACAGACTGTGGAAACTTCACACTGGACTTCAAGCAACATGGTTTCTGTGCCTCTCCACTCTTCCTCCAGACTCTGGGACCTTGATTTCCAAATGAAATGTAAAATTTACTTTCATCTGAAAAGAGGACTTTGGACCACTGAGCAACAGTCCAGTTGTTTTTCTCCACAGCCCAGGTAAGACTCTTCTGACGTTGTCTCTGGTTCAGAAGTGGCTTGGTAGCCCTTTTCCTGAAGACGTCTGAGCGTGGTGACTCTTGATGCACTGACTCCAGCTTCAGTTCACTCCTTGTGAAGCTCTCACAAGTGTTTGAATCGGCTTTGCTTGACTGTATTCTCAAGCTTGCGGTCATCCCTGTTGCTTGTGCACCTTTTCCTACCCAAATTCTTCCTTCCAGTCAACTTTGCATTTAATATGCTTTAATACAGCACTCTGTAAACAGCCACCCCTTTCAGTAATGACCTTCTGTGACTTACCCTCTTTGTGGTCAGCAGTCTTCCCCATTATTGTGGTTTCAAAGAACAAGAGATGCCCATAATTTATACTGTAGGGATGGTCATTTATTCAAACTCAAATGTAAATATTCTAATATTTTGAGATACTGATTTTTGACTTTCATGAGCTGTAAGCTCTAATCATCAAAATTAAAAGAAATAAACATTTGAAATATATCAGTCTGTGTGTAATGAATGAATATAA
Organism: Acrossocheilus fasciatus; assembly: GCA_036784905.1. Taxonomy (NCBI): domain Eukaryota; kingdom Metazoa; phylum Chordata; class Actinopteri; order Cypriniformes; family Cyprinidae; genus Acrossocheilus; species Acrossocheilus fasciatus. Next base: position 11,440,751 of record CM071959.1, on the reverse strand, counting down.
TATACAAGTTTCCCTTTTGAATGGGATTAGTGAAATAAATCAACTTTTTGATGATATTCTAATTATATGACCAGCACCTGTATAATAATTAATGTTGCAGCTCAGTTGAGTTTTATCTTTGGAAGCAGATGAACATGAAGATTCATCATGACTGTAAAATGAAATCATTCATATTAATCATAAATCAGTCGTGATGAGTTGTGGTGTATTGTGGGTGATGATCAGTGATCTGCAGACGGTAGATGATCTGTGTGTATTCTGACAGACTTTTCTCATCTACAAACACAAACACATGCCGATGTTCAGTGAATTTATCATCAGGTGCTGACTTCTGTTGTTTCTCATGTATACAATACATTGTAAATTGTATAATAAGAATACAATTTACAATTTAGATACAATAAGAATTTAAAAACTAATAAAAAATATGAAAACATAAACTTTGGCTCTTATAGTTTTATAACTTTTGCATATAAAGAATTATTTTGTCATGTCAGTTGTAGTAATACTTGCCCTCTGGTTTTTCTTGTTTGCAGAGCGACTTCCTGAACAAAAAGTGCAGCTGTTTCATAAATCTAGACTGATAGATGAAAAGTGAACTGGTTTTAGAAGACTTTGTTCCCTGTTTCTCTCCGTCTGTGCTCTCCAGGCTACATTTAATACTTTCTTTATGTCCACTTAAATTGCATTGGAGATGGACAGAGTTAATTGTATGTAGTTGGGAGTTTGAATAGTATTAACTGGAGACAAACATAATAACTGTCAGTACAGAGAGAATGTTTCACTATAAGTGTTTATTTTCCAGCAGATACATAACATCTGCGCATGACAACAGAAACAAGAAGAAAAGAGCAGCTCATCGAAAACGAGACAGTTAATGACACATTTAACACAGTTCAGCTCAAAATATTAGTGAAGTTGTCCTTCGCCTAAAGTACATTACCAGATTAAACATTCTCACAGTAATTCACGAGTTCACACTTACATATATTTAGCACGAGTAACGTAATGCATATTTGGCGAGTATGGTAATACGTTGTTGGCGTGCTGTCCTGGGGAAGGGCTCCGAGCTCGGGAATTGCCCGAACCCAGAGCAGAAGAAGACAATTATTGTTTAGCTTCACTTCTTGAACATACTGGACCCAGTTCCTTTGAAACACACCAAATACAGCACTGGTGTGTGTAAAGGCTGGAATAGAGTAAATGACGTCTTTAAAGATTTGTATTGATATATTTCACATAAATTCCTTTAAAGTCTAGTGTGTGATCCGTTTTAATCTGAAACCATTTACAAAGTTGGTGATGCCAAGTGTTTTAAAGTATTATATTATAAAAGTCATGTAGTGTATAGTGTATTCTAGCCTTAAGACACACTTTTAACACGTCCAAGTATACAGAGGGCATTTTAAATGCATAACCAGTATATTATATATTAATACCCTACACTCCGGATTTTACGCGAGACGGCCTATATATTTAGTTGAGGAACTGCGCTCCCAATGTATGTATGTGTGTGTGTGTGTGTGTGTGTGTGTGTGTGTGTGTCTCTACGTGTCTACCCCTGTTTTTTCTGAACACGGTGTAAATATCCGTATGACACGCATCTGAAATAACATGTTCATACAGTATTTTTTGCATTCTGGGAAGGAGCGTAACGTTGAAGGCGGCATTTGAACCTGCATCGAACACGGAGATCCATGTCGGAAGATCGCAATGATTTCATCGACCAAAATATCAATAATCCGGTGAGATTAAAGAGTTTCTTCAAAGTCATGCATAGTTTTAACGTCTATCAGTGATGTTGATGTATACTAACGTTAAACGCCACGGACTTACACTATAAACGTTAGGCCTATAACTTTTAAGTAATTTAGCAAGTTTGTGTGGCATTCTTGCCATGTGCACGTCTGGTTAAGCAGATTCATCCTGAAAAATCAAACGGCTAACAAATCTATTTACTGATAGCTGTTTATGATGCTAGATAGTGGTCTAAGACTGTATTTGATGAATTCATGTCAGCTGCTCCTCTTTGATGGATTATAGCTGTTTGGGCTACTAGACATGCTGGTGTGACTATTTTATGTGCAGGTTTTAGCCTATCAATGAGGTAAATCCAGATTATCATTGAGTTGTAGATAAATGTTTACATTTTATATATATATATATATATATTTTTTTATTACAGATGCAGATGCAGGGTAACTTTACCATCCCTGATCACACTGCTGTTCAAGATAATATCCCAGGATGTATGTCTCAGAACCAGGTGAAAATTTGAATGGTTTCTTACTTGCTTTAATCTAGCAATTTACTGCTAATCTATCATTGCATCTTTAAAAACCAAGTGGCCATACTTGTTCAGTCAGAAAGGACTGTACTCCCACTTTGAGCTTCTTACTGATATTCCTGTGCTGCGTAGCCTTGAACTTGCCATGGAAGAGTGTGGCAAAGCGATTGTGGAAATGTTCAAGACTAAACCGACAAATGCAAGGATGAAGGAAGTTCTTCATCAGCGTGGTGATGATGTCGAGCTGTCCTATCAGGTCATCCATCTTCTGTCTCACTTTTCTGAAGATGTCTCAGGACTCATTGTTCTTGCAGATGTAAGTTCCCCTACACACAAACACACACCTCTCTCTCTGCCTCTCTTTCTCACACACACACACTCCTCTCTGACCATCTATCTCTCCCTCACTTTGTCTCTATCTCTATCTATTCCTCTATCTTTACCTATCTCTTTCACTATCTCTCTCTTTCACTTTACCTACCCTGTATCTATCTCTCTGTTTTATCACTCTCTCCATATCAATCTATCCCTATATCTTCCTCTATTTCTACCTCTATCTCTCCCTCTTTCCCTCTATCTCCTTCTCTCTCTGTCTCTCCCTCTATATCTGTATCTAACTCTCTCCCTCTATCTCTCTCTCCCTCTATATCTGTATCTATCTAACTCTCTCCCTCTATCTCTTTTATCTATCTCACTTTATCTATCTATCCATCACTCTCTCTCTCTGTATCTTGCTATATCTCTCTATCTATATCCCCCTCTCACTCTTTATCTATCTCTTCCTGTCTCTCCATCTCTCATTCTATCTATATATCTATCTATCTCACTCAGTGGTAGTCTTATGTCATTAATATTGTGTTTAATTTGTTCTATGTCCTAGGGATATGCCACTGCAGCTGACCTTGAGAGTTCACTCTCTATACCTGTAACTCCTTGTCTGATACTTCTTGGTAAATTGGTTTTAGATAGGACAGTTGGCTTTAGTGTTGTATGTAGTGAATTCAATGGTATCAAACTAAACTGTATTCAAAATGAAAACTAAAACAGAAATTTGACAGTTAAAACATTTCTGTTTCAGGAGAAACGGGAAGCCGCTTCCAGCGCTGGATGCTCAGCCTTGAGGGCCAAGTCATTTGCGAAGGGATCCAGTCCACCTTTGTGACAGGGCTGGCGTCTTTTTTTTCCTGTTTTTACATCTTTAACCTACAGTACCAAGATGAGGCAGCCTGCACGCTTGAATTCATCCAGAGGTAAGATATTGTCTGTTAACACCGGGATTTTTCTGGCCTAGCTGTGGCTCAAGCATGGTTTCCACAGGTCTGGTGATGGGATTTAGCAATTAACTTTGATTTAGAAAGTTTTAGTGCAACTTAAAATATTTGCAGAGGCAAGAAGATAGTTCATGTACATTTGTTGTCTTTGTTGTGCTGTTAGTCTGTGTGAATTACTAGATTTTGAACCAGTGTATAATTTTTCAGACGCTTTGTGGGTATAAACCCAGAAAAAGGGACAAAGGCTGCAAAGGGGGAAAAAAGAAGAACTGTCAATTCACACGTCGCCAGCCTCTTGCGCAAGTTAATGGACTTTCAGTGGGATTTCATTTGAAAATGGTGAGTAAGATGTATACATTACACATATGTTCAAACAGCAATGACTCAGGGGGCTGGGGAAATTCATTCTAATGTTCATTCTCAACTGCCTTTCACAGTTAGAATGCTGAACTCCTCTTCCGTGCTCTTTTGCCATTCTTTTTTTTTGTTCTTTCAATGAATTGTACTCATCACACTTTCTATTATTTTATGTTATTCTGTCTGTTTTGTGCTCTGTTTCTAAAATTAGCTTTTGTTAGGTCAAGCCATGTTATATAATTTTGGATTAAAAAGTTTAAATTATGGAAATCATATCTCTCTCTCTCTCTCTCTCATATACAGACCCAAGACTTTGCAAAGGATCCTCATTGTGTGCTTTGAGAAAATGGTCCGTGGTCTAAGCAGTGACAGTGTTTTTATTGTTTATTGCTCTTTATTGATGAAGAGTTCCATTAAGTGTTAACTATTGGTTTGAATGTATTCATACATGTTGAATTTTAGTGGTTTAGGTAACACTACATGTATATAAAGTTCAGTATTTTGTTATAATGAAAAATGTATTTGGGTTTAAAAATGTATTTCTTACTTTTTAAGCCATGAACATGAGAAAATTAGATTTGTTTGTGATTAATCTGAGCCTATGTGTAACATTTTTATGTGACCAGGAGTCACAGTGTATATCCTTTGAGTCTTTTTAACTGAATTTTAGCAGTTCATGGAACATTAAATGTTGAGGTTTAGGGCCCTATCTTGCACCAACGCAGCGCAAAGCCAAACGCAAGTGTCTTTGCTAGTTTAAGACAGACACAGTTGTTATTTTCCGTCCAGCGACCACAGATGTCGGCAATGAACATGATATACAGTATATTTCTGTGATTGGTCTGATCCATGTGTGCCTACATTTGTAAGTATTTACCTTTCAGTGTTTGTATTACAATTAAAAAAAAGTTAATTTCAACTCGGAACTATTAGTTTTCTTTCACTTAAGTGTTATCTGAAGGATTATGCATTTTCTTGTATTAACTTAAGCTAGAATATGTCTATAACAATCAGTACACGTTACTATGCTAACCCTAATTAACAATATTTAATGGAAACAAAATAAATGGTGATTTAACAGGAAAATAATGGTAACACTGCTGCCAGTTGTTTCCTGTTTTTTCTGTGATTCACAGTAAATTCCTGTAGGAAAAACATTACGGGGAGTGCACTTTAAAAAAACATTAACATGAATTAACTGTTAAAATAACAGGAAAATAATGGTAACTCCGCTGCCAGTAATTTCCTGTTATTTAACAGGGAAATAATTAACAGTGTACTTTATGCCAAAACAACATTTTGTGCACGCAGTGTTCACAGTACGGTAAGACACTGTATTGCAGTGTGCAATGAATCTGTCTGCAGAAGCCACAGATGCTGAGAGAAACACATGCGCTTGCACACGTGACGAAGCAGAAAATGTGCCATCCTGTGCTGAATCTGATGCCAGTGTTGTACTTAGCTGTCTGTGCATTATTTGGCCTTTCAAACAGTTTAAACCACTCTTTTTAGCTTAATGCCTGCTTATGCTTGCTCTTTTTCTGCTGAGGCTTCAGTAGTCCATGATACCATCGCCAAGGCACAGTGCAATATCAGATAAATTGAGAAACACGTTATACCAAAAAATGTTCTCATTTCTCAGAGCGAGTAGAGTTTAGGAAGGGTGGAGGTTGTAATTTTACTGAATACCATGATTATGCCTCTGAAAAGCCACAGGAATCTGTAACAGACACACAGACAGTGATGCACAGTCGTCAAATCACAGAAGCATTATCATCAACCCCGAAACTTCAGTGGCAGCTAAATCAAATGCAGGAAAGCAGTGCCAGAACTGCCAGTTGACTTTTTGCTGCTCTACCAGTGATTAACAATGAACAGACAAAATTGAAAATGTTTTTAAAATGCACAAAATGTCCTTTAAATGCCAAATTGAAGCTCTGTTTAAAGTCTCCCCTTTGTGGTAGAAATTGTGCATGTACAAATTGCCATTATTTATGAAAGTTTCTTAAAATGACCGAATAAAACATCATGCTTTTGCTATCATGTCCTGTGCTTGTAATTGTCTTTGTATTCAACCGTTGTCCTTGAGCCAATTTATAGTGTTTTATAATCTAGAAGGATTACAAGAACATTACCAGACTGTTGGTATAGATGTACACACACAAACACTTATATACATATACACATACACAATTTTTTTGTTATTTTAGTTTTAATTCCTAACATTCATGTTTTGATTTCTTTCAGAAACCGGATGAAGAACACCACATCATATACTCGAGTGTTAATGCAAAATGACAGGATCAGTGTATTAGCATTTTGGTGACTAATATAAAGCTGGCATGAAAAAGTCATTTTTCAAGTACTTCAGGGTCCATGATCTCAAAGTGCATCTTTAAGAGCAGATTTTCAGAGAGTGACGAATGCTTCACAGTTACGAATGTAAGTGATTGAAACATAGTGTTCAGTGTCATCTGATAACTATTTCAGGATTGATTAACATGTTATTAATTTCTCTGGAATATTTGATATTGATTGGTAAGTTGGGATTCAGCAGTCAAATATTTCTGAATAATCTCCACTCATCTAACTCCGTATAACTATCCACTCATCCCTAAAATCTTATAGATATTATTTAATGGATTATAGCTAATGTTACATTGGAACCTCAGGGTTTGTCACCAGTTTAATCTAACTTTGGCCTTCCAACATGCTGTTATTTGTTCTTTATAAAAAATATAAAGCGTCAGACTTCCTTCTTCTGAATTGTTTTAATGTGTCATTTAAATTATTTTAATTAAACACAGGAATAGCGCAGGAATATTATTCACTAGTACATTTATTATACACACTTTCTACAAAAGAAGATTCTGTACAGGAAATAGTGGCCAACCAAAACCCAACGTGTCAGAACATCTCTAGATAGTGAGAACTAGTGGCTATAGAAAGGAAATGGCATTAACTATTTAATATGTAACTTTATGTAATTTTTGTGCATGACTTAGGACTAACATCTCAGGTTTACTGCTGAGATTAATTGGCTCTTGAGCTGATGAATCTTGAGCTGATGTAAACTTACCTTTCCTTGTCTTTTAAGTCTAAATACCCATCAACTGATTTTTAATTTTTTTTTTTTTTTTTTTTAATTTATAGACTCAGCAAAACAGCTTTGCAATTTGTTTGCTATGCAAATAATAAAAATGGTATTTAGATTACGGATTTAGGAACTTGTGAAAAATACTTGTACTTATTTGCCGAGAGGAAAATGACAGGAAGGAGTTAATATGAGAGAAGAGTTGCAAAACCACTAGTTGAACAAAATAGCCTAAATACAATCATGAAAAGAAATTTGCACTTCAGCACAGTTCCTGTTCATAGTCTTCATCCTGTTTGTGTCAGTAAAAGAGCTGAATTTCCCTGATGTTCATATAGCTACTGTAAAGACATCATCAGGACTGATTCACACTATGTTTAGGCTGTATTGCTATAAGCTCATCACAGAAGCCGAGGACCCCTGAAAGGGCGGGGCGATGTTATCCTGAAAAAGTAGGCTAACCGAAATCTGGTAGTCTGAAACTGAAATCAAGAAGTAGCGTTTTTGATTCTGTTGGCTTTTTTTTTTCTTTTTTCTTTTTTTTTTTTCTCAATATTTTGATTTTTTTTTGCACCCTCAGATTCCAGATTTCCAAATACTTGTATTTCACCCAAATATTGTCCTATCCTAACAAACCATACATCAATGGAAAGCTTATTTATTCAGCTTTTCAGCTTTCAAAAATTGACACTGAAGACTGGTTTTGTGGTCCAGGGTCACGTTTGATTTTAAAATTAAAATACTTTCAATATGATTCATTAGGGTCTCACTGCCCACTGCTCTGCGTGTGTTCATGGTGTGTGTGTGTGCACTGGGATGGGTTAAATACAGAGCACAAATTTGAGTATGGGTTACACCACTCACTTCCACTTTCACTTTCACTTTCACTTTCACTTTTCAGTTCACTCACCATAGACAACAATATTGAGGCTCTTGTGTTTGATGTCTCCATTGATGATCTGCAGTTTATAAAGTCCAGAGTGTAATTTGTTGATGTTTGTGATGCTCAGAGATCCTGTCTGCTCATCTATCTGTAGTCTGCCTCTGAATCTCTCATTCTCACCACTATCATATTTATAGATGCTCTGTTTATGGATTTGAAGTGATACAAGTCTCAAAACTGTTAAATCTAAATGTCCAGAGTATCTGATCATCTCTCTATATTTCAGAAACATCCGTGTTTAAATTGAGAGAATCTCCCTCCATCACTGATATCATCTTGGTTTCATTTGTATAAACACCATACACACCTGGAAGAAAAGAGTTGTATTTGAAAACAAAACAAAAATGAAAACTTTTATCATTTTTAAAAATGTATCATTTATGTACAAAAAAAAAAAAAAAGAAGTAAACTATAATTAAACACTTGCCACCATTGGAAAAAGTATTAGTCTCTGAAAAAATAAGAACTAGTATCTAATGAATAAGTACTAACTTTACAAAAGACACTAGTTCCTAAATAATAAACACTAGTACCTAAGGAATAAGCACTAGCATCTAATGAATAAGTACTAGTACTTAATGGAAAAGATACTAGTATCTAAAAAATAAGTACTAGTAACATTAAATTAGAAACTAGTGCGTTTATAGACTAAATGTTAAAATGGCTTGCCATAATGTACAGACCCAGACTTCTATAGAGCTGCATGAGGTCTTTCCCACTCTTATTAACAATACAGTCAGTGAATAAGCAGTGCTGGGCTGGATGTGTTGTCAGCAATGGGTGGGTTGGTTGCCAAGTGCTGTAAATATGGATTGACTGCAGTGCGATGGGCTTGACTGCAGTCTATAATAAGCCTAAAAGATCATTGATCACATGACTTACAGTAAGTTGCTAAGGAGGGTGTCCTTTCTTTCTTGAAAACCAGGGGATTTCTGGATGCAGTGTATAAAAGACTCCATCCCACACAGACTTCATCCCCATGAATGAAGAAGCACACCTTTAACTAGAAAGAAACTGCAAGATAAAGCCTGCATCACTTTCAGGTATGTTTGCAAAAGGTTAAAGTTTATTTTTTTCCAATCCAATGCAATTGTCTAATGCAAATGTCAAGTATTGTCATATTACATGTTTGGGGTTTACTCGCAACACATTTTTTTGTGCTATTTACGTATTTCCTAAATGAATTTAATATTATTAGTTGAATGTGCTTTTTTAATTTAAGTTGACTCACAAATATTACAATATGCATTTTATTTTTTGTCAAACAGGCTGCTGTCTTTTTTGTACTGTTGCAACTAATAGTATTGTTTTCACATATGGTGATGTACATTAAAGAAACAATGTTTGTAAAAATATATATATATATATATATATATATATATATATATATATATATATATATATATATATATATATATATATATATATATATATATATATATATATATATATATATATATATATATATATATAAAATCGAATACAGCAGATTAAAGATAAAAATCTAAACACTGGAAAAAGAAACACCTTAAATGTGTCATTGTTTTCTGTGGCAAGTAACATTCTGGCTTAAAACGTGTTAATAGCAAAACGTAAAACCATTTATACATGCTGAAATCTTGCAGAACAGTCTTAAAAGTGAAAATGGGACATTCCTAGTTTTGAAACCTAACAAAAATATTATGTTGTTGAAAAAACTGAATAGCTGTGATATATGACAAGTGTTGAGCAAGTCTCTCTCTGGCTTTTAGCCTGTGCTTGGTGACATACAAAACTTGATGCTTTTGAAAAGAAATATATAGAAATATATAAATTACCTGGCTGGTACCTCTTTATGAAGGGTCTTTCCATAATTCCGTTAGCAAAGGGAAGGGAAGGTGGTCACTGAACTAATTTTATATTTTATGGTCATGTGACCGAGGGTGTCAATTCATTTTGAAAATATATATATATATATATATTTGTTGTTGTTTTGTTTCATTTCAGTATGACAGATGAAATTAGGCAGTGCCACTCAACTGAGTAAGTTTTTTTTTTTTTTTTTTTTAAATCTAGTGTGTATTCACAAAGTATTGCTGTTATTAAATATGAGTAATTATTTACTACTGATATGACTTTGTGAATTACAAATGAAATGTTTTTCTCTTTCCTTATCTTTCAAACCTGCAGTGTCATGGATTTGCCGTCTATGGAGACAGTTGTTTCGCTTCTAAATGAGGGAACTGTCTCTATCTGTAACACCTGCAAGTCTCTCTTGGATGCACAAGTTGATCCAACAACTAGCTCCAATTATGAACAAATGAGGAATAATATTGAGCGTGCTGAGTTCTGCCTGAAAAAATCAAAGACAACGATTGAAGAAAAACGAAAATATTTAGAGCAATGCATAGAGCGACTTATTAAAGAAAAAGGAAATGCTGAACTGCAGAACAAAGAAAAATGCAATGCCTCAGATAGATCTCAAGAAATAGAAAGACAGAGAGCTAGAGAGAACACAGGTAAAGGTGTAACAATTGGAGGGGCGGTACTGACTGCAATACCAATTATCGGATGGATTCCTGGTGAGAAATCCTCCCTGATCCACTACTACTTTTTATCATCATCTTAACAAGTACAACTAACCAATATTTGTGGATGATATGATTTCTTGCTTTCCACTAGGTATAATAATGTTGGCTGTGGGAGCCAGCGAAATTGTTAAGGCTTCAAAAGCAATCAGGGATGCTGAACATGAGAGAGATAAGGAGATTGAAGAATTGAAGCAGAATCTACAGTTCACAGCTGAAATTCAGAAATTGGTCAGCAGTGCTGTGAACCTTCTGACTGTTCTTAGTGGAATAGTCACTGCAATGGAGAGACAAACTCAAAGCTTAATCCACTGGGAGCCTGTGATAAAGGTCATGGAAGATGTGATGAAGGCAGCAGAAAATGTTGCAGAGAATCGACTCGTCTACAGTCAGAATGTATCGAGTCTTATAAATACTTTGAGGGACAAGGTTGGAGAAATACTGGCTTTATTGAGGTATCAAGTGGTGGAAAGAGTACAGAAAAAATATACTGAATTAAAAGTACAATTACCTTCCAAAAAAGATAGTGAGAGTAGAGTAAAAGTACTTGTCCAAAAAACTACTGGAATAAGATTAAAAGAGTAGCCTATTTAAAAGTACTCATGAGTATTGAGTAGTGAGTACTGAGCCGTCATAATAAACGCTGTACACTGCAATTTATACATTTAACAAACGTTGTACATTCTGTAATTCACATTATCTTGTTTGTCATAAAGAATGCAGAATATCTATCATCCAGCAGTTTTCATTTTGACTGCCAACTCATTAAAACACATCAAAATAGCACAGAAACAGTATTCAGTTGAAGAAAAGATGAAAGTTATTCTCAGTACAATCATCCCTATTTAAATCATAAAGTTTGAAAAATAGATTTAAAATCGTGTGTAAGGCCACTGAGACAGCATGCTGTTGTTGCACATAAAATATTAATGATTAGAACAGTGCAAATACAAACACCATTAGAAACTCATAGTTCGGCATCACACACCATGATACGGGTTAAAATGAGAGCCCATTTATCTCCAAAAAGGTGCCAGTTTTCGCGTTTTGCAATAGAGAAATAAGAATAACTAAACTTGATAATTTACGTTACAATTTTAACATAAATGCACATTGTTCTAGAAGGATGGCATCATGCCATACCTTTTATACATTTACTCGAATTATTATGTTGATAAAACAATTTGTTTTATCGATTTGTTTTAAAACAATTTGTTAAGTTATGTAGAACCGATACTACATCACTTAAAATGTACTCAAGTAAAAGTAAAAGTATACAATTTTTAAACTACTCAAAAAAGTACAATTACTGATCAAAGCTACTTAATTACTGTAACGTGAGTATTTGTAATTCGTTGCTTCACACCCCTGGAGGTATCCCCATAATTTTGAATAAAGCTGTGCAAGATTATATCAGTTTTCTGTCAAGCATAACCAAGAACACTACCGCATTGTATTTTTTGCATGTTCAGTGTGCAGTAAAGTGCACAGCAGTTTGTCATAGTACGCATGTTTGTCAAATAAACAGTAATAAACAGTGTTAATGTTGCAAAATTCATGGATTATGAACTACCTCAATTTCTGCTTCAATGGTGTCATTCAGCACATTTTAGTTCAATGTTGATTCAATTCAGCAATAAAGCATGTGCACAGATACTGTATATATAGTTTGTACAGTATGCATATTCAGTACAAATTTATTCTATAAACAAAAATGCTAGAAGGGATTATTTCTTTCTCAAACCCCTGAGTTTTTATTTCACACACACTACTGACTCCACATACACTATTAATATCAGGACAGTGGTTGGAGATATAGGTTTTACAGGATGTAGTGAGATATGGGGAAAAACATTACACATGGAAAAGTTTAACATCATAACCTTAAAAAAACAATAACCTGGTTAGTAATATTGTACTAAAATGAATTGGACCATAAAGAGGATGAGTAATAAAGAGCTGCAAATCTGTGAGTAGTATTACCTTAAGAAAAATTGTAGTGCTCCAAATAAGAAAAACTAAGTCCTTTTACTGCAGGTGCGTAGAGCCAAAGGAATACTTAAAAGCGAACAGGAAAGTGTCTAACCGCACACTGAATCCAATACAGGCTGAGTGCATGTGAGTTAAAAACAAGTGGACATTGCTATCTTCAGTGCTTGCTCTACAACAAACATTCACTATTTTTTCTAGGTAGATTAGCCATTAAGGACAATCAGCTGAATTCAGTTATTACAAATAGACCTCAATTATCACAAGTACAACTCCAAGATAGTCTGGTCATTGACACATACAGCATAGAATATTAAAAGTATACAGCTACAACAGATGAAGTTGCTGCCATGTCAGCATGGATGAATCCAAGGGCCCAACAAAGGAGAGAGGACCCGAATGTGATTTCTACCAAGCTTTAAAAGAGGAGAGTAGTAAACAGTCAGTTTTTCATTTAAAGTCAGTTGACTCAGTTCAGTTTAATAACTATGTAAAGTCCATCAATTATGGAATGCTACTATAAGAATCTTTTTTTTTTTTTTTTGAGGGGGAGACGGCTGTAACATTTTTGACATTTCTGTTTATATCTTGGAGTTCTTTTAAGCCAGTGCATTATAAATGAGATTCAAACTAGTTACAAGTGGCTTAGACGATGAATGGCTTAGTTTCAAACACATGGAGTGAAATGTTACAATTCACCCTATATTCCTGGTTAGCTGTAACATACCCTGGGGTGAAATGTAACATTATGATATCCACTGGGGTGAGATGTTACTTTATTACCTCAAAATTAGTCTTTCTCTTCTAAAATCTGCTGTGTCTGCCACAGGGCTCTATTTCCTCACATGGAATAAAGACTAAACTGAACATGTGTGAAGTGAATTAGGTGATTTGTAACTTGTTGCTTATTTGAGAAATTGTAAGTGTTACAGCTGACCAGTGATACAACCATCCTTGGTGTCCCCCTAATGTAGAAAAGCAGAAAACTGCAGAAAATCTTCTTTTGGGGTTCCAAATTTAGGACATACAGGACAATTTAATTTTAGTTTATTTATTTTACTTTTTTGGGGGGCAAAATGTATCTATTTCACAACTCTAAATTTGACTAAAATGCAAATATACGTGAGTATTTTTATTGTGTCATTAAAGCCACTTTTTTTTTTTTTTTTTTTTGAGTGAACTGGTCCTTTAACATAACTTGGTTAAAGTTTTCAAACCCTGAATTAAAGCACAAACAGTTCTGCCTCTGCTTATAGTTTAATATGTTTAAGTGAAAAACACTTGCTTATACACAATCATCATTTTGTGGAAGCTAGAGATTTCAGTTAATAAAGTTTTATATATAAATATTTTTCTTACACTAATGCATCGATTTGCTTCAGAAAGCCTTTATTCACTTCCCGGAGCCATGTGGAGCACTTTTTTCTGATGGATGGATGCACTTTATTAGACCTCTATTGGACTATTGAATATTAACACCCATTCCCTGCCATTATAAAGCTTGGATATAAGTCAGGACATGGGTTTTTTTTAATATAACTCTAACTGTATTCGTCTGAAAGAAGAAAGTCATATACATCTATGATGGCTTAAGGTTGAGTAAATCATGCGGTAATTGTCATTTTTGGGTGAACTGTCCCATTAATTAAAAAATCACCTTAGATCCTCTGAGCTTGTGGATGCCACAAAACCTGCATATTTAACACACACACACACACACACACACACACACTGAATTATGCTTTGTGCATTTACCCAGCACCATAACCACACGCACAGAGCTCAGACCCCTGACTTACCGACCTCATTCAGAGTTCAACATTTTCCACCAAGGCATTTCACATCTTTAAAAACAGACATCGCAATTCAGTTGCGAAATGTCAAACTGCAATGAGATGTATTCATGAATAGATGAATAACACGATACTGATTAAAATACAATAGATTAATACTGAGATATTTAATTGAAACATTAAAACATATTTCATAAAACATAATAAAACATTTTTTTAACTAATCTCAGGACTATCATGTGTGTGTGACACTATTTTATTACAAATCATATTTAATTGGGTAGATTCGTCTGTAAATGACTTAAAATTACATGTTGGACTTGTTTCATTTCACTGTATCAAATGAATTTTGTATTTTTATGTATGTAATGTTAAATTATAAATCTATAATCTTGTTAACCTGCATGTTGTTCTTTTAGGCTTTTGCTGATTTATTAATATCAAGTGTGAATGATAAACTATATAATAAGTCATGTTGCAGCTCCACTCTTAAAAATAAAGGTGCTTCAAAAGGTTCTTCACAGCGATGCTATAGACGAACCATTTTTGGTTCCACAAAGAACCATTCAGTCAAAGGTTCTTTAAAGAATCATCTCTTTCTTACCTTTTTATAATCTGAAGAACCTTCTTTCACCACAAAGAACCTTTTGTGAAACAGAAAGGTTTTTTCAGATGTTAAAGGTTCTTCATGGAACCATCTAGACAAAAAAGGTTCTTCTATGGCATCGTGATGCACCTTTATTTTTAAGAGTGCAGATGAGTTTTATCTTTGGAAGCAGATGAACATGAAGATTCGTCATATCTGTGAAATGAAATCATATTAATCATAAATCAGCCGTGATGAGTTGTGGTGTATTGTGGGTGATGATCAGTGATCTGCAGACGGTAGATGATCTGTGTGTATTCTGACAGACTTTTCTCATCTACAAACACAAACACATGCAGATGTTGAGTGAATTTATCATCAGGTGCTGTTTCTGTTGTTTCTCATGTATACAATACATTGTAAATTGTATAATAAGTATACAATTTGCAACTTACAATAAGAATTAAAAAAAAAAACTAATAAAAATGTAAAAAACATCAACTTTGGCTCTTATAGTTTATAACTTTTGCACATAAAGAGTTTTTTTGAGAGTTTTGTCGTGTCAGTTGTAGTAATACTTGCCGTCTGTTTTTTCTTGATTGCATTTCCTGCAGCAGCAGCAAAACACACATGAAGAAATGATCAGCAGCAGCAGCACACAAATGCTTATAGGTAGCATAAAACCGAAATGCACAGACATTCCTTCTGTAATTAATAAAGAGAAAATGGTCAATCCTTTCAGTCGAACTTCATCCAGATGCTATAAACTGCACATTTAGAAAGAAAAGATGTAGAAAATATTGCTGCTGATGTACCTGCACATGGCCTGCAAAGCTGACTGATGCTGAGATGTGTGGTCTGGTTTCTGATGGGATTGTTCACAACACAGCTGTAGGTGTTTTTATCCTGATATTCCACCTCCAGAGGAAGAGAGAGACTGATGCTGAGATCAGACACACTGATGCTGGACAATAAACTGTGTCCTTTAAACCAGGAGAGAGTCACATGACCCACATTCATCACTGAACACAGTAGCACACATCTGGACACTGAAGATCTTGATGATGATGATGATGATGATGAAGAACAGTTTGAAGTGTCTCTGATGATGACAGGAGTGGGAAGAGGAGCTGGAAAACATGTAAATTAAATAAGTGTATTGTTGTAATGTAAGCAAACACAGGAACAAGGGAAAGTAGGATGCAAATGCAGATAATGTTTATTAATAACTATAAATAGTCATTTAAAATAATTGAAGCATCCTTCCAAACCAAAATGCTCAAAACTGGCCACTTCAAAAGGCCCTTTGGAACAGTATGTTTACAGTAAAAATGTTCAGTATATGTACTTCAATAATTACAGCCAAGTTATTTGTTCATTTATGTTTTTCATATACAGACACAGTCTATATTTTATTACATGTAAAGGACCAGCAGTAATAGAATTGCTACATTAATGTATGTGTAAAAATGTAAGTAATACACCAGAGAAAGGATGCATGTCCTTTGCTTATATAGGTGGCCCCCTGAAGAACCGTTTTTGGTCCACTACATAATTCTCTTTTCTTATAACAAAGAAGGGATTTATTGGATTACAGTTTGCTGGTGGAAAAAAAAAAAAAGATGGGAAAATACATTGTAATTTTTACAAACCTTTATTTTTATTGTTGTTATATACCTGATTCACTACTGATCAATTATAAGCTTTACATCCATTTATACAAGAGCTGAAGTCGTATTTGTCTTACCACAGACAGTGACACTGAATGTCTTGTCTGAGTTTCTTCTGTTGCTCCGGATCTGTAGTTTATAAAGTCCAGAGTCTGTGGTTCTGATGTTTCTGATGGTCAGAGATCCAGTGAAAGAGTCCATCTGCAGTCTGTCTCCAAACATCTCATTACTGCTAAACATATCAGTGCTGTGCTTATACAGTTCAGCTATACGAGTCTCTTTAGGTCCAAACATCCACAGTATCAGATCATCTCTCTGTACTTCAGTAACATCAGTGTTTAGAGCGACAGAATCTCCCTCAGTTACTGATACTGACTTCATTACATCTGTATCACCACCAAACACACCTGAAGAACAAATAAAAACACATTATTATCAGACGGAGACTTAATATAATCACATTTCCTGGAGCTTAATAAAGCACGATTAAAAGGGTAAACCATATTTATTATTTAATCTCTTGTGGAAAAGCATTTTTGTTTACATACTCCACATTTACTGAAAATATTAAGAGTGTCTCACCGCACAGAACAAACAGGATCAGAGCACACAGATGAGAGGACATTGTAAAAGAAACGTCGAGAGTCACTTCAGACAAAGCAGAGCGACTTCCTGAACAAAAAGTGCAGCTACTTCCTAAATCTAGACTGATAGATGAAAAAGTGAACTGGTTTTAGAAGTCTTCCCTGAAGTGTTCCCTGTTTCTCTCCATCTGTGCTCTCCAGATTATATTTAATACTTTTTTTTATCTTCCTCTTAAACTGCATTGGAGATGGACAGAGTGAACAGAGT
Organism: Acrossocheilus fasciatus; assembly: GCA_036784905.1. Taxonomy (NCBI): domain Eukaryota; kingdom Metazoa; phylum Chordata; class Actinopteri; order Cypriniformes; family Cyprinidae; genus Acrossocheilus; species Acrossocheilus fasciatus. The sequence continues at coordinate 11,423,342 of CM071959.1, read as the reverse complement.
TAATTGTATGTCGTTGGGAGTTAGAACATAATAACTATCAGTACAGATAGAATGTTGCACTGTAAGTGTTTTTATTTTTATTTTATTTTTATTTTATTTTACCAGCAGATACATAAACATCTGTGCATGACAGAAACAATAAAAAAGAGCAGTTTATGTGAGTAAAAAAAAATCGAGTAGCTATCAATTTAAGGAAGTGAGTAGAGCAGCATTTTCCCATTACATTCCTCAGTATAGCTACTGCACATTTAACACAGTTCAGCTCAAAATATTAGTGAAATTGTCCTTCACCTAAAGTGCATTAACAGACTAAACATTCTCACAGTAATTAAGTCTCACAAACAGTACAGCAGAGGGAGCCCTCAGCACAGTGATTACATCCTACAGCATTTTAAAAGTTGCATAGTGTATTCCAGCCTTGAGACACACGTTTAACACACTCAAGTATACAGCGGCATTCAAATACATAACCAGTATAATGTCCGAGATTTTAAAGAACTAAAACACTATGATTCTAAACATCCAAACCAACTTAACCTGTCCAGGCACTGAAATGTTGTATAAAATTGTTTGCATTTAAAAGACAAAATGACCTGTGAGATCAGGATTTACCAAAAATATCTCAGAAATAACTAGAAAAACATGGCATGTTATCTGTGCAGCTTTGATACTTTAGACTTGTGGTCTGTCTTTCCTAATAAATATAAGATTCTTTTCAAAAATACATAAAAGCACAAAGAATACAATGTTAAAATAAACCTTTTGAAATGTGCATTCACAGAGATCCTGTCTGCTCGTCTATCTGTAGTCTGCCTCTGAATATTTCATTATTCTCTTTTTTA